>APVN02035827.1:0-13788 GCA_000376725.2 Ladona fulva
TTTTATTTGTAGATAAATTTGTTATTAGTTAATAATTCTCCATGGAAATTAATAAGATGTTGTTGTATAAACTAAGTTAAGTATTAAGGTGGAAGATAAACAGAGAAAATCTGGAATATTTAAATGATACTTAGCACCTGGGAAGAGTTCTTTATTGAGATGGGTATCACTAAAGGAGATTAGAAGGAAAAAAGTAGGAGACAGGGATGCTTAGTGAAGAGAGGGAAGCAGTTGTCAATGGGCACTGGGAAATTCAATCAGGAGCTTTGGTCCCAAAATTATGGCTATGGGCTGGATCTTGCCTGTGAGAGGTTTCTATGTGGTCAGTGAACAAATTGTGTAACGGCATGGAGAAATGTTCTGGCGGGATAGCTCAATGGATAGAGCAACCGACCGGCAATTGGGAGACCCGGGTTCGAGTCCCGGTTCCGTCAGACTTTTTTCATGTCCGTTTCTCCTTGGGAATTTTCCGAGATGCACGACTTTTCATGCCAAGTCATCTAACCCATTTCCTTGTTTAATCATACAGATTTTTAAAAAAGTCAATGTTATTGAGAAGATTCCTAAACTAAGTTCGTGGTTGTGTGAATGTAAGATATTTATTATCACTTGACCTTACTTCTGGTGGAAATGACATTTTTTGAAGCATGTGAATCTCATATGTATGTCTGCCATATTGTATTTTATTCGTCAGAGTAAAGTGTTACTCATCAGGTGGTGGATGGAGGTGGAAAAGTCTGTCGTGATAGGGAATTGAATCCACTGAAAGGATCTTGTGCTTTTCCAGTGAATTTCATGGATGAAGACTTATTGGGTTTCCAAACAGGTTGTTTTAGCTTATGTGTAAAAGTGTGGTAGTTTTTATATGAAATTTAGGATTGGGAACTTCTGGAAATTAGGATTTTAAGTAGCTTGTTTTAATCTGGGGAAACAACTATGTTGTAGCCCTGGAAAATCTTCATCCAATTGAATCCTCTCTTTGTCTTTTAAACTGGATGCTCAGTTTTATTGGGTAAACTTATTTGATACCATTCTTTTATGCTTTGTTTTTGAATTAGTGATTGAACTGAAGAGCCATCTAGTGGTATAGGTAGGCCTTATAGAATATTTAAGAAAGAAACGAGAATCTTATAGAATTTGTTTATTTTATAGCATTCAACAATTTAACTGAAGCAGATTACAATATCTCAATGCAGATTTTTAGAGGTAGCTGGATATGGTCTCCAGAAAGCCTCGATGATCAGGTAAGATCTATAGTTATTTCATGAAATAAAATTTGGTTAAGGAAGGAACTGCCTTTGTGACCTAAAACATGAGGTCTTTTTTTGTTTCTTTGGTAGCAGTGGGATGAAATTTTTAAGTACTTCTTATAGAATAATGTAATAGAAAATCTGATATCAATTTTATTGAACTAAAAGGGTGATGTTGGTAGTAATATTCCATTTCACTAACTTTAGCACATAATTTCTTCTCTGGAATACATTCACATTCTCTTTAATATTCTGATGGGTTCCATTTGCCCATTATTTTATTCACTTTTCGTGGAAGCTATGATCCATCCTCGACTCCCCAGAGCAGAGGTTGCTAACCTTTTTCTATCTACTGCCTATCTTTATTTTACTTAACATCCATCTTTTGTTATCTACTACCCATTATTGTACTCTGGTTAACAGTATAATTTCTTTACAGTCTCAGTAACTGAACTTAGCACTCATAGAATTCATTTTAGTAAATGTATTCATAATAATAATGTTTACTGAACGATTGATTTGTGTAACATAGCCTTCAGAAATTTTTTTCACATATTTACATCCATGCCACCACACTTTTCTTATCTGACCACCCATGTGAAAACTTGATTTTCCCCCTACTGAGTGGTATGGACCAGGTTGTCAACTACTGATCTACAATAAGCAAAGGTAAAAATTCTAAAAACCGTCAAAAACCATAGTTTTTGGAGTTTGTTCCTTTGCTTATTAACTGTAAATCTGTGGTTGATTCTTGTCTGCAACTTTACAAGATTATTACTTAGTGATTCTTTAAAGTTACATTATGGAATGAAAAGGGTAATTCCACTTTTTACAATTTTATTTATTCATCCACTGACATGTTCTTGATTTTTATTTCAACAAGTAAACATAAGTTTACTGTGGTAATTTTAAGTATTGCTACTTAAATACAGTTCTGCTCTTTTTATAACAGTGCAGTTTAAATGGTACAGTTAATGAAATTCCAATAAAAGTAACTGAATGGTTTCTGAATGTCAATGTGGCACCTCTACTCTTGCAAGTATATCTTAATCCCTATCTAGATATTAATTTGGAATCAATGTAAAACTTTATTTCATGGATGGTATTAACACATTTCTAAATATTTTTAATCTGAAACATACTCTGTCTAAATTTGCAGTATTTCTTGATGGGTAGTTTTCTTGCATGTCTTATTGACCAGTCTTAAAACTAGCACCTTCATTAATATTTTTCATTACTAAAATACCTGAATGGGAAGAATCTTTTCAAAACCATAAAAATCTAGAAAGTAAAGTCTTGCATTCCTTAAATTGGTAACTGTCTTATCTCTTTCATTTCCTGTCTGTTTTAAGTATGAATTACTCCATCTCTTTGGGAATAAAGAAAAATCCTAACAGAAGTAGATATGTAATAGGGTTCTGGATAGTTTAGATTTGAAACTAAGCTATGCAAATTTTGTACTTAAGTGAATCTTAGTTATAGATAAATTTGTTATTAGTTAATAATTTCTTATGGAAATTAATAAGATGTTGTTGTATAAACTAAGTTAAGTATTAAGGTGGAAGGTAAACAGAGAAAATCTGGAATATTTAAATGATACTGAGCACCTGGGAAGAGTTCTTTATTGAGATGGGTATCACTAAAGGAGAAAAGTAGGAGACAGGGATGCTTAGTGAAGCGAGGGAAGCNAGTATGCAAAATTTTAATCCCTAGAATTCTTATTATAAGATTCTCATTCATCATTCTGTTCCATGATACAGTATAATTATTTGTAGATTTTTTCTTAGTTTGAGAAATTCCTCAAGTATATTTCTTTGATTCTTTCTTGCAATTTTTTGGCAAGGGGAAGGTAAAAAGTGATCTGCTTTAGGATATAATTATTTTTAAGGCAATGTATACATTATTTACATTTACATTATACGTATACTGTATTGGATCTTGGTGACAGTAACAAAGCCATAACAAGTTTTCCTAAGATGCAGTTTTGAGTTGATGTGATCAAGATATGGTGTTTTTATTGCTCAATTTTGTAAAAAGTGACTGGAATGTAATTGAAGGTAATATGCTTTTAATCATTTTTAGTGTATTGGTGTTTTCTAAGAGTTTCATAGACTGATCTGATCTGGTCTTATTTTAGAAAAAGGGCGGTTGAAAACAAAATTAAGTTGAAAATGTATTCTTTTTTAAGAGATAAAACAAGTATCATTCATAATTTGTACTATATATGTTTTCATTTTTCAGCAAAATCAAACATTTATAAGAAACCTGAAGAACTGTNAATAGAATCGACGAGATTTTTTGATGAAATAATGAAATGAATGAAATAACATTCAATGAAGCATTCAATTAATGAAATAACCACGTTAGACTAAACTGGGTATGTATTAATACATACATACTGGGTATGTATTAATACATACCCAGTTTAGTTAACGATAGAACTCATTGAAATTTCAAGGAGTTCTATCGTTATTAGTCAGTTATTCCTTCTCAAAGCTGAAGTATTTCCACTTTAATCCCACAGTATAATTTTAAATCATGAGATCGGAACCCAACACCTCCTTATTTTTTAATTTTAATTCGTTTTAATTGTATCGCAAAAATCAGGAAAGAATAATATTTGTCATTGGCGGGATTTTTAATACGCCAATCCAGAATAACGTGATCACGAATTTTTATTCTCTGCTGTTTGATGATAATGTAAAATTTATAAAAAAACTATTTAGGTATAGTTAATTGTTTTTCTTTGGTTTTGATTTGATAATTCTCTTTAATGCTTTTAAAGTACCATAGCTAATCCTTTATTATTATTATGTATATTTCTTCATCGACCCTCTTATACATCGTTATCATTTTGTACCTATTGCATCCTAGCAGAATACCTAGTATAGTACCTAGTATAGCAGAAAATATACCTTAATATACAATACTTATGCCAAGATACAGTCAATTGATCTTTGTTTAACATGAATAACCATGGCATTTTCTGCCCCAATTATCACTATAATTATATTCTGATAATACAGAGTTATTGTTAAAATACTATCAGTAGACATACTTTACTACTGTACTGTGCTGTTACTGTAACATAAGTGTTAATGGTATTTATTTTTGTTTGCAGGAAAGATGATCATGACCACATTAGAAGATATTTTCCTAATGCAAAGTTTGTGTATGTACCTGATGCTGGCCATTGGGTTCATTCGGAAAAACCGTACGAATTCTTGGACATTGTCTGTGATTTTCTTGGTCCAGCTGAATGATATTATAATATATTAAAATAATCAAATTTGCTTAGTATGTGTGATGTGCTTTCTGCCATTTTTATTTAGTTTTGTAGTATTTATGCAATCAGTTTGAATTAGATTTTGTTCTGTGAACATTGTATCTAAATATTTTCAGATTTTTAATATTTTGTGCTCTGGACTTGAAAAATAATAAAAATAAAACACAAAGATTTTACATTTTTGTTCCAAAAATTTAATGATAATATTTTTTTACCTTACCTTCAAAGGTCTGAGCTGCAATATATCAGTCAAAAGGAGTAGTTCTTCATTTTCTAACCAGGGGCTGATATGCAATTATCTTTTAGCTGTATTAGTATTGTATTTTTAATCATGTTATGAAGCAGAATTTCTATTCATAATTCCTTATCTCCCTCTTTTATTTACGGATGGTACTATTTAACAGTTGGGTTTGAGCTAATTGTAATTTGTAATTTCATGTGGTTTATTATGAACTTATGATTCAATGAAAAGCTTAAAGCTATATAAATCTGAGATCTAAGAATATTTTTATTGAATGCTTATAAAGTATATAAATTGTACTCATTGAATGTACAATGAAACTTCTGTGTAATAAATTAACAGTTAATGATGATCCATAAAAAGAACAAGACTTGAGGGTACGTATGGGAAGTTAGTTTGGTAAGGAGTTAAGGTAATTTGTTATTTTCTAAAAAATATGTGTTTTAGTTTGACTAAAATAAAAATTAATGTGACCAGACCATGCATGGTAGTTTAATGGTTAGAACACCTACCCAGAAAGTGGGTAACCTGGATTTGAGTCCCAGTCATGTCAATATTTTTCATATCTATTTCTCCTAACATAAAAAATTAGGTTGTCTAAGTTCAGTGGTAAATTTCTTTTGCATGTTAGATTAAGCAATGAATACTTTCATAGTTTGGACGAAGTTATACCTTTCCAAGTAATTTACTTTGTCCTCCCCAAAACTGATGCTGAGGCTGTCCTTTCAGAACACATTTTATACTGGTAACACCATTGTATTCAGAATTCATACATAGCATTCATTGGCTCAACTACATACTACACATGTTAAGATCATTCAAAAAACAAAAGTACTTTACAAAAATCGGATCTAATTATTCATCAGGGTTAAAGATTGCTTAAAGTCTCTCAAATGGTATACTTAAATTTTCTGGCAAGATCCTAGTCCTGTCAGTCTTCTTTCTTTATGCACCTTGTAAGCATAACATCTAACGAAACTATTTGCAAAAATAGAATTTTCTTCTTCAGTATCCCTTTGTGATTTATATTTTTAGGAATTATAATCAATTAGTAAGGAACACATTTGGATTGATCGAGTTTTCAAACGAAAATGAACCTTAGACATTTGGTCATTAAATCTGTCCAATATTTGCCATGTTTAAGAGAAGTAAGCGTGAAATTATGAAAGTGAGATTCAGACAATAGGTGACGAAGTTAAAATATTTTGATCGTGAGTAATTGTTATGCTAACTCTTCAGGAGAGAATCTTCCCATGTAACGTATTTTCTAAGTTTTAGTTATAGATGTATCATTCACTGTAGAATATGTGAAAGTCTTCGATCTAATTTGCAAATGGAAATATTCAATTTTTCGCTGAAATTCATTCTCGTTNGATATTGGTGGCATGTTATATTCCTGTGGATGTAGAGGGTGACATATGAAGAATGAATTTTGGGAAAGTATGAGAGTTGTGTATTGAGGGTAATAGTGGAGGTAAATTGAATTTACCAGAAGACTCAAATGGATATGAGATGCCAGAGTGCTTAAAAAGTGGTTTTCCCAGATTATATGATAATGATGACAGTCTAATTTATACCATATTTATTGGAATTAACTTACAGCAATGTAAAACTCATCAGAATTTCAAGAAGGAAATTATGGTAAAAAAGATTAACTTAGTCAAGAAGGATTGAAACTCTGAACTTATTTTTAGAAAATTCAGTATGCAAAATTATTAATAATTATAAAAATCCTTAAAAATGTTCTGAGGGCTAATAATAAGCCAATAATATCTGATGAGGATACTGAAACACTTGAATCTCTTTTGGGTAGGTTTATTAATATTTATTGAATACTGCATTAATTGTCCATCCAAAGGAAAAGTAAAACATTGAAGCAGATAACTTACCTGCCACTGTTCCAACTGCTGGCTAAGCTCAACCTTTTGCTGCACTGCTTCTATCAGTTGTGAGTTAATCTGCAGAAGATCTATTCTTGTTTTGGCTAGTTCCACTTCTGCAGCATTCTTTCTTGCTAGAGCTTTGTCTCTCATTTCCCATGCTTTAGCAACTGATTCTTCCTTTGCATGCTCACTGCTATCTGCATCTGCTCTAGCCACATCTCTCTCTTCTTGCACAGCACGCAGCTGAGCCTCACACACACTTAACTGAAAATGAGCAAAGCAAAGCCAAATAGATTAGAATTTCATTTGGAGGAATTATTTTCCACAGTTCATATCTATTACAAACCCTAGTTGTTTAAAATATTTAAGCTATGAAATGACCAGAGAAAAAATCCAATTATCGATGAATGACAATAATCCTATCTGATGACAGAAAGTGGGGAACCAAAGATCATTCTTTGTGGAGTGCTAAAATGAAACACAGACATCTGATGCAGGCTGGGAGCTTTGTAAAGAAAGGATATTAGAAGCTATGGTATGATCACTTGGTAAATTCAGATAGAGTATGTTTGTGGTAGACTCTGTTGGTATTATGCAACCCTTCTGATACTTTCGCTGATCTGACAATGAATGTAAAATAAAAGAAATAGATGAAAGGACAAACCATTTTAAAAACTCACTCTTTCCATGAATGATTGGCAATAGTAATATACAAAGAAAATACATCAAATGCTTAATGTTGACACCCAATTCTATATGCAAATAGGTGGCTTTCATGCTATCAATGTAGATGAGAAGAAATATTGATGTTCATCAGTGTAGCATTCCAAAGTAACCAAGAGATTTACTGTGGTATGTAGATTAAGACTCTCTGCAGGCAAGTTCATAAATGGGATGTTATTCTCATTAAACTGCTCCTCCCTATGCCATGTTTTATGGATTGGTGCTTCATCATGTTGAAATACACATCTCTTATCCCTGGACTTGTCTTAAATTGTGGGTGAAATGAATGTGGTTTAAATGTTGATGTAAGCCTGTGCCATGACATTGCCTAGTAAAAAAGTAAACTGAGCCCCTTACAGGATAAACATGACCACCCTGTAACACCATCAACCCTAATTTTTTCAATATTGGCTCTATGTAGGCTGCTAGATGTTATTTGTTAGGCGTTGGAAAAGAAAACACCCTGACAATGGATCATCATATGGTTCACTGTGAAAATCAAAATAACATTTCTCCACTCTTTGGCCAAGCTTAAACACTCCGTACACCATCCAAGGCAGTGCTTAGTATTTGCCTCTGCAATATGTGTCTGTTGAGTTGCTGCTCTGCCATGGAGTCCAAATTTCTTCACCTCATGCTAAATATGCTTATATGATCCTCATGATGAATGACCATCATCAATGCATGACAGTCTCTAACCTTAACATGGGAGATTGGCCTCCATGGTTTTGGATTGTATGAGTTCCTTAACATTTTCACATCACTAGCATACCAAAAAGGTTGACATAGGGAAGTGTAAGAGAGTGGAAATTTTGCCCATAGACTTCTTACACATTTAGCACTCAATCAAATTGCCATAATAAAAGTGCATGTGTTCCCAGGGCCATCCCATACTGCTTTCTTGGACTGTTGTGAATAACAAGACCTAAAATGTGGATACTCAAAAGGAACTCCACAACAAGGACTATTGAGTATTTCACAAAGTAAATGGCAGCACCATATCATCCACTATGACAGAAAATCATTTTCTGGGATGTGCAAATAGTCTTGATTACAGAGAGTATTTGAAATTAAAAAAAATTATTAATTTGAAATGAGTTTAAAATCTCAAGGTTTAGCTTTAAATGATTGTTTTAAACAGAAATGTTTTGCTTCAATCTAATGGAAATGAGAAATGGAATTTCAATTTCAAAAATGGAAAATGAGAAATGGAATTTGGCAAAAATGGACATATCTTACCTTGCTAGTCAGATTCATGCATTCATCTGTTTTTCTCTTCAGCTCGTCCTGTACATCATGAAGCTGCCTTTGGGCCTTATCAGCTGCTTCCTTTGCCCTGTGAAGTTCAGTTTCCAGTCTCTCAACCTGCTCAGGGCCATGTCCACAGTTGGGGCAGATACCATTCTCATCCCCAAGCCTCAAGGTTTCTGAGAGCTGCTGTACCACGTTTCGCAAGAATCCAGGCTGCAAATACAAAGAGTTACATAATGTAAATTTAAAGGTAAAGAAAATTTCTGAAGTTGCTCTTTATGACCAGTCTTTACGTAAGATTGTAATGACCTTGATTTTAGATGGTTAATGATTGATGCCCCAAACAATTGACAGCAAATGAACATAATAATGATAGGAATTACTTTATGCTAAAATACAAGAAGCTATTAATGAGTCTGATAACTTGTTGCCAGTAAATTATGAAGGAATTTTGTGTCTTTGAAAAGTCCATTGACTATAATTATTAGAAATACTTCAAACTAAACCAAATGCCAGTATGAGGCTTATTTATACAGTGAATTACATCTATGAGGGTTGGTCAAAAAGTAATGTCTCACATTTTTTTCCAGCCAAAACCAATGTTATTAATTCAAAATTGTAAGTTCGAAATCTTTGAAATTTCCCACATGTATGTATATAGTTTTCTCTGGTAGATAGCATAACTGTAGGAAGCTTTCAAAGTGGAGTCTGACCATGATAAACGTTACAGATAAAGTGCTATGATTGAATTTCTGTGTGTGGAGAAAGGAATGGTTGGGAATATTCACAAACGTTGGTGCAAAGTCGATGGAACATCTGATGTCAATAGGAGTACAGTTGATTGCTGTGTATGGAGGGTGAGTGAATCAGAAGGTAGTTGAAAGTGAAAACCAGAGCAAGGACTGGTACCAACAGGGCATACATGACATCATGAATTGCTGAAGGAAGGCTATAAAACTTGAAGAAGATTAAGTGGAAAAATAGATAGAGTAGAAAAACATCATTCTTTCATATGCGTAAATTTCATTTTTGTGGAATATATAGTTTTTGAGAAAAAAATGTGGGGCATTACTTTCTGACTGACCCTTGTATATTTATTCATGCAAACTTTGTTTACTAACATTTTTGTGATAAAAGAGCATTTGTAGATATTAACTCAAAAATGTTATACACGAATAGCTAAAAAATTTTGTTAGAATAATATTCTCAATAATAACTAAAAAATTATCCAGATTTCTCAGTTCAAGGGATTTAAAAAGAGTATAGTTAGGATTAAATTGCTCTTACTAATCATGGATGGCAAAAATACTGTAGAGATTACTGTAACTCTCCAATTATTTAAGAGTAACATTCCACAGTGTTTCTTTGTATGGCAAACTTAGAATTGAACTTTTAATCTTGCATTTGCTCTAGATTGGTCTTGTGGTCTTACTGCATAAGACAAAGTAGATCTTTTACCTTAATTTTTTCTGGACTCATCTGATCATCTTCATTTGAAGATGACATGGAGGTGCTAGACATTCCTGAATCCCACTGAACTCCTCTCCTAAGGTGGTCATTTATGCACTTCAGCTGCTTACAGGAAGTAACTACTTCCTCTTGAAGCTTGAAGAAGGAAAGAAAATCAACAAATAATTAATTTTCTTTTAAAACAACTCTCCAACAGGAGTTTTTAAAATTCCATCAATACCTAACTAAATTTCATTCTTAAGATCAAGGAAAGGGTTAATATAAAATAGGAACTTTCCTTAACATTGGAATGGACTTGAGCCCAGGAAGCAAATACTGGTTTTCAATTTTGTTTCTGTTTAAAGTTGTTTACTCTTCCAGTATAGGGTTAGCTGTACTCTTATGAAATATTTAATGTTTTTTTGCCCAAGAAAGGGGATTTTATTTCAACGTTTTTTATCTTCTGACTGAGATATGAAAGATATTTTGAAAGCAATGGAAATGTAAGAAATACTAATTACAGTATGGGGCCATTTATTTGGCTATCCCTTATCTAGAAGATGGAAAAATCAGAAAGAAAGGAACTGAGATATTTTTTAGCCAAAGTAATTTATAGTATGAGAAGCTGCAGCAAAGATTAGGATGAGTGCCAAGAATGAAACTATGTAATTGGGTACCAAACAGAAATTTCACATCAAACATATACATAATTGAAAATAAATTTATCATCTGAGACAACTAATCTAAGTACTGTGATAGTTTCTCATAAAATTCTAATTATTTACATTTTATTTTTTGGCAAAAGATATGCTGAAACACTTTCTGTGATTTCATAGAGGATATGCTTTAGTTTCTGTAAAAAATTAATATTTCACATCTGGAGGGATCTGAATTATAGAAATTAACATTATCAGGCAATCTTCAGGTTGCTGGGAGGCCAGATTAGAAGTTCTATAATGATTATTCATAATTTATTTGTTTTTTGGTATGTAACAAAATTTGATTGTTATGGGTTTTCACTTACCGATCTCAGTTCTGTTGAGTGCATACTTGAGGAATCCATTAGTATATCATCATCACACTCGATCTCAGATGAATTTTGTTGATGAAGTTGTGTCAAAGATGTGTCTGAAACTTCCATCTCATTCAGAAGTGATCTATGTCCTGCGGATGAGGATGTTGTTGATGATGCTGGGGTTAAGGCTTCGAGCCTTTCACAAAGAGTGCCATTGGTTGTCCTAAGATCATCTAGTTCTCTAGTGACTTGACGGAGCTGTGGAATGGAACAAATTTCAAATTTTTAGTTTTGTTGCTTTGGAAAANGCATAAAGATGATAGCAATAAGGGGAATTTCTGGATAGAATGTCTAGATATATCTTGATGTGAAGGTAAATGAATTGGCGAGAGCTAGGAAATAGAGAAAGTAAGGACTGATTGATATCGAAATAAATCTAGAAGAATAGCGTGACCACGGCGCCACGCACCTTGAGAACGGTCCGCTTTGCATCCCCGTCCTTGAAAAAAGTCGGAAAAAAATTATACCGAGTCATTGATAATGGAGCGATGATATATCTTCATTAATGAGTCAGATAAGAGATAAGGAGGGAAAAAGGTTTAAGAATTCAGAATAACATCACTGCTGCGGTGAAAATGAGTGAGTTCAAGTAAGAAAAAGAGTTTGATGCTGGCGCAGTTCCCTCTCAGATAGCTCTATGATTGAAAAGGTGAAATATAACATTGAGGTGAAGCCTTAAGTCCAAGCTGCTGCTTAGAAAAGAAAATGCGATTGTCAAGGACAAGAGAGACCGAGAGGGAAAATTTCTCAGAAGCGAGATTTAATTACCTTTTTGGCAATACAAGTCATACAAGTACAATTCAATACAAATGTAATGGAATACAAATATAATGAACGATCTAACGTAAGCGAGGATAAGTAAAATTCATTTTAATCTTATAAAAGAATTTAGAGGGTAAAGAAAGACCGAATGAAAGAATTGAGCCACCAAAATTGGAAAAATCCTAAATCCAATAAAAATTGAAAACTTAAAGGTATGGCCCGAAGTTGCCTTAAATGCTATATAACTTTTTTCTTGGCTATCAAGGATCTTATTTTTTGTGAAGAAGCATGTTACGCTATTCGGTAATATCCTTTAGGCATGAAGGGGGTGAGATATCGCCCCCGTGATCGATTTCTGTCCACTTTTAGCTCTTTTACTTAAATATTACTTTCATAAAAACAACCAAACAACCAGAAGGAAATACATATGTACATCCTTTTATTATAGAATACTTAAATGATGTTACTTAAATGTCATTATAATTTGCGTTGACATTTTTAAGCCGTATGGATCCAGGGGTGAACCCCTCTGGTGACTTTGTAGTACTAAAAGTTTGTCTATGAGCTGACGTGGAGCTTAAATTAAGGCTCTGTGAATATTTCATAGAATTAAATCTCCCTTTTGATTCCTGTACCATCTGTACCGTGGCCAAATCTATTAATTCCTTAGTGTCTTCATGAATATTGAATTCACTATGAATATATCAGTCCTCAGCAAAAATTCAAATTTGCTGTATCAATGCTTGCTTTTACTGTCCGTATATAAGTTTTGAGCCTAGAGGCTGGTTTTTTCCTCAACCCCTTCACCTTCAGCCGCAAAGCTTAGGAGAGGGAATTAGGTGAATAGGTTAGAGGAGTGAGACAATTTGTTTTGGTTTTCCTTTTTCGTTTCTCTAGAACAAATAAGTAAGGCTGTGGTCCTTTTGCATGCATGGGCCCTCCTGGGAATTGAACTAAGGACCAATTTCACTAAAGGTGAATGCATTACCCACTTGGCTATCTGAATGGCCATTATTAACACATCTGCATACATATATAAATAAATATGAACAATTGAGTATTCGTGATGCTTTATCACTATGAGAACTATCATAACTGAAATAGATTTTTGATAATAGCTTATTTCAACATTGAATTCAATCAAAAAATTGATAAGTGAAATGAAAAGGGTCTGAAGTAAATAGTAAGTGTATATATTCTTATGGTATACCCACCTCATCTTTTAGCATTTCTAAATGCATCACATGGTCTTGTAGGCTGTTTTTTCTGAGATTAGATTGGTCTCTCAAGCCTTGTATTTGAGCACTTAATTGTTCCTCTGCTTTTGTTGCCTGAAATTTAAAATAATACCATCAGATCTCACAATTGAATGTGTTGGTTCCTAATGAATGAATCCAAAGATAATTGACTTATACAGGATAAATGGAAGGATTTCTTTGGTTTAAAGTTGAGTATTTCCTTAACATTGGAATGGGCTTGAGCCCAGGAAGCAAATACTGGTTTTCAATTTTGTTTCTGTTTAAAGTTGTTTACTCTTCCAGTATAGGGTTAGCTGTACTCTTATGAAATATTTAATGTTTTTTTGCCCAAGAAAGGGGATTTTATTTCAACGTTTTTTATCTTCTGACTGAGATATGAAAGATATTTTGAAAGCAATGGAAATGTAAGAAATACTAATTACAGTATGGGGCCATTTATTTGGCTATCCCTTATCTAGAAGATGGAAAAATCAGAAAGAAAGGAACTGAGATATTTTTTAGCCAAAGTAATTTATAGTATGAGAAGCTGCAGCAAAGATTAGGATGAGTGCCAAGAATGAAACTATGTAATTGGGTACCAAACAGAAATTTCACATCAAACATATACAT
>APVN02035828.1:0-13689 GCA_000376725.2 Ladona fulva
AAAACGTGGTTTATTTGTGGCTGTGTTCATAAGTGGGTATGCATAGTATATCATTTCATGAAAAGTAATGATCTTTAATGCAAAACCTGCTATTGAATGATGAACAATTTTGTCATAATTCAATTAGACCTAATTTTAAGAAACTGAATTCAAGCAGCAAATATATCCAAAAGTTGATTAACTGGGGGCACACACTACTTATGAAAATGTTGAGTAAGACTGATAAACCTATTGAGACAGAACAACACTGCAAAGTCACCATTAGCTGCCAATAGTTGCTTACAATTTCCTTATCCATGCTATACTTTAGGCCAAAAATGTTACTATTGTTTTAATTGCCATAGTAATTCTATTTGGGACAATTTCATACAGCAAAAATGCAGAATTGATCTTATACAATAGAATACAGTAAAGTAAATTTAACATAAAATACTTAAACAAAATATAAAAACATAGATAGAATGAATTTGCTCCAATTTATTCATTTTAGTCTAAATAAAAATATAATATATGCATATAACATGCAGGTGGAATTTCATGTCTAAAATTTAGGAAAAAACATGTAAATCCATATCTCTGTGGAAATCTATTTTCTCAGGGTTAACTTTGATGGATGTTTGTAGTGCGTTATTCCTTCTTAGAAAATTGCATGTTAAATTCCAATGATTTTGGTATGTATACTGCTGCTTAAAAGTCCTCAAAATGTATCTACAGTTAAAGATAACATCACTTAGAAGAGAGGAGTTGAGATAAAATGTAAAATTAATTATTATTTGAAGTTGATTTTCATTTTCACAGAATTAAAACTCTCTTCGAGAAGATATACACTAAAAAATGATTCATTTATTGACAACTTACTGGAAATATTTCCTCTCAAAATAATTCAAGTATACTTCTGTGAATAAGGGATATAGGAGAGAGCCTATTGTACAGCTTTCCTCCTGGAGATAAACTTCTGAATTAAAGCTGATTTTGTGACACATAGAGCACCATTAGGTAAGTATTAGTTTTGAAATATAAGTATCTCTTCATAATATTTCTATATACATCACATAATGTCTTCAAAAACAAATGATTTTTATCCTTAACAAAAGTTTTAACTAATAAAATGTAATAGTTTAAGATAGGAGATCCATACGAGATAAACCAAAAGGATATCACATCAGCAGAAATTACTTTGAAAGTAATACATTCAACACCAATAGCTACTTCACAGTCTACAGGGAGTTTATTATCAATTAAATTTTGCAGTATCACACTCTTTCTGAAGCCTATTGAATTTTTGTGTTGCAAAAGATTAGTTTAACTTTGGACATCCATAAATGTAACTGGGTGTTGCCAGGTTGCTTTAATTAAGAATGTCAGTGTACTATTCAAACCTGGCTATTTCTTTTAAACGNGATACTTTAAAGTGTCTTTAAAAAAATCAGCGATAGTTTTCCTTTCGATTTAAAAATCTTAGCTACTCTGCTTCCTATGTGTTCTTCCTTCTGTTTGAAGTTCTTAATTCTTAACTTAAAAAAGTCATTGTTCATTAGTCATCAGTTTTAGATTTTAGTGAAGGAATTATAATTTTTCCATATTCTTTGCCACAAAATTATAGTCCCTGTATGCAGATTTGCAACACTAAAAAGACTTTCTCTTTCACTTTCCACAGAGGTTGGTGGTCAAGCTGCATATTTCTTAGATATTTCTGCTAGTGTATGATATATCTGGTGGTAATGTTTTCACCTAACTCTAAAGCCTTAAAGAGCCCTAAAGCTTTCTGGTCATACATTAGAGTGGTACAGGGAGAGATGCCTATGGTAAGTTCATTATGGGATAGCAATAAAAATATATCTTGCAGTACAAAGAGGAAAGCAAATATCCTAAATGACTTATATCAAAGCCTGATTGCAAATATTAATATTTTATGTTAATTAAACATATACATTCATATAATATTTTATATAAATATAATATTTCACAAACAAATATAATATTTTACATTAATCACATTAGAGATATTTCATTATTTTAAATTCTTCATCACCATTGAATACAATGCCCTTCAAGTTCTAAATACATGTAGGAGACAGAATGACCTCCATTAAATTCCTTAGGAGAAACAAGACTTAGGTGAATGTAAGCTGGGCTACCTAATTCTGTACTTGACAGACTTCATGAAGGAAAATCAAGTAAAGAAAGCTTAATTGCGAAGGGACTTAAAAATAGAACCATCATTTAAGTTATAACACTGTTTTTGATGGTTCTGGTGTTCTTGACTAGAATTAAATTATACTAATTAAGAACCACTAAACTAATTACTCTAATAAGTGGTCATTCTTAATTTATTGAAGTTATAGTTTAAAAATAGCAAGATTAGATTGGATCTCCATTTTTACTTCCACAAAATCACTAATTATTTTATATCTATTGCCAGTAGCTACACATAAACATTTACATCTATAATAGCTCTCCACCAGCAAATATAATGCCCAAGGAGAAAGTCCTTCACCAAGGTAGTCCTTCTAAACAGCAAGAAGAATATGAGCATTTTAATACATTACCTACAAAAATCATTCATATGTTTGAAGTGCACTCCATGAAAATAATCACCCAGTAAGCATGCTGAAATGAAATGTAGAAATCCAACCCCTTTGTTACTGACATTTTAAAAAGATAATCTTCAAAAGTTGCACACTACACCTGATGGAAGCACTGATTTGACCTGTCATTTTTTTCTTTCTTTCACAAACAATAGGAATTGATCTAAGTTCTTGGACTGAATAAACTAGATGCTTCATAGAAAATCTAAATAAATTAGTAGCTAATACCATACATTAAAATTAGATTGTGAGACTATTTTTACATATAATGTGCTCAGAACAATAAATTTTGTATTGGCAACCCTTTTGTCCCAATAGAAATGACCTCATTAATTGTAATTAGTTAATCTACTAATTCCAACTAATTTTGCTCTATTTATTCAATTAAACAAGTGAACTGAATTGCAGCCAGGATTTATGGTGCATTAAGAATGAGTGTTTTCAGATAGCCAGACATATTATCCTAGGGAAGTCAAAAGCTTTTTTTCAAGTCTGAAGTGAATTCCCTTCTATCTATTCAAATAAATTAGATGAATTTAATTTAGATCAATTTTTAATTAAATTCTTAAGAATTTAGTTAACATTTAAATAAAATAGAAATTAAATAAAGGCACTATCATATCAGCAACCTTACTAAGCAAAAGAAACGGTTGGTGTTAATTGGATTCTGCAGTAAAGTTTCTGCAGTTTGCTTACTCTCTTCAATATGAGAATGAGAGAAATTCAATAAAGATATAACAGTGCATTCAGAAAACCAAATTTCTAATTAGCAGCCCTAATATCCAAAAGGAAATGACCACATTAATTAGAATCTCCTGTTAACTTCACTCTTTATCTTCAAATATGCATGAATGCAATCATGCATTAAGGCATAAAAATTGTGTACTTATTTTGCATTAATGACCCTAATGTAGGAACCAAATGACTGACAGCATTGAAAGGATTTCTAAGGGTGGGCTCTGCTCCTCACAAAACCTTGATTAGGCAGGTAATATTAAAACTCCATTGGGCCATGTAATAATTAAATTCACCGTTTGTTTTTATACTCTATCTTAGTAGTAGTATAGTTAAAGTGCTTCGACTGCTGAGGTCATTTTGCACTTAGACTCCCACTGGGATTCGAACTTGGGACCACTTTCATGGAAGTCAAACACATTGCTCACTTGGCTATCCGAGAGCCTATCTTTGTATATATCTCAATGGCCAGCGTCTCATCAGCGGCTTTTGGGAGTTGGTGGAGGCTGTTGTGAAGATGATGCCAAAGAACAGTTTCCATCATGTTTTCCAAGTTTGAAATATAACTTATACCAGTTACTTTAGAATGCAAGTTTTTGTAGAAATATCCCTCAGAACTAAGATATGATGGAAGAAGAGTATCAGCAAGCAGAATATAATCCTACCCGACTGTCAAAGTCTATTAGTAATGAATTCATTTTTCAAAGTGAAACATGATATTAGATTTGATGAGCTTAAGTCGATGAACAGAAATACTCTTGGAGTCATATTGGCATCAGAAATTTACTATCTAGGCAGCAGAGGAAAAAAAATTAGGTGAACACGCAATGGCATTACATTATAGTTCAAATCAACTAACCTACCCATGGAGCGATTATTTGATACTTGGAATAGTATTTAGGAAATCAATTGTATAAATTTGAATGTTGGTGCCATTTTTATCCATATTTTAACTGATGGAAAACTGTGATATTGTTGCCCTTCTACATATGGACATAACTAACCCACATAAATCGAAAAATCAAAACAAAACAATGAAGGTCAATTCAATTTCTATATCTGATTAAATGAAAATGAAAATTTAGGCATCTCAAAGGTGAATGATAAGTATCAGTTTTGATACTTTAAAGTGTCTTTAAAAAAATCAGCGATAGTTTTCCTTTCGATTTAAAAATTTCTTTAAAATACTCTCACCGAATGTTGGATTTCACAAGTTGTGTGAGCATAAAAAGGTTTGCAGGATACCGGCTCGTCCTCTCTTCTGCTGACTGCTGAAGGTTACGGTTCAACCCTGCTCAAAGACACCTCTCTGCCATGTAAAGGACGTCACCTTACATTGAAGACGTTATCGCAGACTGTTGGTCACTTCCCGTCGTGAGTCTCATTGAAGATGTTAGTTAGCTAATAATTTTAATTGTTCTTCGTTAATTTAGGCCTGTGTGTTTTATCTAATTCTTTCGGTGGTTTGATCAGTTTCCAATAATTTCACGGGAATTACTCTGTGTGAAGTGAGTGAACCACGTGGTATCGATATCAATAAAAGTCAAATTTCGTGTAGGTGTATAATATTATCGCAGGGATTTTAAGATATACCATGCCGTAATAGGTTGTGAATTGGTTGCCCGAACGGTGCAGTTTTATGTTAAAGATCTTTTTAAAAGGATACCAGATTGGTAAAATTGTTTCCTTCTGATTGCGACGCTCCTTGCTTGGTAGTTTTTCTTAATTTTAAATTGGATTAATTTGTTCCGTCGAGCCTTAGCGAATGGGCTAAGGTTTAGTGGGACAATCAATCAGCTGATCCTATGAGGTATAGAAATTTTCCATTCCCGCACTTTCACTAAACCGGAAACTTACGTTCGGATTTCATTAAGGTTAGTGTTTCTCAGTTACGTTATACTTTGCTGTATCGATGTTTATAAAACTAATAACCGAATCTGATCAGCAGTAAATTCAGCTTTTATTATTTACCTTTATTTTTGATTGTGTAGAGGATTTCAGTTAATAATCTAGAGTTCGCATTTGAGCATTGGGCATTCGGGAACCATTAGACTCAACCTACATTGAAAAATTCTTTCCTGGTAATGTACTCTTGGGGTCAATCTTGTTCATTAAGCATGTTGGTTTCGTGAGATTACCCTTAAAGAATCCCAAGTAAGCCTAGAAACTATAGCGGAAAGCAACCTTGAGCATAAGACCTCGGTTCGCGGATTGAAATTAACATGAGTCAAAAACATGGGAATTGATGAATTTCCTCGACCCTTTCGCTGTTTTGGTTTATTTTCTCGTAGCAGATTTATTTATGCCGGGATATAGTGAACGCATTGACTTAGCGCCGTTGCAATGAAAATGTCCGATTCTGTAATTAGTTTGTTTGAGACATTCGCGCAAGTAATGGTGGGATACACCAAAGGAATATCCAAATTGGTGCCCTTTTGTTCGATCAGGCGTTTCAGCGAAGAAGTTAGTTTCGTAAACTCAAGTTTGTATAACTTACTGAAAATTTGATAGTGAATTTTTTGCAATACAGTTAATCGATTTTTCTCTGAAATAGCGCAAAATGAACTGCTAAATCAAATTTCGAAATTAGTCGTTCTTTGTCAGTAAATTTTCCAAATTTTAACGTTAAATAAGTTTGTATTTCTATATTCAAACGCTAAAGCCTCCATTTAACGTTGCGCCGTGCAGCGGTTCCTTTACATGCGTTGTTTGAAGTGTTCTGAAACCTTTGATTGTAAGGTCTTACGAATTCTAGAGTTAGAGCATACATCCAGGAGAAGTGGACATTTAGAATCTCTCCTGGTTGACTGCTAAGGGCTACGGTTTAACCCTGCCGGGAGACACCTCGCTACTGTACGGAGGACATCGCTTGGCTTTGCAGACCTTACCACAGACAGTTGCTCACCTTTTTTCGTGAGTCTTATTAAATATAATAATGTTAAAAGTTTTACCTGCTTCTCGTTAATTTAGGTCGTAGTGTTTTAATTTGTATTCGGTGATTTGATCTGTTCCCAATGTCTTTGCGGGATTTTAATTTGAAGTAAATGACTTAACCACATAGTGACAATATCAACAAAAGTGTAATTTCATTCATGTGCATAATCTTATCTCAAATGTTATTTAGGCAATATTATGATTCATAGATTGCGGTTTAGCAGTTTTATCTTAAATATCTTTTTAAAAACAAACTAGACCAGTTAAATTGTTTTATTCCTACGTTCCTAGCTTTTGTTTGTCCCTCAATTTTAAAATTAGATGCATCTTTTACGTATGATATTCCTACGCGAATGACTTTTTCTATGGAGCATACATTTGACCTGCTGATTCTTAGGATAGAAATTTTAGATTTCACGTATTTTCACTAAACTGGAAAGTTATTGCTTTCGGATCTTGATCTTGAGGTTCTAGTTTTTCCTCGGATATCTTCTAATTTGGTGCAGTTTAGCGGTATTCGCTATTCATCAGCGGTACATTACAGCCTGTGTTATCTACCTTTCTGTAGATGTTCAGTCGGAATCATAAGTAGAGTTCACATTTGAGCATTGGGCTTTCGGGATAGTTAACCATTAAATCAACCTAAAGAGAAGCAGTACTTTTTCCTTGTTCTAAATTTTCTGGTTCACTGTAGTACTAGTGAATGTTGGCTGCGTGAGCCTATCCTGAAAGTATGATAAACATAAGCCAGCAGAACGTGTTAGGGATAGCAACCTTGGGCTTTAGACTTTGGTTCGCGCATTGCTGTAATCAAAAGCATAGGAATGGATTTAACTATCCTTGACTTTTTAGCTCTTTTGGATTAGTTTGCTATAACGGGCTCAATCAACTGATCCCGTGATTTTGTGAACGCGCAGTTTTTTACGTTCGATTACGCATTTCAACGAAGCCATGACTGCCTCGCATCCTTAAGATTTCTGATAATGAATTCTTTCTGATATGTTAAATCGATATTTCACTCTATAGAAAAGCGAAAAATTAACCACTGAATTGGGCATGCGAATAGCCACGAGTATCTAACTTCGGTGAAAGTGGTCCCGGGTTAGATTCCTGGTGGGGGCTAACGTGCGAAATGATGTTAGCTGTCGAAGCACTTTTAAAAGTATGTACTACTACTGAAGCGTTAAATCAAATTTAGCATCCTGCTGTTAACAAAGTGAATTTTCCAAATTTTCAAGGATTAATGGGTTCGTTCGATATTCGAATCGAATTCGAATTCGATATTCAAACGCTAAAGCCTACGTTAACGTTCTAGCGATTGTAATGTCTTAGTTTATCCATGTAGAAATAGAGCTATTGGCATACTGGTGATGCTTTAAATATCATCGCAAATGCTGTCATTGCTCGGGTCAATTTACTGTTGGACGTCGAATTATTTGAGATTGAGCAGTCGCACGGGAATTTGTTGAACCTATAAATGTTTATCCTGTTGGTAAAATTTTAAAATTCTAGCAAGGAAATAATAAGTACTCCAAAAAACGGCAATGTAAGCTTTTTGGCAGAACATTCTACATTAGCTCTCATAATATTTTTATTACGTAATATAATTTTCTTTGATATTGAGTCATATCTGATACCTTTTTAAGTGATTGTTTTGAAGTTAGGCATGTTTAATTTATTCAATGTGTAAATGCTATCCTTTGTGAAAAGTTAGTCAATTCTAGAAAGTAACTTATTTTGCACCATTTTATATAACAGTGGAAAAGTTTCCAATTTTTTGAGAGCAGTGATAACACAACTATTGTAACATTGAAAATTGATTTTAGAGTCTTAATTTAACTTACCTTGCTATTGCTGCAAAGTTCAGTAAGCCTTTTGTTGACATCTTCACAAGAAAAATTTTCAACTCAAACTTCAACAAGAAAGCAAAAAATTCCACTTTCCTATGAGGCTAATTTTTGCCAAATATTATGTTCTATGATAATTTAATGACTAAAACTTCTTCACAAGAAAACTTTTCAATTATAAGTGAAAAATTCCATTTTCATATGAGGCTACTTTCTGCCAAATACCTTGTTCTGTGGTATCTGCAATGCATAATTTTGATGACTAAAACTTCTATCGCAGGTCTAATTCAGTGAGAAATGCACTTGGCTGGATTTCCTATGTATGGAATGGAGGAATTGCAGCAAAGAAGACACCAAGAGCTGGTTTTTATGTGCTTTATTGTAATTTTTTTAAGTGTATATTTTATTACAGAGAGCAATAAAGAAATGTCAGAAAAGATCTTTTCAAGTTTCATTGTGAACACGTCCAACTCCTCACCCGCCAAAATTTTTGGTACAGTAGGGGACGTCAAACGTGGGCCTATCTCGGAGCTCAAAAATTCAATTGTTTTTCCTGCTGCTGTGGCATCTGCCATCTTGGTTTTCTGTACTTGTATTCTCAGTGATCTGTCTTTTCAATGGCTATGTACAGAATAATTTTCACTTTGAATTATTCTGAACATAGCCATTGAAAAGACAGATCACTGATAATACAAGTACAGAAAACATTTATCTGAAAAAAATAAAATTGAGACATGAGAAAACAGTATTAATATATTTTAACTAATTGAATGACCTTGGGGACTTAGTATAATTTTTCTAGCTGTTTTGGCTTTAAAGGGTTAAAGAGGCATCAAAGGGTTAAAGTAAATTTTCTGGAAATTCTAGAATGTTCTGAAAACTTCACAATTTCTATTGATAAATTCAAACTTAAACTGAAAATTGAGAAATCATGAAAATATCAAGCAATAATAGACTTTGAAAATTAGAACTCAATAATAATTACAGGAAACTATTGAAAAATTACTATAGCAAGAATTAAACTACCAAGCAACAGTGAAGGATTGCAATAAATTTCAAAGATCATGAGCTATGCATAAAGCAAGCAAGAAAAACACTATGGCAATTAAAGTTAGCTAGCCATTGATCAGAGTACTTAAAATCACAAAGTTCTTAAACATATGAAAAGCAAGTTAAACCAGACTCAAAATGAATATCATCACATAATACCACCAATTAGAAATGCGGGTTGGAGCATAAAAATGGGCAAAGGAGGTTAGAGAAAGAAGAATCAAAGTATGGAAACTTAGGGAGAAAGAAAGAAGAGAAGAGTTCATGGAAGATATAAAGTATCAGATCCCGGAGGAAGTAAAGGAGAATGTAGAGGTAGAATGGAAGAGATTCAAAGAGGCTGCACTAAGAACTGCAGAAGAGGTGTGTGGTAGGACATGAGGTAAGAAGAAAGTAAAAGAAATGCACTGGTGGAATGATAGGACAAGAGAGGCTGTAAGAGGAAAGAAAGAGGCATGGAAGAAATGGATGAAGGGAAGAGGACTAGAAGCTAAGATACTTTATGATACTAAGAAACGGGAGTGTAAAAAAAGTTATATAGGTAGAAAAGAAGAAAAGCTGGGAGGAGCTTACAAAACCCTTGGAGGTAGATGGTAAAGGGGACAAGAAAATAATATACAGAATGGTGAATAACAAAAGGAGGGAGAGAGTAGAAAATGGTTTTATCAAAGGGAAAAACTGACATCAAGCAGATAATGCAAAGATGGGGAGAATATTTTGATAAACCTTTAAATCCAAAAACTGTGGAGGTTAGTGCAGAAGAGGAAGAGGAAATGGAGGAAGAAGTGAGAGTGGCTGGGGGAAGGTCTGTTATTGGCAGAAGTTGATAGAGCTGTAAGGAAAATGAGGGCTGGAAAAGCTGCAGGAGTTGATGAAGTAACTGTAGATATGATTAGAGCAGGAGGACAGCTAACCATCCCCTGGCTGCACAGAATATTTAAGACTGTATGGAGTGAGTACAAGGTGCCAGAGGATTGGAGGAATGGTGTGATTGTACCAATATACAAGAAAGGAGAGAGGAAACAATGCAGTAATTATAGGGGGATAACACTCATTTCACAGACAGCAAAGATATTTGAGAGAGTGATAGAAGAAAGACTGAGAAGCCAACTGGATGGTCTATGTGAAGAATAATATGGATTCCAGAGAGAAAGATCAACCATTGACCTCATATTTTCAATCAGGCAAAAAATGGAAAGAAGCTGCGAGTGGAAAGAAGATTTGGCAGCAGTGTTTATAGACATAGAGAATGCATATGATAGCATTCCAAGGAAAATAGTTTGGGAGGTTCTACATAAGAAAAAGGTAGAAAATAAAATAATCCATGAGATTAAAGCTATGTACAAGGACTGCCAAAGTTGTGTAAAAACTTGTTTGGGAAGGTCAGATTGGTTTCCCGTCGAATCAGGATTGAGGCAGGGTAGCGTTCTCTCTCTTATTCTCGTTCTTATATATATTGATAATGGATGAGGTTATTAGAGACGTTAAGGAGAAAATAGGAGTTGATTTGAACTCTGCCTTGTTTGCTGATGATTTGGTGGTTTGGGGAAATGATGTTGGGGAGCTGTAGACAAAAATCAATATCTGGAATGAAACAATTGAAAAATATGGATTGAAGATAAATATAGAAAAGAGTAAGATATTGGTGGTGGCAAGAGATCCTGAGAAAAGAAAGGGAAAAATTGAATTGAATGGGCAGCAGCTGGAGGTTGTAAGGAATTTCAGATACTTGGTAAATGAGTTGTCAGAGGATGGGAGAATAAACACAGAGATTGGACGGAGATTAGGAGAAGCCAATGGATTTTATCAAAGCGTATGAGGCATGCTTTGGAGAAAAGAATGTGGGACAATCAAATGCAAGCTGCTAATGTTTAGTACATATCTGGTGCCTATCCTGACATATGCTTCCAGTACGTGGACAATGATAGGCCAAGAAGAGAGTAGAATTCAAGCAATGGAAATGAAATTCTTAAGGAGCAGTCTGGGAAAAACAAGGAGAGACAAGATTAGGAACGAAAGAATCAGAGAAATCGTGGGTATAGAAAGGCTCCAAATACGGATTAAGAGAATGAGATTGAAATGGTTTGGCCATATGAAGAGAATGGATGAATGACAACTTCCAAGAAGGATATCTGAAGAAAAGATTAAAGGAAAGAGACCAAGAGGAAGGTGGAAGGACATGATTATGAAAGACATAAGTAAAAGAGTGGAAGATGTAGACAAAGTGTGGGATGAGATGTGGTGGGAGCAAGATGGTGGTCACTGGTCCATAAACACCCTACCCTGACAGAGTCGGGATGAAAGGGGAAAGGATGATGATGAATGCCACCAATAAAGCCACAAAAAGAAAATTTCTAGGAAAATGCTGCATAAATGGTTAAAGTAGCACCAAAAAGGTTAAAGAAGAATTTCTGGACATTCTAGAATGCTCTAAAAAACTCACTATTTCTTCCAGTAAATTCAAAACTTAAACTTGATCAAGATATAGCAGAAAATTTTTTTAAATTCAAATAACAGACTATGTAAATTAGAATTTAACTATAATTACATAAAAATTGAAAAATTATGAGAAGAAGAATTAAACTATCTAGCAACAGCAAAGAATTGCAAGTAAATTCCAAAAATATTATGAGCAATGCATAATGTGATCATATGAAAATTGGTATCAAAATGAACATTTGTCATAGGTCAAAGTACTTGAAAATAACACTGGCCTTAGACCTACCTACACATACTGTAAAGCATGGGATAAATCAAACTAAATTTAAAATTAATATAATCCTATTGCAAAAATAGAACAATGCAAAGAATAACTTATCACTAAAATTTTTAATAGAGACATCTATGAAAAAATGTTTTTGAAAGAAGAACATGGAAGGATTGTTGTGGATCTGCAGTATATTAATCACAAAGAGTACATGTTTCAAAATGTGGAACATAAACTAACAAATATAAATTGCTTGAAATCTTGCATCTTGTACTAAAATATAGAACCAAAGAAAAATGTAATAAAATCCCAATGAGAATTAAAGGAAGTTTCCACTTATATAAATATCCTAAATAAATGCCCTTTGTAACCTTAACTCTACAAGTACTAATTATTACTTACTTAATGTACTTAATTAATGTAATTCACTAATTTCACTATTCATAATGTTTGAAAATGTTATTACCAAATTTGAATAAAATGTATAGGAGATAACAAACTTCCCATATAAAAACAAGAATTAGACCATCAGTCATCTTAAATTTATGAATTCAAGGAATTTATTAATATCTGAAGCACAGGTTGATTTCATCTCAGGTTGAGTATTTAGTTATAAACAACTAGAATCAGAAAAGATTGGCTATCTGAATTCCTTAATATTTCAATGAAAACCATTTCTGATTGTGATTTAAAATATCTAGAGGATTGAAATTCACCCCTTATGTTAGGTTCTGAAAGTAAGTAAGATTTTGAGTTAATTGTTCCTTCTTGATGCTTTTAAGTATTCATTGTTAGTCCTTATTAACATTTAATTTGCTTTCCATAAGAATTTTAGTGCATAATNTTATTTAGTAACAGTTATATATAAACATTTGTTCAAGGAAATCAGCAATTTTATCTTATTTTTAGGTCTCCAGTGTAATTTAATAAATTCCAATAAAATTCTATGGTAGAACCATGATGAGTTAAAGGACAACTTTGTTGCACCTCTAAGAATTCTTTAAATGCCAGTGGGCATACTATATGTTTCACAAACATACAAAATGTGCAATTTTAAGACATACCTCATTTATTTCATCCAGAAATCCTGAGGCCAGCACATCTTGGATTCTAACACGTCCTGTGCAAAGTGGATCAAGAAAAAAGAAAAATTTCCGCACAGCTGTACACTGGTAAAAAGAATGAAATGATTTTTCCAAGCCAACAACTAAGGATGGAGTCATTTCAAGAATGTAACTTCCCAGATCCTGAAAAATATTTAGAGACTATGAGAAGAAGGCAGATAAAAAAATTGAGAGTGAAAAAGTGTTACACTCACTTGTTCTCGTAGGAATCCTTGACCAGTTAAATCATATAAAGAGAGACCAATTCGAGACTGAAGAAGCCAAACTTTACGCATAACATAAGTAAATACATCAGAAATTGAGATCCTTCCATAAGGGTCCTGCTTAAGCATTTTTCCAAATACTTTTGGAGTCAAATACAACCTGTAATGCAATAAAGCTGTTTCTATAACATGAAAATGTCAAATATGCTAGTTATTATAATTTATATGAACCCTTAAAAGAGCTAATATGTACAATTAATATTATTCAAAATGGTTTATCTTCATTGTGGTTTGGTAAATAAAGCTCTGTAATGTGGAAAAATGTGTAAGTAATCTAAGTAAGTTCTGTAGTCCATCTCTCCTCCATAAGTATTACCTCCATGTTGCCCCTCAATGCAGGTCCGGCCACAATGATAATAAGGACTTTGGTCAATATCAGTTATTTATATTCCTGGGGCTCCCGGATAGCCAAGTGGGCAACGCGTTCGACTTCAATGAAAG
>KZ310280.1:0-14361 GCA_000376725.2 Ladona fulva
TGTACAATGCCTTAGTTAATCTATCTTACATTAAGCTTGCAGTATGCAAGCAACTTTTCCTCGTATATATATATAGATAGATATATATACATATAGGATACTAAAGGCGATGCAGAAGGATGTGTCTCACGGAGCCGCCGATTTTTTTGCCGTAAAGTCCCGGGTTTGGACATCAAGGAAAAAAGCGGACTTCCATTCTACGCGTCATGGGTTCGAATCTAGGGGGCCTCAAAAACGGCCACTTTCCCATAAGAATGCATTGAGCGAATTTTCAAAAACTCATTAAGCGCCCTTAGCGTGATGATAGAACGTTGAAATCTACGGAATCGTTAGGAAATTATTTTATCTTCCGTTTTCTGCAAGAGCTTTATACTTAATGGCCCCAGGTTCGATGCTAGGTACTTGGTGCAAAACTTTCAAAAAATCATTTAGGGTATTTCTAGGTAGGATAGAAGGTTGAAATTTACGTCATCGATAGAGATCAAACACCTTTATAGTATACCTTAAGGATTTTACCCCGAGGTTCATTAGTTCGATGCTGGGGCAGTTTTTCTGTCTGAGGTTCATGAATTCATTTAGGGTATCTTACGTTAAGATATAAGCATGCAATTCACGGTGTTGTTAGAATAGATGATTCTCTATCGTATGCCGTAAAGATTTTTGTCCTAGAAGCTTAGGTTCGATCCCAGGACCATTCGAATGACCAAATTTTCAAAAAATCGTAACGGTATTTCCCGGGCAGGTAGAAGGTTGAAATTCGCTACATCTATAGAAGATAGGGATTTCTATCGTATGCCGTAAGGATATTTGTCCTAATGGACCAAGGATCGATGCAAGGACATTACTTATGCACGTATTATGAATAATTCGTTTAGGGTATTGTAGTTTGTGCATAGAGCTCGGTGTATCGAAGGCGGAGTGGATCAAAAGGTGTGTAATGCATTAGTTAATGTATCTTACTAATGTAAGATAGTGTAAGATAGAACGTTCAAATTCATGTCATCGATAGATCAAGATCACCTCTATAGTATACTGAATTAATTTAGGGTATCTTCCGGTACTCTAAGTTACTGAATTCATTTAGGGTATCTTCCGTTAAGATACATTCTTGAAATTCACGGTGTTGTTAGAATAGATGATTGTCTATCGTATGCCGTAAAGCTTTTTGCTCTAAATGCCCAGGTTCGATCCCAGGACCATTCGTATTACCAAATTTTCAAAAATTCGTAACGGTATTTCCCGCGCAGGTAGAAGGTTGAAATTCGCTACATCTACATAAGATAGGGATTTCTATCGTATGCTGTAAGAATATCTGTCCTAATAGACCCAGGATCGATGCCAGGAAAAATCTTATGGACGTATTTTGAATAATTCGTTTATGTTTTGTAGTTGGTGGATGGCAGTCAGTTTATGGCAGGTGGAGTGTTGCAGGAAGTGTATAATGCCTTAGTTAATCTATCTTACATTAAGCTTGCAGTATGCAAGCAACTTTTATTCGTATATATATCATCATCATCATCAGCCATTTTCAATCCGACGTCGGATGTAGGCTCTCCAAGCGCTTTCCAATTATCTCTATTCTGAGCCTCTCGTTGCCATGTTACCCCTAAATACTGAATGATGTCTCTGTTTCATCGGTCCCTTGGTCTTTTTCTTGGTCTCTTCACGTCTCTTGGTATCCAGTTCAGAACTGCTGATGTCCATCGGTTGTCGTTTCTCCTTGCAACATGGCCTGCCCACATCCATTTCAGTGATCTTACCTTATCTATGATGTCTGTCACTCCTGTTATCTTCCTAACCCAGGTGTTGCGTTTCCTGTCTCTTCTTGTGATTCCAAGCATACATCGTTCCATACTTCTTTGTGTAGTCTGAAGTCGCTGGGTTATTGCTGCGTTTAACACCCATGTTTCACTTCCATATGTCAAAACTGGTAGAATGCATTGGTTGAAGACCTTTCTCTTCAAGACCATTGGCATTTTCGACTTCAGAATATGGGCGTTTCTTCCGAAGGCACTCCAGCCTAGTTTCATTCTTCGATTCACTTCATTAATCCTGTTTTTCTCTCCTGTCGTAACCAGTTGTCCCAGGTAAGTGTACTCTGAACAAACATCAATGGGTACCTCTTGTAGTAGGATTGGTACTTGTGCTGCAAAAGAATTATACATTACCTTAGTTTTCGATAAGTTTATCCTGAGTCCTATTTTCTGCCCAGCCGCGTTCAGTTCTTGAAGTCTTGATGCTAGATCTTCACCGTTGGTTGCGAAGAGTACTATATCATCTGCGAAACGCAAATGACTGATGTGCTCTCCATTGATCCGTAGGCCTCTTTCCTCCCAGTCTAAGGTTTTAAAGACTTCTTCCAGAACGGCTGTAAAAAGAATTGGTGAAAGGCAGTCGCCTTGTCTCACTCCCTTCTCAATCCGGAATTCCTCTGTTTCTTCATGCAGCATTACAGAGGCTGTGGCGTCCTTGTAGATGCTGCGTAGAAGTTGGATGTACTTTGTATCTATCCCTTGTTTCCCCAGTGCCTCCAGTGTGGAGGAGGTACTTACCGAGTCAAAGGCCTGGGCATAATCCACGAAGCAGAGTACTAGTGGCATCTCGTATTCGTTCATTTTGCTGATAATTTCTTGCAGCGTGTGGATGTGGTCCATAGTGCTGAATCCCTTGCGAAATCCAGCTTGTTCTCTGGGCTGGGCAGCTGCCAGGGACGTCTTCAGACGTGCAGCTATTACTCTCATGAACGTTTTGTAAATAACAGGAAGGAGGCTGATGGGGCGGTAGTTCTTCAAATCTTCCTTGCTTCCTTTCTTGTGCAAAAGGACAATCTTTGCATGGTTCCATTCCTTCGGAATTCTCCCTTGTCTAAGGCAATTAGTGAATAACTGCGCTAGGACAGGAGAAATTTCTGTAACACCAAGTTTCAGATATTCTGCTAAAACTCCATCAGCTCCTCCTGCCTTTCCATTCTTCATCTTCTTGATGGCCTCTGTTACTTCTTCTGGGAGAATAGAGGGGGGATTTTCTGAGTTTTGTGTTTCTTCTTGGTTTTCCTCTTCAACATTTTCTGTCTTCTTGTATAAGTTGGTGAAATATTCGGTTACTGTCCTCAGTATTCCTTGTCTATTGGAAGTTATTGTGCCATCTTCTCTCTGGACGACCAAGATTTGTTTCTTTCCCATTGCTAGTCGTCGTCTGACCCTCTTCATATTCTTGTTGTTCTCTATAGCTTCTTGTACAATTATTTCGTTCAAATTCCTTACATCTTCCTTCATCGCCACTTTGATAGACTTGCATTGCTCGACATATTCGATATTTTTCTTTGCCAAGTCTGAGTGTTTCAGTTGCTTTCGGCGTTTCATCATTTTCCTTGTTCTGTCGCTGAACTTCTTATCTTTTGGTCTTTTTGGTGTACTTGCTACTTCTTCTTCTGCTCCCTTCACGACTTCCATTACTTTGGCTTCCAGTTCTACTTCTGGAAATGAGGATGCAAGGTATACAGATTGATATGTTAAGTCTTGCAGACGATGTTGCGGTTTTGTCTGAATGTGAAGAACATGCTGCTATCATACATGCTGAGTGAGTTGGTGGCCATCCTGAGCACTGGATATAACATTACCATCAATGGGGAAAAGACAAAGATCCTTGTAATGAGCAGGAAAGGGACAGGAGCTGAACTTATGCTTGGTGTTCAAAGACTTGAAACAGTACAGGAGTTCAAGTACCTTGGAAACCTTTATTGCAATATATATGACATCACATTATTATAAGATCTATGTCTTTATCCCTTTCTTTTTTCGGTAAAGGTTTGAAGGTCTCTTTAGGTAAAATATTCCATTGCTTTTCTCCTCTGCTTAGAAACGAGTATTCAACCACATTCGTCGTTTGTTTTCTTAATTTTAACTTTCCATTATAATCGCCACGCACTACATATTTTTCACCAATCTGTAAATTATTTACTGCTATCAAGTAAATTCATTTTTTAAGTTTTCAGTCAATTTACTTGAAAAACTCTACTATTGACCAATTGACTTTACTCCTTTTTTCTAGACATTCCCATCCAAGAATTTCTAACATTTTTGTCACACTATCTTCTCTATTGTGTCTATCTAATACATTCCTATTGTCTGTCCAACATCATGAAGACACAATGGATTTCTTATGGCCCCGTGCATTTCTTACGGGAGATCGGCGGGCGCTGTTGCCACTTTTGCATAAAAAAAAGACAGTTGGCAAAAATTAATTTCTAATACTTTTATCATACAGCAAAAATAATTCCACACAGCATGGTGCAATTTAATCGATGTTAAATAATATCGTAATCGAAGGAAAAATAGGAAAGTGATACTTTCGAGAAAATCGGGAATAAGTTGCGGTTTTCTTTGAACCGATATATTTAGGTCTACCTTTCAAGAAACACGGTCTTTCTTTGTATCACTATCTGTCTCATTTTATTCACATTCCACCAATGCTATTACTTTTCCTGTTAAAAATTTTGGAGACAAATGCTGTAGCGAAATCTTTGGGAGTGCCGAGAATTTTCGGCAAAATGCATTGAGAAATGTAGTCGCTAGCTACTTTTCGTTATTTATACGTAGGAAAAAACTTGAAGCGAGAAAGTTTTTGAGAAAACACTGAATTTATTTTCTCTGGAAGTTTTAATCCTCTAACTTTATTGATAACCTTAAAAAACGAATTTATATTTCGAAGGTTACGCAGACCTCGGCGCGCGCGCCATTTACTCCAAGGCGGATATAAATCGATTCGCCTATTTTCCCGATTGCTTGTAATGTTCTCATTAACGTGATCACCAACAAGAATTCTCGTGATTGTACGTCCGTAAAAGTTCATTAGACATTTAGTGAACTTTCCGTTTTGTAGTATAAGCGTGTTTAAATAATCACTTTTTAATTAGGTTTGAAATTGCGTTAAATCACCGAAAAGAAAGCGAGGGAGCATATTTCAAGTAAAAAGCATCTTGGAAAAGGAGAAAAAATAACATATGAGGGACTATTGGGCATGTCTTACGAAACGATCTGGCTTACACTAACCTTAGCTGCCGAATACAGATTTACCCCTCGCTCTGGAAAAAACTTTTTCCGCATTTTCTCCCGTATGTCCAAAGTCATCTGTAAACACAGATGTGCTTTTTAAGCTCTTAAGTTCAAGTAATCCTTAGAAGAGTGTAAAGTGGTCCTCTTACGAAAGGCACGTTGGTAGGGCATGTCCTCTCTCCGAATAATACAGTTTAGAAGAAATAAATAAACTCGAATAACAGGCCGATACGTGTAAGACACATAATTCACTAAATGATTCGATCCTAACGACATGAAACTAAACGTTAATCAAGAAATAACGAAAATTAAGCGACGCAATATAAAATCAGCAATAGACGAGTATGCTAATGTGCAAGATGTTTTCATTGCAACGTCAACGTCAATGTGAGCTGAATACATATACCCAATTTTCGGCGTCGTAACGAAAATCACATTTTCAGTTCACATTTAGCTGAATATACCCAATTTTCGGCGTCGTAACGGAAATCACATTTTCAGTTCACATTTACACAAAAAGACCCTCTCGTTACTCTTTCCGATTTTCTTTATATAAAAGAGCATGCTGTTATCCCTCTAAAAGTGTAGACTTGGTTTTTCATCGCAGGAATTTAATCTCTAAAAATAAGGATGAATTTGATGACGTTGCAATGAAAACATCTTGCACATTAGCATACTCGTCTATTGCTGATTTTATATTGCGTCGCTTAATTTTCGTTATTTCTTGATTAACGTTTAGTTTCATGTCGTTAGGATCGAATCATTTAGTGAATTATGTGTCTTACACGTATCGGCCTGTTATTCGAGTTTATTTATTTCTTCTAAACTGTATTATTCGGAGAGAGGACATGCCCTACCAACGTGCCTTTCGTAAGAGGACCACTTTACACTCTTCTAAGGATTACTTGAACTTAAGAGCTTAAAAAGCACATCTGTGTTTACAGATGACTTTGGACATACGGGAGAAAATGCGGAAAAAGTTTTTTCCAGAGCGAGGGGTAAATCTGTATTCGGCAGCTAAGGTTAGTGTAAGCCAGATCGTTTCGTAAGACATGCCCAATAGTCCCTCATATGTTATTTTTTCTCCTTTTCCAAGATGCTTTTTACTTGAAATATGCTCCCTCGCTTTCTTTTCGGTGATTTAACGCAATTTCAAACCTAATTAAAAAGTGATTATTTAAACACGCTTATACTACAAAACGGAAAGTTCACTAAATGTCTAATGAACTTTTACGGACGTACAATCACGAGAATTCTTGTTGGTGATCACGTTAATGAGAACATTACAAGCAATCGGGAAAATAGGCGAATCGATTTATATCCGCCTTGGAGTAAATGGCGCGCGCGCCGAGGTCTGCGTAACCTTCGAAATATAAATTCGTTTTTTAAGGTTATCAATAAAGTTAGAGGATTAAAACTTCCAGAGAAAATAAATTCAGTGTTTTCTCAAAAACTTTCTCGCTTCAAGTTTTTTCCTACGTATAAATAACGAAAAGTAGCTAGCGACTACATTTCTCAATGCATTTTGCCGAAAATTCTCGGCACTCCCAAAGATTTCGCTACAGCATTTGTCTCCAAAATTTTTAACAGGAAAAGTAATAGCATTGGTGGAATGTGAATAAAATGAGACAGATAGTGATACAAAGAAAGACCGTGTTTCTTGAAAGGTAGACCTAAATATATCGGTTCAAAGAAAACCGCAACTTATTCCCGATTTTCTCGAAAGTATCACTTTCCTATTTTTCCTTCGATTACGATATTATTTAACATTGATTAAATTGCACCATGCTGTGCGGAATTACTTTTGCTGTGTGATAAAAGTATTAAAAATTAATTTTTCCCAACTGTCCAAAAGTGGCAACAGCGCGCGCCGATCTCCCATAAGAAATGCACGGGGCCATAAGAGATCCATTGTGCCTTCATGATGTTGGACAGAGAATATCAACTTTCCGTTTTAATTTTCAATTTTCTCAATATTATTTTTGCCGTACGGTTCTTATACATCCGTTGTATATTTTATTCTGTTAGGCCTTACTACTGCTTTGTATCCTAATTCTCCTGAAACCTTATCCTAATAATGGAAGCAAGGTCTAGTTTTTTGATGGTTAAAAGAATCCCACAATCTCCACCCTCTCTCTCATTCCCATCGCCCTTCTTTGCAACCCCCAGCGCTTCTGCAGGGCGCACGGCTCTCCCACAAGGCGATAGCTCATCCGAATAAAGAAACGAGGAAGACAAACAAACGAACGTCGACCCGCGGCACCAAATCTCAGGAGGTATCCGGTATACTCCGTGAATGTGACAACGTATGAGCTCCAAAGGCGGTTGATGTCCTAGACATAGGATTCGAATTCACCCGCTCACCTTGTGCGGCCTTCCGACTAAAAGATAAGATAGTGAGGGAGGGGGCAGGGGATTGGGGGATTACTTCCCCTACATTTTCGTCGCAAGCTCCCCCTCCCTTCGGAGGGAGGGAAAGGCACATGCGCTCTAGGTAGAGTGGGGGTTGGGCGTAAGGTGCGGAGGGGAAGAGAGCAAGGGATGCCTCGTTTCTCTGCCAGTTGCGAAGGAGGTGCCCGTGGTGTCGGTCGTAGCGTCCGTTACTCTCTGCGGGTGTTCCCAAACTCGCATCGGCGCACTATTAACACACGCCTTCAGAAAAGCCCCGCACACGTCCTAGCAAAGACGTCAGGAAAAAGTGAATCATTTCGCCTAGTTAATATCTAAAAGGGCGGTCGATGCATCGAAAAATCATTGCTTCCAAGTGGATGAACTGACCGGACTCGATACGAAACTGGTTTGTTTCACCGTGAGTTACGTGGTGTCCATCGGACAGTGGTCGTATTTGATGTGTTCCAGTTCGAAGACTTGCTAGTGTTCGCCGCCGTGGATATCAGTGGAACAAAGTGACGATTCGCCGGCTCACGTGGTCTTCTCTCAGCTTCCGTTTGGTATTCGAACCCACGGACTCAGGAGGCATCGAATGGCGTCCAGCTATGGATTCTGGAGTCCGGGGTCCGGCTTCTTTCGGCAGCCTTTCATCTTCCTCGCCCTCTGCTCCCTAATGCTCGCGTTCATCTCCCCAAATGCCTCAGCGGTCGACAGTGAGTATCACATAAATCCCTCTTTTTGGGGCCGGTAAGGGCATGTGGTCGTGGAGCTACCCTTGGCTGGTGCTGTTGAACCTCAGTGTAACAGCGGGTTTAAGTGGAACGCGTGTAGAAGATCGCTTGCTTGGACAAGCAATTTCTTTGATAAGAGTGGTATTTGGGATTTATTTGAAGGGTGTCGCAAACCGAGGTTCGGGTTGATTAGTAAGCGGGCCTTAGCTCGTGCCCTCTCTTAAACCCTAATTTCGGCCCCCACTGCGTATGTGTGAGTATAGTTTCAAATCTGTAGCCTCGAAGAATCACTCTCAAATTGGAGCTATTCCACAAGATAAGATTACAGCAAGATTTTGACTCGAGTACCCAACCGTTTTGTCCTAACCTGGCGGGTGGCTTCTTTCATGGAATCGACGTGTCGTTCGCTGCCTCCTGCAAATTTTTGTGTAGTTGACGTTCTTTTCATAAATGATTGCATATCAAGAATCACTGCACTGGCATATTTTAATTGATGTACTTTACTGAATGTGTAGATCTTGAAGTGAAACGTATGGATTAAGGACACGAATCCAAACAGGAAAAATATTTTATTCTTGCATTTCCTAGATATAAGCTATAGGTAACGTGGATCGTTTTGAGTTCAGAGAATCATAATATTCGCCATGTGTATTTATTTATAAATTTTACAGCAATATATACTATCCATTTGTACTGCTTGTTAACAGAACAATAGTTGCGTAAAACGAAAAATGTTTGGCACCTAAATGTCTCCTTAGGCCTCCTTCAAATACTAAGAAGGTGCAAATGTTGAGTGCTTGCTGTCTGGCGACAATAAGAGTGCATATTGCAATTAGGCGGTTGCAAAGTGTGACTGCGAAATCGCAACGGACGGCACAGTTCACTCACCGCAGTCGTTCTCTAGTCTTAACAGTGGACGAAAACTTTAATCGCGATAAATTTCACGTGGGACCATTCTTTGTTGGGATACGCCTCGCCATTTGGAGTACTCGATTAGTACGTAATAACGAATATTCGCCGACGAAATGGATTTTGAGCATTTAAACTATGCTCTGAAAATATTATGTTGCTGTCCTCAAAGCCACGCCCCCTCACAACCTTAAGTATATATTACATATAAAATTTTACCATAAAAACTGAAGATATGGTCGACCATATCTTCAGTTTTTACGCATGTGACGGAATAATATCAAACACTCTTTTAAGCAAATGTTGATAGCGAGTAATTCACCTGCCGCAGATAAAAATAACCACTTCGTACAATTCCAAAGAACCGCCCTCATTGACTCAATCGACAAAATAGTGCGGAAACATCCGCAGTAATATTTTATGCCTTGCGGATTTCCTCAAAATTACGTCTTTCCATATTGACTAACTTTCAAAATTATTTTTTATCGATTGGTTCAATCCGTGTTACAATGACGTCGTAATAAAAATAATAAATGCAATCTGTAAACAATTTCCAGGACACGCTTCTTTCTAGTAAACGTTCTAAATATCTTTTCCGTTACGTTATCTCTGCTTACATTAATCGGCAACTGTGTGTGCATCAAATCCAAGTCCCGTTCGTTTCACGAGCCATCGCGTTCATTCCAACGAAAACTAAAACATGAGTGAGATTCATTCCGACATTGAATAATCACAGTTAAGCGCATCTATGTATGTACGTATCGTTAATAATTGGCGCCTCGTGCAGCGAAAGGAGATGGGGCGGAGTGGTCGCGCATGAATGGGATACAATCCTCTTCCTATCTCTTTCCCCTCAAAGTCACGCCACTTCCTCACCTTGCGTCCTTGCGCCTTGCCCACCACTCACTTCCCCTTCATTCTTTATATCCCCAAGCCGGAGGAATTTCGGGAAAGGAAACCGCAACTAGTGTTTCTTTTTATTTTTCATTACGTCCCGTCCCACTAAACCGAGGTTACATAATTGGCGCATTTGTTTACATTAAGAAGGAACTCCTCGACTTTTTCCAAAGTTACTTCCTCGTCGCTAATCTAATTTAGTCGGTTCGGGGGGTCGACGTCCTTGCAATAGGTGCATAGCCGAGATGCATCGACGTGCGCGAAAAAAAAATCAAACCGCGAGTTTTCCCCACTCGGGTGTGCCATGGTATAACGATGAGTCAGGAAAGGAGTGCTTCATTCCTACGCGGTTGAGTGTGGGGAAGAAAAGGAAAACTGTGGAACTTAAAGGGGAGAAAAGGAAAGAAAGATATGTCGGAGTGAAAGGGATTTAGCAATGCAATTGTGGTAGCGTGTGGAGTGAAAGATTTGCGCTTGGAAAGGGGTGCCTCGCGATGCGGATAACTGATTACCGTCAGAATATTTCGGCTTCTAAGGTGAGTTAGACCGGCCAACTATTTGCAGGAATAAAGAATTAGATGAAAAAGATTCATTATAAATGTCACAGAGGTATAGAGGCTGTACTAGCAGACTTGATATTTGTATTGACTCACGAATTCTAACGTTGAGCCGCTAATGTGATAGGGAGTTAGGCTCACGCTTCTGATCGGAGAGTGGGTCATGTTCATTGCTACACAATTCTCTATGTTTAAACTGAGCTGCCAATATTTACACCATTTGGTTACAACGTCCACATCACTCTGTTATATCAGTGAATCCTCCGCGTTTTGGATTTTTCTGTATATAAGGGTGTTGTCCGCAAAGAGCCTTACGTCACTCTTACCGTTGTCTACGATATCGTTAAAATAAATAAGGAATAATATGGGCCCAATAACACTGACCTGAGGTACCCCTGATGTCACTTCAACTTCATCTGAAAATACCCCATCTAAGACTGCGCGTTGGCTTCTACATGTAAAGTATTCAGCGCGAAGGCCGGTTGGGGCCTAATCCCCTCTACCATCATCTACGAAGAGATAGGAGAGGGAAATGAGGCATACTAGGCAACATGAGGAGTGAATTATTTTGCCCTTGCTTTCCTAACCGAGCAGCAATGCTATGAGGGGAAACAGCCCACATTAGTGAAATGCCATGACACATATTGAAAGAAAAGATGATTAGTAATTTCTACAGAAGGCATACAGTGGTAATTATTATGCATCCTTTCTTTGTGTGTTGAGTTCCGTAGTTGTTGAAATGCCATGACTCTACGAGTAACACTTTTCGTAGCATTGCATGTGGAGAAACTTTAATTAATGCTATTATTCAGCGTAACTCATACCTCAATAGCCTTTATATCATCACAGCCATGAACAAGATTGACACCAAAGTAAGAAAGAAATACTGTTTTCGTAATCCCGTACCGTAAACAAATGCCACTCATCAAGATGTGGTAGCAGGAGCTTACGGTCAAGTGCAGTATGCATCGTATGTGTGGTATAGGTGTTGGAAAAGCAGCTGTTACGAAAGAAACGTAGCGCAAGAATTTCAGGTTAGAAATGCGCGGAAAGCGATTGCCTCCTCATAAGTGGGGTATTTATGGAAGTCGTGCTAAGGGTTGGTGACCGACTCTGGAAGATGAATAATTTCGACGATTGATTTGTAGGGGAGAACACACGGCGGATAAATATTTAAATCGAATGAAATAATCAAGCTGAAAAAATTATTTTTAGCATTCGAACGGGGAAAATGTCGATAACTAGTGAATTATTCATTACAGAATTCCCAAATTTTGTGACACTCGAGGATTGATGTTAATTCATAACATTTCACTGGAATTTGCTTGAATAAAATAGGAGTCGGAAGGAATATTTGAGACGGGGCGGAAATAGTATGGTATTGAAGTTAGTTCGGCCGGTTTTAGACAGCAAGAGACGGCATCAGAGCGCGGCAATCAACCGTTGAGTATCGGATATGAATGCATATAACAAAAAAAATGAAAATTTAGAATGTTTACTCTGCGTGTAACAGTGGTGAAATTCTAAGCACCATTGTAATGGTACTGTTTCAATTCAATGCCCTCATTGAATTAAAACAAAGTTTAATAAAACAGTAAAACTTACAGAAGCGCAACCTAAAAATATTTCAACTGACTCAGGTGTATAATAGAACGGCAATGCTTATTGAATTGAGATTTGCAACAATAACGTCAATGGAGAAATGAAGAAATATAGCTAATAGTGCGTTGTGTTGTTAAAATGCGCTCACATTATGTGAGAGAAAAGAAACTTTCAACACTTTAGAGCGCCAGTCTGCTACAATTATGTCGTAACGAAATAACTGTCGACGTCAAAAATGCATACGCAAAAGACGAAGTAGAAGATAATAAAGACAACCCGCAGGGCAGTTCTGAAGCTAGTACTAAAAGTCATACAGCATCGCTACTAGATCTCAAACTCCAGTGTGTGGCTTTTCCCTCCTCAGCGTCTCTGTTTGATCCGAGTTGGGATTTAGAAGGAAAACGGATCGAGAAAGCCTTTATTTCCGAGTTGTACCTATTTACAGCGTGGCCATATTCCCGTCTGTGGGTGAGATTTTCTGCCAATCAAAAACGAAAGACTTTTAGCCTCCCGTGTGAAGCAAAGGGAAAGTTTCCCTGAACTCAGTTTGTGTCAAACATACGATATGTTCTCTATTCATGTGAGATGTCCTCAGAGCGAAATTGGCTCACACCATTCGGCTTGCAATTTTGAATGGAAGCTTATGCTACATTTTTCCAAAATACAAAATGGTTTCATCTTCCCATTACGCGAATTTCCCAGCTAATTTTTATTACTTTGTCGTTAAAGTTATAGATACGTCAGCGGCAGTTGAAATTTTGTTAGCTGAAACAACGAGTACGTCAAGAAGATATGTACTTCACTATTTTCACTGCCTTCCTTTATCTGATTAACTTTTATTGAATATTTTTCCTACTGACAGTTGCTATTTTATGATCATCTCGAGTCCTGTCCGGATTCGATTTAAGAAGCTTTCAAATTCGTTCAGGATCCTTTTGAGTAGAAAATGACGTCACACCTTGTTTGTTTTTCAAACTAATCGAACGGCCATCCATATTATCCGGGCTTTTCTCTCAGTCAAACGCTATTTTGCAATTATTGATGTCTCCAATAATATTCTCAGCCATTTTGCTCACTAATTTGTCACAAAAACACGAGTATTTGCATTTCACGAGGAATAACGGTAACAATTCTGATTAGATTCGTAACATACGCTATTGCTGGTTTTAATCGCATTTATTCATGTACGCAAATAGTTCGCTAAGTGCTGCATTTACGGATGCTTTCATCCGAGAAGAGACATAAAAACGTTATATCTTAAAGAGACCCGTTTACTTTACAGTAAAATCCGGGATACTTTTGCAGTGGAGAGTTTTATCCGCGTTTCAATTGTTTTCAAAATAGTGCAGCAATCGGTGTCGCTCAATTACTGAGCGAACTTTGATTTCAGCAGCAAAGTCTAGATTTAAAAAACTCCGATGGTGGAAAACATCGGGGACCGATCTGTTACTGGGCGTGTCCGTTGTCCCAAAGGCAGGAAAATAGGCGATTATTTTCCGCGACATTGAATCGACATTTCCTTATTTGTAACCCATTCGGTAAGACCTCGTCGTGAAGACGGGGAAATATCGTGGATCCATCAAAGTCCTTCGAAAGGATTCAGTTGAAAAAAACGCTTTGATCTTTTTTGCGGTCGACGAAGAGAATAATGTGAAAGTTATGGACGAATGGAAGGAAATTGAAAGTAATGAAATTGCCGTCAATCATGGATCATTATTGTCCATTCCTAGGTTGATTAGAAAGATAGCGTACACAAACAATAATTGACCCTGAATATTTTAATATGAGGAGAATATTGCTGCTACTAAGTTCCATCTGGAGTTTGTGTTGAAGTCAATTTCCGTCAGTTCAAGACCCTTAGGTCGTCTTCTGCAATTTAAGTCGAACTTATTGTAGGAAGTAAGGGTCTGTGAAAGCAAACGTCATGTGCATCGACGGTCTTTGGAATCCAAAGTGAATTAAAGTCCTTCTTTAGGTCTCGGACTAAAAGAGCTCTTCGTATCGAAGCTCAATTCATCGCTCGCTTCGTTTTTGTTAAATTCGACCACCGAAAGCGAAGCAGTCGGAATTTCAGCGCTCGAGCGATGGCTTGCGTCTAAGCGATTTCAATTACACTTTCTGTTATTAGTATACGTTGCAAATGTGTATTATGTTGAATCATACGAATTCCGTCTCCAACGTAGATATTAAACTCGTTTTTGCTGATCAGCATATATATAT
>KZ310280.1:14425-44891 GCA_000376725.2 Ladona fulva
ATATATATATCACATCACATTATTTAAGGTCTACACGAATTTCCATTTATTTTAGACACCATAGCTTCACAGTAAAAATTCCACATAAACCCAGAATGACACGTCAATATTCATTCACTTCCAAGTAACTATCACAGTATCACTAGTCGAGTCAGTTGTCGTAGTATATATTCGGTGGTATTTTCTTTTACCTTAAGGCCCTCTCCGCCTTATTCTTAGTAATTAAAATAGAATAACAAGTGTGAAAAACAGCGACAGAACTGGGACTCGAACCCAGGTCTCCCACTTTCCAGGTATTCTGAACTACCGCATCTCTTCCACACAGTTAAGGGAAAAAGAAATTCACTTTTCCTTAATTAAAAAGGATCGTTCGGAAGTTGGCTTTTATTAATGCAGATAAATAAGCCGCGGAAATGTTTTCAGTTGTCGACCGTCAGTTATTATTTCCAGTTTAATATATGGAAAATATTTCATGGTTTCCTTCCTTGTCTACACACATTTATTTCCGAAGTGTCGAGATTGAACCTTTGACCGGTTGTAAGTCAGCGGTGGCTTTGAAGGAAAATTTAACGAAACGAGCCGACATTGTTAGCGGTCGCAGTTAAATTTTCGATGAATATCTTCGTTGATTGTTCGGCGTTAGATAACGAATTCCTCTACACTTTCTGCCTTCCGTTTAAGGGGTAACAAATGTTTTCGGAGCAATAAATTTCCTCCCAAATGTCTCGCATTCAATATTTTCTTAACGTCGCGGAAGGAATAGCTTATCGTAGCTAATTGATGTCTTTGAGTGCGCAGTGCAATTATGCCTCGCCTATGATTTGTGGAATACTCTGTGCAACCGCCCCTTCGGCCCTGGGCACCTTTTCCGCTTAATCAACTCTCTAGCGCTCCAAACACCATCAGTTTTCCATCCTCTTCTCCCCTTCGACCCCTAAAGTGTCATTTCCTCTCTCACCTCCGCTAAATTGCCTCTTCGTTTAGCCCTTTCACGCCCCCCCCCCCCCTTTCGCTTCTCCCGCACCCTTTTCACTCCAATCCAACGTCACCCATTCCCAGTACTTTTACTGCTTTGCCTTTCGGTTTGTCCTCCCGCTACCCTAAATCCCTCGCCTTTTCTCTAAACCAGGGATAAGCAAAGTGCGGCCCGCGAGTCGAATCCTATCTGTGACACGTTCCGAGGCCCGCGAAAACTAGGACATTATCCATGAGAGACCCATATGATAACGCCTTTACTATTGTTGGTCAATTATGTGGTGCATCTTTGGTATATTTAAGATTTATTTCGTTTTCTTTATATTTTCTTTAAAGTGAAAGCAATTCCAATTATTCTTGAAGAACACGATAAAATAAATAATAAAAATAATCAGATGCTATAATTCTCATAATAGTAATTAAATTCGGGTCGCTTCGCTCTTTCTATTTACTTTTATTTGCCTTATCTCGAAAAATTTAAACTACTTGGAAATATAGGCTTACATCCATCATTAAAAATCAACATCTTTGAGCAGACCCCAGTGAGTTAAGTAATTATTTTCTTCAGTTGGTTCGGAAATGAATTTTACTTTTACTCCACTTTATTATTCCACTATATTATTTAAAACGATATTAATTTACTTAGCGACCTCAGAAAAGCTACTCTTGAAACAAAGAAACCGCCATTGCAGTCCCCCTTGTGCTGAATTAACCCGTTTCTAACACAGCCGCAGCTTTTCTCTCCAAACCTTTTCCCTTTTTCCTTTCAAATCCATATATCACACCTGCGTTTTACAGCGGATCGACGCATAAAGAGAGAGCGAATATATTCGTCCTTTCGGAATGTGGGCGTCGGAATTGATGCTGGGAAGGTGAAAATTAATGGGTTGTGGAAGTTTTGAATTCATTTTCCCGTGGCTCATGGTTGCGTTTGGTATGTGGACCACGAGTTATTCTTCTTGGGCAGGGCGACGTTTCGATCGGGGAATTACTTAATGCCCCATTAAAATAGTTTAATTAGCTAAAAGGAATTATTTACGTCTATGAACGTTCAAATTGAAATGTTGACGTAATTTTCTGTTTAAAAATTCTTTTGGATGGAACAGACGTAATGTTTGCTGTATATTATCGAGAACTCTTTTTCTACATTAATACCCTGCAAGCCGCCTTTCGGCGTGTGGCAGGGGGTGTAAAAACCGCATGTTCGAGCTATTTCTTTATCTTGTTATTATCGCGTATCGTTCGCGGAAAGAATGAGTCTTTAAAACGACTAGTCCTAGCATCTATTTCCTTTATTTTACGCTCATTATCGGATCGGCCGGGGGGTCGCATAATATTCATTACGTCTGACAAGGAAAAAGGTAAGATGACTTGGCACGATAAGTCGTGCATCTTCCGCAAACGCACTGTCTCGAAATTTATCAAGTAATCGCAGCCTAGCTTCCGATCTCCTTTCTTTCAAGGATTCCAAACCTGCGTCCGAGAGCATTTTCGTAACACTAACTTTTTTATCGTAGCATTCTTTAACAAAACGTATCGCCTTACGTTGCACTTTCTCGAGCTCGCGAGCGTTCGTTTCATCCGCTGGGTCCCATATACTCGCCGCGTATTCCAGATGGGACCTAACTAACGTGAAATAGCATCGCTCTCTAACCTTTTCATCGCATCTACCTACAATGCGCTTTATAAAGCCGAGCTTTTTGATTGCTTTACCTCAGATTTTCGTATATGAATGCTCCAGTTTAAGTTATTCGCAAGAGTGATCCCGAGATATTCAACTGACTCTACTACGAATAAATGGAGTGCCGCTGGTGGCAAAGTGTAACAGAAGTCACAAAATCCAGAAAACCACCAAAAACGGGAAAGTTGAGCCTAACGCGCCTTTCGCACTCCCAGAGTGCATCTTCAGAGGCGTAATAGTGACTGACAGTGAGCAGTCTCGGCTGTGGAGACAGTCGAGAAACAAAAGAAAGTCAACCAGCGGAGTCCAATAAACAATACAATCTCTTATCAAAATCTAAGTTAGAATTCATGATGGTGTGACGATTTTTGTAAATATATAAATTCTCCCAAGCATTAAAACCGTAATTTATGTTTATTAATAACTTTAAGTCTCCTAACGAAATATTATGAGCCTGCTCTTGCATATGACTGGCTACACTAGAATTCGAGTATCTGCCTGCTTTAAAGTGAGCTAAATGTTCGTTAAATCTGATTAACACCCGTTTTTTTGTTTGGCCAATATATTTAAGGTTGCAATCTGGGCAGGTAATCTGATAAATGCCAGACTTATGGAGAAGAGGGACTTTATCTTTAGTGGAGCCAAGTAAATTCTTCAAATTAAGATCGCTGACATAACAGATCTTAATTTTCTTCTGTTTGAAAATACTATCCAAACCTTTCGTCAAAGGAGGATAAAAGGGGAGTTTAATAAACTTTGGGGTCCGAGTTTCAGTTAAGGGAGACAACGTAGAACAGTCCCGAATTAAACGTTTGAATATATGTTTTAATTTTTTTAATTTTGTTTTAATTTTTGACTTATTTTCGACTGTGCTTTTACATTTTCTGCCTGCTTAAACTTTCTACATTTTATATGCTACTACACATAGGGGACATTTCCAGTGTATGGTGTATGATGTATGGTATTACCCAAATGTTCGAATTTTGGACTCGAAGAAACGAAAATTGGTCTCTTGGCCAGGTTCTTCAGATTCTAGCCCACTCGCGAAGTTTTCTTTGTGAAATTTTCATCACTTGTTTCCCTCATTCTTTATAGCGTGTATTTTAATATGACTCTTTTGTCGAAAACTCAACTTGCAAACATATCGAATAAACAAGCGGCAGACATTTTGTTTAGCAATTGCTGTATGTGAATCATTGCAGTTAAAGAATTCGTTATTCATCCCCAATTGTCAGTCTGGTAAAAAAGCTTCATCGTAGAGTAAAATATGACCAAATGAAGTAATAAAGAAAGGCGCTCTCTTTGACTGTACTTATCTGTTTGATTAATTTAATATCTGAACTGATGTAATACTTGTATAGCACATGCTAGCCATATTTTTCTGCTTTTAAGCGACTTCGTAGCAAACTTTTTTGGGAAAATGCAACAATAGAAACAAAAATTAATTGACATAGCTGCCAATAAAGTGCATCTGCCGTTCCTTTTAACCTATGCTGAAAGCGATAAGAGAACTCCTTTACTCATACAATTGAGTGAAGAGCAGTTCCCGTTCTCAAGAAGGTTCAAAAAATCCGCGCGGTTGCCGGGCCTGCTACGATTACACGAATGCTTCTCTATCCTGTACCAAAAGACAAATGAAAAATATTCCATTCATCAGGACTTCATAGCAGGACCATTGGAGTATAGATGAAAATCAGAAGAATCCAATGAAATTGCTGAAGAAGTTGAGAAAATTCATTTTTGAATTCGACTAGAAAGAAAACGATGTTATTGTAAGGATTAAGGAAAGGTGTAATTACTTTGCACGATGAAGTCATGCAGCTAAATCCCAAGGAATGACTAGTGTGAAAAATAGCGACATGACTCAAACCCAGGTCTCCCACTTTCCGGGAAGGCAATCTCTAAACTAATATGCCGCGTCTCTTCCATTCTGTTTACTCGAATTTCGTTGTTATTTTGAGGATTTTATCAGCCTTGCGTTCTTATGCTACGAACTCTTATACTAGAGCCGCTGGATCTTGATCTGTGCTCCGCCCATTTCCGCCTTGTCGATGAAGAAGCGCGGTTGCCAAATTTCACTTTTTGAGATAAATGAGAATTAACTACAATAAAATATACTCCAATGTAATGCGCAATTACTCCCTGAACAGTTTTTCTTTAGTGTCGATAGTTAATATTTTAAAAATACTTCATTAGATTTTCGCCAAATCCGTATCTTATTTTTTACCGTCATTCCTAAAGCCATTTTGGCAAAATGGTGCATGTAACGAAGCTTAAAAATTAACAGTAAGTTGTCCATTTTCTTAGCTTTCCCACATATGTTACTTTTTTGAATATGGTAATTCGTTATAAAGATAAAAATATTTTTATCTTAGTGGAACACAAATTATTTAGTTTACGTCGTGAAAAAAGTAGTCGCTGTCTAAATTACGTTCTGCTATAGTTATCACCACAAAATTAATGTATGCTGTGTAAGTAAGCATGAAATAAGTTTTTAGTGAAAGTTTTATCCCGATATTTTATTTGTGACTCCAGTTACGATTGTTTATAGAAACTTCAAATGCGCGCTGAGTCCAAATCGCGGGTATTCTGCGTCGGAATACTCATTTTGCCATAGTATTTTTGGATATTGAGATAAATATTTTAAATTAAACTAATATTTACCAGTTGGCAATACATTACTGTTTAAATACATTTTTATCTGTGAATCCAACGCCTTAACAACAATAGTAAGGCACATTACAATCATTAAATTTAGTTCATGTAATCATGTTAACCGAAAAAATAACATACATAGTGCTGTTTTTGTTTTGCATTTAAATAAAATATCGAATGAGTCATAAAAGAAAAATATTAACTATGAATAGTTGCTGAAAATTAACATTTCAATCCCTTAAATAGGAACTCCTAAATCGTCACCAGCAATAGCAGTTATAGTCGAAAGTCCCGCCTCATTCAGTTGCATGAAAGAAATATTTCTGTTGATAAATGATGAATATTATAGCAGGCAGTTCAGCAATAGAAAACGGTAATAGAACGCCTCATACAACACCACAGAAAAGTATATTTACTTCGACATATTTTGCAAGCGAGCTAACATCTTCAGGCAGAGTTATATTTAATGGGGTTGGATGGAATAAGAGACTTTAAAGTTCCAAGTTTCAATCTCACCCAAAAAGATCGTTTTTCATTTATTTACAGTACGTATATATGCAAAGAGAAGAGGTGAGGGTTTGGTGAGAATGGTCAGGGTGTAAGGAATTGTGGTTGGAAAAAATATTTAGGAGTTCTATTATGTCTCAATGTTAGGGAAACAAACGATCTCCATTCCTCGTAAGAGATTCAGACGGGGACTTTGATATTCGCGATGAATACTCCTCAGCTGGAAGGTACTGCTATACCCATACTACAACAGGTGAAAGGAAAATTTGGGTATGGGATACCCCCTCCTGAGAGGGAAGTCACAATTGTACTCAGGGGATGTTAACCTCAGATTTCTTCCGATGCGCATCCTTTGCATTGCAGACAAGAATTCGTGGACCCCACTGCAGCCCATTGTATCCCCTCTGTCTAAAGAAATTCCCTATAGTCTTTGGGTGTAAAAGGGTTTGGAAAACCCAGCCTTAATGTTTTCTGGGAATGCATTCCCCAACCTGCATAAAACTTTCCCTAGGAATGGTCTTCCCCTTGAAACCTTCGGTTTTTCCAGAGTTGAAATATTAGGGGTGGTGACCTGTTCCACCCGCTCTTTCCTCTTTTTCGTTTTATATTGTCTATTAAATTATTGCTTGTCTGACCTCAATTGCGTTGAAATGGCAATGATAAGGTGGCGAACGTAACACTCTGTGGCCATTAATTTCTGCAAGTTCATCAATGTAGTATAGTTTTGATACGTCTTTATACGTTATGTACTCCATCAATTCCGCCTTGGTCATGTGTTCCTCTACTACGACACCTTTCCCTCTCAACCACTTAAAAATCACTTCTTTACGACTTGCTTACGTCGGGGCCCTATTTATATGAACAGAGTGGTAGGAAGCATTGTCCATAACGATGACAGAATTCTTCTCAAGGTTGGGAATAAGTTCTATCAATTACTTTCTCAATCGGTAAAAGAGGCTCGTTATTCTTTTTCTCCTCCACAAAATAGTCTGAGATTGAAAACCATCTCTCGGGCTTGACTACCAAGAATTCGTTTACGCTTTGATTCTCCCTATCCCTTTGACACTCTCCCGATCCCGATAAATATATCTTGCCTTAATGAATTAAACAGAGTTGAAATCGATGTAAAAAAACCTACAAATAACGTAGTAATATAAAGTGTCAATTTGGGATACGAAGCGAAATTTAAATTGTAAATTTAAGTTACAGAATCTAAATGACCATAGAAATATCTAAATATAACACAAATAAAGCGAAACTAAAGTAAAATATAAGCTAAATGAATATATGTAAAAATTGGTGTATGCTAGCGCAAAAAGGATGACTTAAATCTATTATATAAAAGAATAAATAAAATTTCAAGTAAAGAAAACAAAAAAACTACAAGTTAAATCACTTTACACAATAAAGACCAAAATCTATAAATAACTATGAAATATAAGTGATAAAAGGAATAAAATCTAGGACTAAAAACCGACCTAAACTATAAAACGAAAAATTTACCGAGATATTACAAAGAACGAGAATTGCAGCGAAATGAGCTTCCAAGCAGCCACGACAGACAGGGAGTTAGAGAGAGAGAGATCAACTGGCTGCTAGAACTGCAACGCTGTACGGATTTTCAGGCTTCCCGCCCAAAATCGGGACTTACTGTTGGCTACGGCTCCCCAACCCCTGAAACACCTCGTGGGCGGAGCACAGATCAAGATCCAGCGGCTCTAGTTTAGTCGTTTATATTTTTGTGGAGCGTACAAAGTTGTTTATCTCGCCTTTTCCATTATGGAAACTTTCCAGTTTCCCCACCAACTCCATTACGTACTTGTTTCTTTGGTAATGCGTACGTGAGATTTGTTTCTTTGATCCGATTTCAGCTGATGCAGATTCGATTCGAAATTTGCGTAAAAAATGAGCGAAGTACTTCCTCTTATCGGTGTGTGTGCATTCGAACGGAGCGAACCAAAACGGACATTCGGCTGACTTATTTATGCTTTGCTCTTTAAAACGCGGAGTCGTCAGCAGCCTTGAACGTGTGTTTATACACACTTTCATAATGGATGCACTTTTTTCGCGGCTGCACAGTTCGCATACCATTTCCGTTCGTCCAGAGTCCTACTAAAGCATCCTCAAGTCAAGTGTTGATTAATCGCTCAAATAATCAGTTTCGCTCATTCTCGGCTCGAGGCACTTTTTTTACGCTTTGGTGTTTCTTTTTTGCTGCGGCTTTTTATTTATAGATTCCCTTTATGTAACGGGAACAACGCGAGAGTGAGTGAATAAAGGGATTGTGCTCGTCGGTTGCACTTTCTCTTTCTTCGAAGAGTATCCGTGGATCACTCACGTCGTCCGAGTTGCCGCTTCTCCTTTCCCATTCGCCTCCTCCTCCCCTACTTATCCGCCTTAAGTCCGTTAATGCCGCCCAATCCCCTTCTGTTCCGAATATTCGGGTATTTCGAGCTATTATTGCGTTGCGTAAATTTTCTGTGGGTGGTGCACAAAGTTCCATTTCAGAGAAATTGCTATTTTTCAATCATGGCTCGTGTGTGATTTGTCACTTGACGTACGTGAAATAAAGTGTCTGAAATTCTAGGATGACAATAATATCCAAAGGGATTACAAGATTTAGTGGTGGAGAAATAATTTATGGTTGAATTAATGGATGTTGTACGTGAATTAAAAGGTATTATTAGTAGATATTTTATTGTATTTTCTCGGAAGATGAAGAAATACCTGAATAATATACTGCGGAAATTATTCGAAATGTGTGATTTGTCTCGATCTACGTGAAAAAATCACACATTAGTGTATTGTCAAATATTAACGGAATTGAATTCTGAAAGGATTATTGTAAATGGAGATGAAGAATGTTGAAATAATTCATACTCGGAGCAAAAAGTTTTGTCAGCAAATTCTTTATTTTCATTCCTTCGGTATCCTAGATATGTAGGCCAAAATTTCTCAACTGTTGTGGTGGTCATAGTGTGTCATAAGAAAGACTTAAAAGAATATTTCTTCGTTTTTGTCGTAAATTTTATGTAAATAAGCATCAATTTTGTATAAATAATAATAAATTGGTATTTAGCTAACGGCACGAGGGGTGTACTAACCTATAAAATAGCTCAAATTGCTATAGTTGTTTCACCATAATTTTTAGGCGTAACAGATTTCTAGTATTATAGTATTATAATATTTATAGATTTCAAAAGAATTCTATCGAGTATCAGGAAAATCATGTTTCTCTAAGGGATAGCCATTGAGTAACACGAATTCGTTTGAGACTTTCAGAGTTCTTTGCTCATAAATATTAGACGCTCCGACCTTAGTCATAGACCTACCTAGACTTAGAGACAGTTAGGCCTTTGTTTATGCAAAATTTGCAATTGAAAATCGTAGTCACAAAGCCAAGCGCGCTTAGATCGCGGAATTTTCCGCATAAGAAAGTATTTTCTCCAATTTTTCACTGAAATCTTATTTATGGCCATTAACGGTTATTTTATTACCTTCCAGACATTTGTTATCTTTCTTGTCAACATTTATCGAAATATATGTTACTGAGCTACTTCAGTATCTATTGATATGCCACATTTAGTAAGTTTGAAGAGCTTTTTTACGCCGAAATAATTCACTAATTTTTTTATAAAATGATGTGTCTTAATCCCAAGGAAGAATGGACTTGAAAAAAGTCTGACGGGACCGGGAATCGAACCCGGGTCTACCAATTGCCGGTCGGGTGCTCTGTCCGTTGAGCTATCCCGGCAGAACATTTATTTTTAATGTGTCTTAAATTTGGCTACTGCGAAATCTATCGTCTCGCAGCAAAATTGCCCATTCATCTTTTTAATCGGTCTCCCCAGTGTTTGTCAGTCCTCTGCCTGAACTATTGGGACGCCATGCAAAACTTCGGAATGGTGTCAATGTTAGTGGTTCCCGCAGTTTGATTGGAAGTTCGGAGATCATCTGTCGCTTTACCTTGTCCTTCTTCATTCTCCCTTTGGCCGTGCACTTTGAGAGGAAAAAGAGGCCCCCGGAGAAAGTTGTCGACCGCAATCATATTACTCAATCGAATTTTCCGTGGAGTAGGAGGCAGAAAAAACGCTATGTGAACCGAGACTGAGATGTTAATAATTTCCTAAACAAATAAGCGGAGAAGAACACGAAATGAATTTTGTTTTTGTTGACGCGATGGATAAGCTCTATATTGCCCTTACGTTAAGGGCGTTCTTTAGTGCATAGAAAAAGTTTTCAGAGCGTTGGGTATTTCATCTCCATAACGGCTTACTGAGAGATTAATGAGCATTATTTTTACCATTCGACGCTTAAAAGATGTAACTATGATGCAAATGATTTTTTGTATTCATCTTATGAACCGATTTAGATACAAAAATTAGGAAACACATCAAAATATTCACCCATTTCGATAAAGTGCTTCTTGGCTGTAAGAAGCGATTGACAGTTAATATTTCGTTTGCCTCATAGTCTTACCCATTATCCTTCAATTCAAATATTACTCATGTGCGTAAGATTCATACATTATGACTAATCTTGACAAACGTAGAGGTATGTTCACAGCATTCTTCGAAGTCTTTCGGGAAAAGCATCGGAGGGGAAGTGGCGTCTCTGCAGTCGTGCAGATTTCGTCTCTTTCTACCGCCTCCTTGTTCCATCGCTTTAAAACTTTATTTGTAATCTTTATTACACAGAAATTAAAAAGGCTCTAAATAAATAAACTTATTCATACGCTCAATAATTATTTTGAAATTTCCCTCTGATCTCATCCAAATTTGATTATGAATAAATGGAGTGTCGCTGGTGGCAAAGTGTAACACAAGTCACAAAATCCAGAAAACCACCAAAAACGGGAAGAGTTGAGCCTAACGCGCGTTTCTCACTCCCAGAGTGCATTTTCAGAGGCGTAAAAGTGACTGATCACTTTTACGCCTCTGAAGATGCACTCTGGGAGTGCGAAACGCGCGTTAGGCTCAACTCTTCCCGTTTTTGGTGGTTTTCTGGATTTTGTGACTTGTGTTAAATTTGATTATAATTAGACCATCATATACCAGTAACAATCACATTCTTCAGAGTACCTTCGCTTCAATTGCTTTCAAAAAGTTGCACAGTGTAGAAATAAATGCTGAGGTATCATAAAAATCTATGTTTGTAAGAAAATTTATCCAATTTATGTCAACAATTGATAGCAAATACAGCCCGGCTCTATAATGAATAATGCTGCATGCAAAATTTCCCATGCAGCATTCTACGTTATCATTCTTTGGGTTTGGACCTCAATTTAATTCAAGGTAATCAGCCTCAATAGCGGACAAATGCTGGAACTAACTGAACCGAAATCTCGTCGCGAATTCAGCTTGAACTAAAGACCAGCGTTAATGAACCTATCGATTGTTGTTCAATTAGTTGTGCAGCAGGGAAGTGTCCTCGTGTCCATCTGACGTTTACCACGATGTTACGTGGTGCTTATAAACCCCTAATACAATGCATGCAACATTTTAATTATTTATATAATGTGAAGTTTTTCAAAATTGTACCCACTGCCACCAGGACTTCCTCCTACTTGCAGTGGTAACTTGGTTTTAATAACACTTTTGTAGCTTTCTGATTCCTCAATGCGTGCCCTTTCCGTTCTTTAATTCTTCACTATTTATCTGTCCCTTATTTTATGTTTACTATGCGCTCAAAATTCCGATACATTTTAATTTTAGCTGGTTATTTTCTTGTGCTAGTAATTTCTGCTGCACAAATATAACCTGAAACCTAAAAAAGGCAAACCCTTTCACCAAACTTTTATCGACCGTAAATGCGCAAATTTAGAAAAAAAGACTAAATTTTCTATTGTAAATAACTTTATCTGTATTGGTTACAAGTAATGGTAGCTTTAGAGGTGAATTTTCTCTATTGTGGATATAGTACAATTGGTTTTCCCGCAAACAATTGCGTTTGGAATAATGGATGCGCCAACGGACAAATATCTGATTAGGGTTGAGATTTAATAAGTCACTTAGAATTGTCTTTGTTTAGGGAATTTGTGCGGATATTATTTCTGTGGACGTAGATAATTTCCTGCGAGCTTTATCACTAAATTTGATCTTCGTTGTGTTTAGAAAAGCTCTCTGAATGGAGTGCAATTCGAGGATTGTGTATTTTTTTTATCCCTGAATTCCACTGGAAGCGCACAATTTGGATTTATTTAAAAAAATTTAATGTTTTTAAAAATGAGAGAGAACAGTCCCATTGTTGTTTAAATTTTAGTTTATTTTGGTGTTCGATTCGTGATGTAAGAGTCGTCTCCGTTTGCGATTACTGTTTAGAAATTGTATTGAAAATTCAATTTCAGTAGACACGTCCTTTCTACGAATATTGCATTCGGCAAAAGTAGATTATGTTCTGGAAATTGCTTCTTCGAATGTCTTTTTAATTTCAGTCGTTGGATTTGCTTAGGGGCACACTCCATCTCTTTTGCTAGGGGCACACTCCATCTATTTACGTTGCATAAGCTATGAATGCAATTGCGATAAAGTTTGTTTGTTTCAGATTCCATTATTTGCGAGTTCGTCTTTGTTTGTGGCCTGCTTTTGGCATTTCCAGTGCGGATGTTGAATTTTTAAGAGGCCAGAGAAATAATAACGGCAGGGGATCGGCGAATTTCAAGGTTGTGTAACTGGGCGTGGACCAGTTTCGCTGGTCACGAATTTTCGTTCTATTTTAGATTTGGCTCTTCGATATATCGAAAATGACTCACGTGGCCTCCTCTGGGAAATATGAATATTTATGTAAATATCGGTAATGCGATTGCGTATTTTGTGTTACTTTGTTTTATATTGTTCACATACTCAATTTGTTACTTTGTTGGTAAGTTACTCGTGTGACTTTTCAATACCACGGTGTGCACTACTGAAAGAGTTCGTTATCACCGATGTGACGATCGCGCAAAGTTACACACTTCAGAGAGTAATTTTATGGGATTTACTTAATTTAAATGAAATTTATTGAATGTTTTCAAGAAATAACTCTGTGGCGTCTATAGTTTCTCAGACCAGTTGGTGTTTTGTAGAAATGGTGATCGCTCATGGCGTATAGTCCCTTACGTCAATGTTTTTTCCATAGAGTAAATTGGATGTTGTATAATTTATTGTTACAATCTCCTTTATAATCAATAAAAGACATTTTCTTAAGCAAATATTTACTGTTTTCCTTCTCAATTATTTATTATCCCTTCAGTCTACTAATAGGCACAAGGCCAGGTGGTAGTCATTGTTGGGGGGGATGAAAAAAGAGGTATTCACGCCCAGTATTCACCCTAGTCGGGAGGAAAATCTCCCAAAACCTCCCGAAGGCAGTAAGCAGCAGTAAAAAATTACAAAATATAAAATTTACAACGTTATTACAATATTTACAAACAAAAAACTTTTCTCGTATTAAGTCGTACACAAAGCCTTTTTAATTCCATTAATAAATACATTGCAGGAAGGGGGAAAAGTTTCGATAACTTCTCCAGGTAAATTGTTCCATTCTACTATTCCCCGATTAAGAAATATATTTGCAGATATCTGTTCTCTGTTTCAGAGCTGCGAATTTATGCTTGTGGTCGTTTCACCCGGTTTAATCCGGTTCTTGAGTCTATTTTTTAATTCTTTCAGCGAAGGCTTTCCAGTAGCAGTTTTATATATATTCCCTAAACTTTTCGTTTTACGTCTCGATTCTAATTTTTCCCAACCAAGTTCATTAATCAATGTAGTGACGCTGTCCGTCTTCCCATATCTGCCCAAGACGAACCTTGCTGCTCTCCTCCGCACATTTTCCAATTTGTCCTTTTTGGTGAGGATCCCAGACGCTATCGCCATACTCTAGCATCGGCCTAACAAGCGTTAAGTATGCCTTTTCTATAACTTCCACACTGCATTTACTAAGGTTTCTGATTACGAAGTTAAGGGTTCTGTTCGCTTTACAGGTAATGGTCTCGATATGACTTGCCCATTTTAAATTAATACTGAAAGTGATCTCGAATGTCCTTATGTGTTGGCACGCATGAGCCTCCAATGCTATAATTGAATTTAAATTTATTTCGGTTGAAGTTAATATTGGTTTGCTTTTGTTAGCATTACATTTTAATTTATTTTTAACAAGCCACACGTCACGTTTAATTTTGTTAGATCCTCTTGTAATGTACAATCTCAAAGGTTTCTTATTGTTCGATAAATAATACAATCGTAAGCAAACAAACGAACGTTCGATTTAAGAATTTTTGGCATCTCATTGATATAAATTAAAAATAATAAGGGCCCTAGCACACTTCCCTGAGGAACACCTGAAGTTATATTAGCAGCTTGCGATGATTGTTCACTGATCCTCACCTTTATTGTCCTGTCTCTAAGGAATGAATGTATCCATTTAACTATCCTTGGATCAATATTTATGAGCAAAATTTTTTCTAGTAGGATATTATGATCTACTACATCAAATGCTTTTGCTAAGTCAATTAATACTGCATCCACTTGCTCTGATATATCGTGAGCTTCCACCAGGTCCTGAGTTGGGATTCGCAGGAGTATCCCTTCCTAAATCCATGCTGACAATCGGAAATCCAGTTCTCACTATCCCAAACGTTTCTTATGTAATCAGCTACCATTTTTTCGAAATGTTTACATACAACGCTCGTAAGATTTATTGGTCTGCAGTTATCCGCTATTTTTTTATTCCTCCCTTATGAATTGGTATAACTGTAGCGGATTTCCAGTCCTGTGGAATTTCACCGTTGTTTAACGCAATCGTAAATATTCTGTGTAGATAATATACTATGGCACGTCCACCAATTTTTAAGGCTTCCCCCTGTATGTTGTCTGGTCCGACTGATTTTTTACTCTTAAGTGAACTGATTCTTTTAAGTATATCGTTGAAGCCTATATAGAACCGTTGGTATTGCTTTCCTTCTTGCTGTGGTTGACTTAGATCCACTATGTTCGCCGTTTCCTTAGGGGCATAATTATTTGCAGTGTTTCACGAATTCCTGAGCTATTTCGGCATTGTTAAAATATTCTTCCCCGTTACTACCTATTAATATTTGAATGTTCTTTCTAGGTTTGCTTCGCTTTCGCATATAGCTATAAAAATAGTTGTTATTTTTAAAGCTATAAAAATAGTTGTTATTTTTAAAGCTATATGCGAATGGTCATTTCCCCGGTCCTATCTAATATTTCAAGTCGCACCCTGGTAGTTCTGTAGGCTCCAACTACATGAATTTTTCTCTTACTCGTTGGGTCCATAACTGCAATTCTAAGAAGCTCGTATGTGCCATCGGATTATGGATCAACAGAGGAGGAATGGATCAACAGAGGGAGGAATGGAATTCAGCAATGGAGGAAGGCGAAATAAGTGAGAGTCGAGGTGTGGTATAGTGCAGCAGAGATGTCAAACGGGTAGATCTGTTAGGAACACGATAATGGAGGAGAGAAGTTAAGAGAGGACAGTCTGAAAGGGAATTTAGTAGCGAATATAAGAAGGATAAGTCATGTTTAACTCGATTGACAGATAGAGAATCCAAAGACAGAGAAGACAGTATAGTACTATTGGAGGCTATTCGGAAAGAAGGAACTCTGGTTTTCACAATTCTGAGAAAAACGTTTGTGACTCTGTCTAAAGAGGAAAGATGGGTTGCAGTGGACATGGACCAGATAGGGGAGCAGTAGGATAGAACCGGAAGGAGGAAAAGTACAAGGAAAGAGCCATAGGTTCAGTAATATCAGTAAAACGATAAAGGAGGCCCAAGAGGGAGAGGGCGTGATTTTTTATTTTTGTGGGCAAACGAAAGCTTAGAGTCTATGATGACGCTTCTGTTGAAATACTCTTGGGAGTGATATCTCATTTATCATGTAGTTGTAATCGATGGACTTTTTCAAAGCGATTGACATTACATGACATTGGAGGATTCACCCGTATTCCCAACCTTCAGTTAAGTATTCTCCTCCGTAAGATTTTCCTCTCAGCCAACTGCAATTTCCTTTTCAGCTCCTCCCTGTCTTTCTCCTCCGCTTCCGCACTCCGAAATCAACGTTCGAATATTATTTATTAAGTCCGAGGATTTCGGAACCAACTCTTCCTCCGGAATTTCCGTTATGGAATTCCGTTTTTGGGAGTTGATTCCGGAAGCTGAGGATTCCGTGCTCTTTCGCAAGAGTCTTTGGAATTGTCGTCGCAAGAGATGTCTCTCTTCCATCTCTGGTCCTTGTAAATTTTCCCCGGAGAATTTGCTGGTGGGGACGCTGTTAAAAGGGATTTTGTGATGCGGAGCGTGCACTCTACGAACCCTTAGTTATTTTGGCCCAAATTGCGAGCGAACATTGCTTTAAACATTTTGAGACAGACGGATCTGAAGGATGTACTAATGAATTAGGCTTATCGAGAAATGAATAGAGCTTGAAAAATGTTTAAGTTAAATACAGCCATTCCGAGGTTTTCAACTGTTAAATCAAGACTACTGCCTTTCCTATGTGTTTTATTTTTCTCGTCGCCAATATATAGTCAGTCTTCCACGCAATGTATATTGCTAGAAATGGTAACCACCTCTAATTGAGGTAAGGCTGGTAAATTCTAAACTAAGATTCTTATCAAAAAATTCCATTGCTGTTCAATTATCATTTTGTCTTAAGTTAATCGGAGACCTCATCGCTCCTCCGGAATGATATTAATATATTATTGAGAAGTTAGCGAAACATTTTACTCAAAGTGACACCCATACAACTTTTGCTTGGCTTGTATGAGTTTATTGTCCAGCTTCCTTGAAAATGTGCCAGCATTCCACGATATATTTGGAGCTTTCGAACAAGAGTACCTGAGCTTTTATTCTCCAATTCGGCAATGAGTAGATCTCCTTGGTATCAGCGCCAGCCATCAACGTTAATACAACCGCACGTTTCGCTTATTCGGGGGGGCATTTCCCCATTCGTTCCCCCGCTCGTTATTGGAATATCACCGGGCAGTGCGTCACATGAGCTGCTTTGCCTCGAGGGAAACCAAGCGGTGAGTCGGAAGTTGCGGCGTTTCAATAGACTGGCGGAACGTGCGATTCCGGGGGAGGGAAAGTGAGCTTGCCCTTGCTCTTGATTGGCCGACACGACATCATCCGAGGGGCACCGCCGCGTCCTATCTAACGCCCGCTGGTGTTACATTCGAATTTCTTCTGTCGAAACGCGTGCGAGATTGGGAATTTCAGCTTCCTTTGTTTTGGCAAATTCGCTCGGGACGGAAATAAACGCCGATCGGTTGGTGTTCAAATGGCGAGCGATAGTGGAAATGTCGGAGTGCAAATTATAACACATTTGGAACCCTTTTTGTGATTGTTTTTTATTATGGACGAGGAATTTTTCCGATTGCCAGAAAGATCGAATGAGACTCATTTTATTCGGAAGGAGACAATGGGAGGGGGAAAAGAGGTTAGAAAAAAGTTTGCTCTTTTAAATGATGGAAACAGGAAATATGTCGGATATTACCCACTTGGTGTGTTGTTGAACATCGACTGGATAAGTTGTATTTCTACGAAATCTGTCAAGATTAGTCAATGATTAACAATAATTTTTCCCATCTATATTTCCGTTGAACTTTTTCTATTCTCTATTAGCTCAAGTTTCCTTTTGTTGTAATATACTATGGTCTATTAATTTAATCCTCACCGCTGAGGAGGAGAAGCAAGACTTCAGGGTGTAGGGAAGGAGACTAACCGAAGTTGAGTTGGTTAAAGGTTTTGCATTTCTATCGCTTTTATTCTTTTTTATGTACTGCAGTAGGTAGTAAATTTGTAATTTCAACTCGAGTCGACCCCTAACAATATTGTTTAGACTCTTAAGGGTCGATATCGGTTTAGTGAAAAAAGCAGTATATCACATGAGGCTACACAAAGAGACTGAATAACGAAACTCCAGGGAGAAGATGAGCGTCTTCCAGTTTACCAATGAAAGCTGGGTAGCTTTCATCTTTGATTGGTTTTCCTCCCCGCGCCCTGAAATACGTCGAATTTTGAGCTTGAAAATGCAGTCATAAGAGTCAGGCTGACTCAGGTTTACTAATGAAGGATCGAAGTGGATATTTCGGCTTTTGCAGACCTCAGTCTAAGGCGTTGTTAGGAGGCAAAGAATTCCTTATTAGAAGGAGTAAAGTAAACAAGCTATTGGTAACGGAATTTCCATTACTTGGCGTAATTCTACTGTTGGATTTGACCTACTAAAGGAAAAATCCCCCTCGGGGTGATCTTCCTTTCTATTGAGTCTTTCTCAGTAGAAATTCATAACCTCTTCTGCCGGCTTCTCTTTATATTCGTGCGAAGTTTTAGAGAAACCGATGGATTAAATGTAGTGTTTGATGCTCACTCCAACACAGAGTTCAACTCGGAGGTCAGCTCTGCAGGTACACTCATTATTATTTGCCACTCGATTGGAGTCTAGAGGGCAAGTGGCACGGCTATTACAAATAAAGTACGACCAATAGATGGCGTTGCTCTTTTGTTGGCCATGATGATGCCTATTATTTACTTAATCTAATTTCTAGAGATAAGATTATAATGCTTAAAACTAAGATTTACTATGATGACTAAAGCTAGGACTTTTCAATGAGGAACTTTCTCATCACCACCGGCTACCATGATCGATCAATCATTCAGTGAATTTTTCATGTGATTTAATTTCTTTAATTGAGAATGTCGTAAATATTAATCGCAATTCCTCGAGTCCCGATTGCACCATTAATGGTATTTAGTGCGGGAATATAGTTTTGTAGCTCCCGAGGCCAAATGTTTCCTCTAATATCGGAAATGAAGGATCGGCGTTGTTATTATAACTGCGCTCTCAGAAATACTCATTCTTTTCTCAGAGGAAATCCTCATTACCGCGAAAGTTCTCAATCGGCGAAATTCCTCAAACTCGAATCCAGATTTCTTATTTGTCGCTCCAATTATTGATATATTTTTTCGGATTTAGATTTAGACTTTTACCCTGCAAGCCGCCCCTTTCAATATTTATGCGGAATTTTCTTCGGCAGCTCTAGTTGCTCTTGATTCCGACTGGATAACATTTTCTGAGGAAGGCAGGCAGAAGCACAACCTTAACTAACAATAAGTAGGAAAAGCGTATCTTGTACGCAAATATATACAGTTTTCATGTTTAAATTACATTAAATTGATTTTAACTTCACGTTGCGCGCAAACGAGATTTGATCCCCGAATACGAAGATCTGTGAATTGAAGATTAAATTGAACAGCTAAAATAGGAGAAACTCTTTGTACGAAACTTCGTAAAAACGTGTGACACGTATCACTCGATCACGTGATGACTTTACAATTGCTGAATTTGCCCGCCATTGTATCTTTTGCTCAGTAATTAGATCTGTTGTCTTTTTGTACATCCATCTTCCCAGAGGTGACTCATTCTTTCTTTTTGCTACTTTTCCCGATTAAGGTTATCGGATATCGCCCACGCAAAGAAAACTCGATTGCTGACGTTATAACTTCTTCGCAATATCCACACAAAACGCGGCTCTCGAAGTCGTAATGGAAAACGTAGTAGAAAAGAGTAGAAGAAAAAACGCACAATGGCAGTGAAAGGAATCATTTGCGTCAGAATTCTTTTTTTCTGCCGAGTCCGTTATTTAAAAGGTGCATTACTGCCGACTTCGAAGCTCTTCTTTATGTCTGTTGGCGTATGCGGTGATCATCACAAAATCCTTCTTTCATCTCTCACGATATACTTCGATGAGAAACCTTCTTAAGGGGATTGGATACAGTTTAAACTAGCCGTCTTTCGCGCCTTCCGAATTTAGTTCGAAGGCATGCCGCTGTCGAGTCTTCCAAACAGAGGGGATGAGGGAAGGGCAGAGGTATGGGAGGGTAAGGAATTTGAGTCCTAAGACGGCAATGAACTGCGGGCAATAAACCCAAACAAACCCTTCGTAAAGTTCCCATTCTTATTATGAAGAGAAGTTCTTCGGTGGAATTGTGATGATATATCGAGAAACGTTTAGCATGGTGTAGAATCAAATTCGAACCTTATTGTTTTCCGTTTAAAAGGTTTCTCCCCGGCGCGCCGGTTCGAATACACCTCCTTTCTTGGGCCTTCCACCGAGTGAAATGTGTGAATACGACGTACCCAAGCTCCCGACTAGATAAGAACTCACTGCTGCCGAAATACTTTTGGTTTGGATAAACTAAATGAATGGCATGCATGGAAAACCCCAGATGCTCGTGGGAGAGGGGCCTTGAGAATGCATATTCATTGACCGCCACTAGGAAACACTGCGACTTGAAATCCACCGGCACAGTTGGTATCTGTCGCATCTCTTTTACCCGACCCTCGCTGTTTTACTCCACCTCTCCTTAGAGCCTGTTAACCTTACCTTGATTCTTTCTTCCTATTCACCCCTTTCAACCGCTACTCAAATCTCTCTGTGTCCACGGGTCGCGGGGATTTTCCTTTATCACTCAATATCTCTATACAACTCCCTGACCATTCTTTTAACTATAAACCATTCTCTCTCTTTTCCTACGCGCGATTTCGGGTTTTTCCCCTACGTTCAATAAACCGCCCTTGAGCTACCACATAGCAAAAAGGGGTACCGCACTCGCCTTTGTTGAAAGCTGCCTCGGGTTCGATGCCCAACGGTGACATATTTACGCGGAAAAGCTTCACCTGTCGAAGCAATTTTAGAAATGCAAATAGCAGTCTACGCTTATTTTTGGGAAATGTATTTCATTCATCAATGCTGAAGAGAAATATATGTATGTAACACAGAAACAATAATATTGACGGATAGAGGTTCCCTGTGTGCGCGTGCTACCACGGGTTGATATACGGAATTAAAACCAATTCAAACCCTGGGAAAAGAATTCTCGTATTTTCCCTCCTCAAATAAACCCATGTTACACATACGACGATAAAATTAACGAATATATGTACTATAACAATCAACGTCGTGTGCAAGCAGTAAAACCGCTTTTCAGAGGGCTGATTCGCGATATAACCCAATAGTGTTTTAAGCGGGATGTAAAACTTGTTATTGCTTGCCCGTCGAAAAAGAGTAGGGAACGTTTTCATGGATCATTAATATACAAAAACGTTCCTTTAACCTTAAAATGAGAACAGATCTTCTTTAGTAAGATTCTTCTTTCTTTTTACTTAATTTCGCTACAGCTGAAGACGGGATAGTTAAAGAGCACGTGAACTATTGCTGTTTTACATCGGTGTGATTCTTGCTAAGTTTGTTGAATGATTGATTACTGTATTCTCGTCGTATTTTTGCAGTCATAGCTTGAATACGATCAACTTTTGGAGCAAAGACATTGCCCTCTTTTATTTGTTTATTTTCGTCATTTTAATTAAACAATGTAGAAATATTTTAGATTAACCATAATTGATCAATAACAAATCGTTAAACGAAAAAGGTTGGAATTCATCAAAATGTACGATCTATCTAAGACTGCTCAAAATCCAACAAAACACGTCATTGCAACTCTGGTTAATTTGATATGTTTTGTAACGTGAGTTTGTTTATAAAGGACACCGTCAAGCTACTCTCGCTGAGAAGAGACCGATGGGGAATGTCCCACTCAGTGCTAAAATTGGCCACTACATTTACATTTATTAAAATGTAGTTTCTATTCAAAATGCGAAGTACATGATTAAAGAAACGGAATTTGAAAAACTGATATGGTTATACAGGGGTACGACGAAAGCAATTGTTGAATTCGAGTTCATGAATTTTCCCGTAAAAACACTTTTGGAAGATGTTCTCTAGCAGATATTTCACTGTTCCACTGTATAGTCATATTTTCTCTATTTATGTTTGTCCCCATTTGTTTAATTTCCCTTTATTTGCATCCGATGATGTTTCTACGTTTGTTTGAATGAGCATGCAAGTAGGTATTCTGTGATGGTATAACGCAATCAATCTTTTCCAGCGTAATTATCAAAAACAGCAAATGGTATTTCGTGATCTTTAATCGGGATATGGAGGCGTGCCGGTATACGGAAGAATGAGCTGCATAACATTTGCCGATATTCCAAAGACCGCCTCTGCTTTCTTCTTCCGAAGAAGGCTCTCAGAGCCTCAGAAAATATCCTTTCGTCTTAATCCCTTTCTTCCTCTATGAAGGTCATGTTGTGAGGAGGGGAAGAGTCCTCCACCAAGAATGGGGGATGGGAGGCGGAGGGGCGACGTACACTAGCGCCGAAGCTCTTTCGATCTAATTGCTCCACAATGCGCCGGACATGTTACTCAAATTACATGATTACGGAAATTGTGTGATACTTACGTACTTGGAAAGTACCTGGATTCGAAGATAAAGGATTAAGCTAAAAAAATGTCCTAGGAAATTTTCGTATCACTTCTAATTGCCGAGTACCACTACAACAAAAGGGATAGATTTTTATGCATGTTCTCTAATTTATTTCTCCATTATGGTTTGCATGAACCTAACAAAGTATGTGTGCAAGCATAGCAACATCTTTTAAGCATAGAATGGCGAAAACAGAAATATTTTATCTATATGCATGCAATCATGGCGATGTTATTGCCAACAGCCTGCAAACGGATATTCAGGCCTTGTATCCAATGGCCTTAAATGAAACACTTCGTAACTTACAAAATTAATTTTACTTCGGTGAGAATTGAGGCGTTTAGAAGAATGGACATTGGGGAGAAGTATTGCTCATCAATCAGCTTTTTTATCGACGTTACGGAGGAATAATCATATTTGGGAATATGGTGAGAATAGACCAGGGGCGTAGCTAGGATTTGTCTATGGGTGAACATTTGTCGAACACTGCATTGCCTACAATATAAAGGTAGGAATACTTCCGCCCAAAATCTAATGAAAATATAAACTGATTTATTTTGTGTCCCCTGCAAATCTCCAGACGTGTTTGTTTGGCATAATTGGGAGAGTCCATCTCTCGTATTGTCGGCTCTGTTCTCGTGGGAAGCAATGAAACCACCTGCGATTCGCACATTTAGTTCAAACCTCGCTTCTGGAGCAAGCAGGTTACACGCCTCGTCTATTCTTAATGCTACTCCATCCATCCTATTCCTTCTTGTATATTTTACACAAACTTTAAAATCTTCTAATACAATTCTTTTTATTGTAACGTTTTTAGTGTAATCTCATTCACCGCATTCAATTAGGCAGTTGAACTCTCCTTTTAAGAACATTCACATTATCCACAATTCAGTTATTCTGTTTGTATTCATCCTTCCTCAATACCAACATATATAAGCGCATAATACTAGTCACAGAGACTATTTTAATTCGTATTCCAGTAGTGTTTGTTTCCCTATGTAACATTCAAGCGTTCCATTTAAACTACCAGTCAGTTTACAAGTAATCTTTTCCTGACAACTTTTTTACTATGGAAGGTGAATGGTTGACGATCAATAAAATAAAGTTCGAAAGAATCTGTTATCTTTCGAAACGAAGCAGATTTAAACGAGATTGTCATCGTGATATTTCAACTAGATCGGGATAAGATGGAGATGGTACGAAAACTAGGTACCCAAGGATAAGCTAATGTGAATAAAGTCGATGGGGTCGAGACTCGAACCCGAGCAGGCGAATGGAAGATCGATCCGGGCTCAGGTCCACTTTTTCACTTTCGGTTATTCTTGACTGCTATTAATACGACTAAGAAAAAAATATATTTTTATAATGATTCGTTTATCATTCGCAAACTATTTTCAATCGACACGCGCTGTTGTGTATTCGCCTCATATCGAACCGTCATTGTGATTTGCCCACCGCTCTTGTGGGTGCAATTACTGATACGAATATTCTATCGGTTGTATGTGCAGCGGTTTCCGTTTATTATTAACTTTTACGGCCAAAACGGCCTCTCCTCCACCTAACCTCCGAAGTTAGTACATGGTAGAAATATTACGTTAATAACTAAAAGTAATCGACTGAAATTAATTTAAATTAAAAAAAAAAATAAAACGAAACATCGCGACAGTCTTTCAAACATAAGTACAAGATAAACTCTACAATCAGTATGTACAAATTGCAAGGAAAAGATAAGGAAATGAATCCAAAAGATGGCAGAAGAGTCTCCGCCAAAGAAGTCCACAGTCATCAAACTGTTTTGGGAGTGATTCCACAAACCAGGATGCTTTCGCACCTCAGATATTTCGGAAGCGAGAAAAGCTGTGTATTGTAGCGTTTTCTGCTAGAAGGCCCCGCACATCGGAAATCTGCACCGACCAAAATCAAACATGCTTCACTTTGGTCGGACGCATCGACAGTCCGGCGCCGTCGGTCTCGCCGTCTTCCCGCCACCTACTACTACTACTATACTACTAGGTATAGTTATAGTAGTAGGACAATTCCCAAGTGTACCTGTACGTGTGAAATTTTTGGCGGCGGCGAATTCGCACCGACGAACGAATTTTCTCCACTCAGCGGACGGCGGCTAAGAAAGGAAGTCTTCGGAAGAATGGGTTTGCATAAAATGTGAAAAGTTAGTGGAGTTGGTTGCACAGATACTAATTTCCGAAAATGTCGCTGGTGGCACCTTGAGAAGTCGCAAAACTCCGAAAAAATATCGATAAAAAGTATTTAATAAAATGAAACAGCTTCTATAAATGGAGTATCAGTTCAGAAATTACTCAAGTTAAATTTTAATTATGGATGTTATGCCTTTTCTCAACTAAGAGTATGTTATTTTAATTTCATATAAGTCAAACGTGATGTTTCGAGGGCTCTCGGATGGCCAAGTGGGCAACGCGTTCGACTTCGGCGAAAGCGGTCTCGGGTTCAATTTCCGGTGGAGGCCTCAGCTGTCGAAACACTTTTAGCAACACTACTACAATGTAATGTTGTGAGTTAATTTGAGGAGGGTCCACTTCATAGAGCTTTTAGAGGTAACGCTGAAAAAAATCGCTATATTTAGCGAAGATATCGCTTAATTGTCAGCTTGGTTTGTAGTAAAATCACGGAGTAGTGTTGTATGTAGTAAATGTTATTAATTTTATTATAACTTAATGTATTTAGCAGGTATCTCAAATTACAAACGCTGTACGCTATAATACACTTTAGCGCTAAAATAAAAACGAAGTTGGAGAAGGGAGGCAGGTTTCATTTAATTAATAATACGCCGGCAGTTAAAATGGGTGAGTCACAAATTTGCTTAAGATGGATTGCAATGGAAAGTAATTGAAATTAAGATGCGAGGGGAAGTTCAGAAGGGGTGACAAGGGCAAAAGTAGTTGATCGTTGGGAGAAGTTATAAGTAAATAAAGGAAAAGAGCGGGGATTGTTAGGGCAGGTGAACCTACCGTAACGTAGGACTTGAAAAATGCTTATCGTCCGCGATCCGAGTTTGCTATCTTGAGTCAGTGTTCGCCCACACTTAGCACTTTGTCCCCACGTGCTGACCTTTTAAACGAAAAGTGTGTTTATTTCTTGCTAATAAGCAGTTTTTTCGCTGCAATCAATTTTGCTTGTCGCAAACAAAGCATTTTTCGAGTTCGCAGACTGTGTGAACATCGCAATGGCTAAGCGAAGCTGAATTAGCGGAATAACTTTTATAAACAACTCTCAGATCCTTTAGATTTCAAAGTCTCGTTGTTAGTTTGTTTAGAGTCGTAAAATAACTGCTTAAAGCGCGACAGTTAAACTGTTTTCATTTAAAATCTCTCCTTAGAGGAAATAATCAATCGACTTCTTAAGAATGTTTGCTTATCCCTGATGAATTTGGCTTCGAGCAAATGCGCGTAACTCAGTTATAAATGCTCACAATCAGTCTGGGACAAATGGCACGTAATTGATATCTGAAATTGATGTATCTATTGATTGTGTAGAAACCTATCTACTAAAGCTATGCTATGGAAACATTTACTTGTTTGTCGAAAAAGGCTGGTTTCCTTTCCCGAATCATGTTTAAGAAATGCTTTTGGCTTCAGTCATTTGTCAGTCATTTGCGGCCATTTTCACGAAATCACTTTTCGCTTTAGCCTTTCTTAATCCTAATTCAATTCAGTTTTCGGAATTCCAATGAAAATGACGATGCGACTGTTTGGAAATGTTATGTACACCGCTTTGTCTATTAAGATCTATTGCTTAAATGTAGATATACGGTGATATAGTTCGGAAGGTATTATACAGGAATACGTAGCCGCCTGTCTTACTGTTCACCTTAACTAGTCCCAAACAAATATGGATGAAATTTTGTGCCAACACAATCCAAAACTTTAAAAAATTGCTGTTGCTATACTTTTTCATTTGTTAAGTAATAAAGGAAACGAATCGAAGATCATGCGGCCTTTTAATAATTCTTATGTCTGTGGTTATTTTTATCAATTTTCAATTGTATATTTTTAACTTATATGTTGTTATTTTTCATATTTAATTTTTCGATGCTCGGTGTCTTCTGGTGTGGAAACATTGTCTCGCCATTGTACGCTTTTTTCTTTTATTGTTAATGTTTTCATTTCAGGTTACAGAAAATAATTTTCTTTGAATTTTTAATTTAAAATTTAGCCATCACTATCTGTAGGTTTCGCAGGTTTTTCACACCTTCTTGCGGCTGTTTTCCTGCACCTGACATTTTCCGAAGTACGTGACTTGGGTTTAATCCACTCTGTAGTTTCTCCTTTTTCTATTTTTATTTCTATTTTTCTCTACCTTTTCCCTTTTTAAAATGACAAAGGGTTAGATATAAGAGGAGACTTTTCACTCTCGCCCTAAATAAAAGCGTAGGTATACGTATCTTTGATTCAGAATGGTTCGCTCGAATGACATGCTCGAGCACCTGCTTTTCAGAATGAGCGAACTACAATATTTGAAGATTTACTGCTACGAAGCGGCCTTCATTGACGGTCTTCTGTCGGGGAGACTCCCACAAATCGAGGATAGGCTAAAAGTGGAAAAGAGTCGCAATTGGTGGAAGAGGCGAGAGTGACAGGAAACCGACGGAGACAAGCATCGCTCCCAATCACACCGACTTTAAGTGTTTCTCTTTTTCTTCTCTTTAGCGGTCTGTTCGCTTCGTCAGTTCCAGTGCGGAAACGGAAGATGCATCCCAAAGACATGGACTTGCGATGGCGAAAACGACTGTGGCGACTCTACAGATGAATCGACGCCGGATTGCAGCGGTGAGTAGACGATAGAGTAGAAAGATGTAATGGGAAAACGCGCATTCCGGAAGTCATTTTTATCACGGTCCGTATGAAACTCTTCTTGCTGTCAGGATATGGAAGATAAAGAAAAATAACCTTAATATGAATCTATGAATTAAATAAAACCTTATACTGTAAGTCTATACTAATGATTTATAGAGAATCCACGTCCGGTGAGAATTTACTTTTAAATTGAGATACTGTAGTAACACGAAATCGGCAAAATCCTTATATGAATCGATTATGAACATCTACGCTGAGATTGAAGGTAACATTTCAAAATAATTTGATTTTTCCGAGTACGCTCCAAATAACGAGATTATAGCATACAGTAAATGTAATGAATGCTATTCCATACGCAAATATATCTAAAATCACCTTTAAAATAGCTTATTGGTATTTTCTGGTATTCTCGTTCTATCAAAGAAAGTTTAACGAAGAATAAACTTTTAGCGTCTTTTTTGACATTCTTTTAAAATACTCTAAATTGTTTCTTTGCTTTTTAAAGAAGGAGAGACTTGTGGGAGGAATGCTTCTTCAATGTCTGCGGAAAATATACAAATCCATTCCTTGGAAAATAATTATGTAATGTTATAAATTAATACCGGAATTTAAATCTTCAATACAAGTATCGACTCGAATCTAGAAGAATGTATTTGAATATTTTCACTTTTTCCGAATTAGCTAAGTGTTTGCGAGGAAATCTCAACTTTTTGTCACTGTCTCAAAAAATCGTGTCATTGAATCAGTTTTACTGTAAAAACGCAATTGAAAATTTCCGTCTTCGTAAGTTTTAGGAACTGCATGAATGACGGTGACTTCCATTAGAAGAGGAATGTTTTAATCTAATAACCATATAGAAAAGCGATATGACGGAAAAATGGGCGGAGAGCGATCCCTCATTCCTCACATCCCCCACTCCTCACATCTTCCGAATGAGGCAATCTACCGCGCTGGGGATGCGTATCAGTTTTTTCCGTGAGCCTGCGAAGGCATCCCTTTTTCCAATCCCCGGATTCATATCTCTTTTCGGTGAAATATACGTGGGTGAGTTGATGGAAGGTTTTTCAGATCCCGCCATGATTGCTCACTTCAAATATCTCTGCAGGAAATCAATATTCTATCAATATAAGAAAAGGTATGGGCCACGCTTTTTTCATCCGCGAAACATTTAAAAGGCCTCGGTAAGTTACGGAATTTCCGCTCGCTGCGAAGAATTAACAAACATTTTCCCCGCGGAATGCCTTTAAACATTTTTCTTTTCGGTGACTCTTCGCTATTCACGGATTCATTTCAGTGCTTATAATTTCCCGTAATAGTCGTTTATTTTCACTCTGCTTGCATCTGGAATTTATTCGCTCGGCGGTTCATTTTCACGGGCTTATGAGATAGAGGAATCTTTTCACATAACAAACTCGATGTCCTCTTTTAATTAGGAAGAAAGCGTCAAAATTCGACCGTCTGATTTATACGTATTTCCTCGAAATCGATCGCTACGATTTCTCGTCCTAATAACATTTCCGCGAGGAACTCTAAAATGTTTCCCAGTGTCTTTCTCTTCCCCAGTGTAAACCAGTGTAGCGGTTCCAAGTATCAGTCAAAGCGCGTTTTCTGGGAATAATTTCCTTTATTTTCTATTTATTCCGCAGCGATTGGAAATTTGAATGGTAAACCGAGGTTGGGTTTCTAATATCTTCCCTTAGTTTATTAGAGAAATATTTGTCAATAAAGTAAAATGTCGGGAAACGACGTATTTAATGGAAAACCATTAAGGGCGTTCTTTAGTGCATAGAAAAAGCCGTTTTCAGGCCGTTAGGTTTTTCATCTCCATAACGGCTTACTGAGAGATTAATGAGCTTTATTTTCACCATTCGACGCTTAAAAGATGACGATTTTTTGTATACGTGTTATGAACTGCATTAGATAAAAAAAATTAGGAAACATCAAAATATTCACCCATTTCGATAAAGTGCTTCTTGGCTGTAAGAAGCGATTGACAGTTAATATTTCGTTTGCCTCATAGTCTTACCCATTATCCTTCAATTCAAATATTACTCATGTGCGTAAGATTCATACATTATGACTAATCTTGAAAAACGTGGAGGTATGTTCACAGCATTCTTCAAAGTCTTTCGGGAAAAGCCTCGGAGGGGAAGTGGCGTCTCTGCAGTCGCGCGGATTTCGTCTCTTTCTACTGCCTCCTTGTCCCATCGCGGCGAGTACGATATCGCCAGAGAGATAACCGTGAGAAACGATAACGCGAGAGCAGGGAATATCATATGAGATATGGAGAGGGAGATATTGGCTTCCTTCTTCAGGGAGTCTCTTCTCGCGCAAGCTGTTTCTTCTCTTACTTCTAACGATTAGACATCGTTATTCTTTCTAGCTCTGTTATCTCGTTTCGGAGCGACGTTCTTTTCTGATTACAGAATAAGGAAAGACATTTGCTCGAATGGAAATCCGTTTCTATAATAACCAAATAACTGTTATTAAGAAAATCTGAATATTCATTACTTGAAATAGCGTTCTCAAATAAATTACTGCATTTCATTATTTCTTTTCCTCTTCTACTCACGGTCTTCGGTATGAATCTTCGGTAATTAAAATAATTCAAGAGATCGTTTCTTTTCCTTCTATTATTCGGAAAATAATCGCATTTTCATGTGCATTACAATGGTCTGTTGTCCATATCAGTAAGTATTATACCTTTACCCATTCTCCAAGCAATCGTCGATTCAATTAGAATTATTCAAGCAAGTAATTTTTTGTAAGTACGATAAATAAATCCGTAGCTGTCGATCTCTGAAACACTTCCGTTCTGGAAGACTTAGGGAAAGCAATAAAGCCTATCCTAAAATGTCATTATTTAATCCAATATAAAAAAATTGTTCTCAAAGTACGAAATTTACTGCATTTCTTAATTCCAAGGCAAATGTTTATAAAGACACTGATACGACCTCCAACCTACGTCTATGATTCTGGAACAGCAGACTACCCAATGAGGTACAAATATTCCCGCAAATGGAAGCATTACAATTCCATAGGAATAATATGGTGTTGTTTTCTTAGATATTTATTAGTGATGTGAATGCAAATATATAGTTTATCTAGAGCATGTCGGAATTCGTTTACTTCATAGATCTCTTTTATTGTGTCATCTAAGGCTATCAATTGTAACAGTTAATTTTAAATGTCGAACGAAAGAAATTTATATTCTGTATTAAACAAAAATTAAAAAGGCTCTAAAGAAATATACATTGTCATACACCCAATAAATTTTATGAATTTTTCTTCTGATCTCATCCAAATATGATTATAATTAAGTCGTCATAGACCAGTGACAATCATATGCATATTAAAAAACTTTCTAAAGATAATTTTTATTAATACTTTACGGGAATAACATTCTTCAGATTACCTTTGCTTCGATTGCTTTCAAAACGTTGCTCAGTGTAGAAATAATGCTGAGGTATCGGTAAAATGCATGTTTGCAAG
>KZ310280.1:57784-88409 GCA_000376725.2 Ladona fulva
ACTAGCAGACGACGGGGAGGCCAGGCGGGATTTCTTTCTTTGGTTTTCAGAGTTTTAGTGCGAGGGTTGGTTATTGTGTATTATTAGTGGTGGATTAGTTAGTTTGGTTAATTCCGTTATTTTCCTCGTTTTATTAATTTAGTATTGTCTGTATTGCATTTTTCATTCATTCTTTGTAGTCATTAGGTTTTAGGCTAGAAGTTTTGTTCCGTTCTTGTTCTAATATTTTCTCTTCCGTTCATTTTCAACACTATTTTATCATTTTGTAGTAGTTTATTTTCAATTTTAGCTTTGTTATTTGAGATGAATTCATTCTACGATGATTTTGAAGATGTTTTGGAGGTCAATGAAGTGGAAGAAATTGCACACAGACGGTCCGTAAAGGTTTATCTATCTAGAATGGATCCCTATCATAGATACTCTGAAAGGGAATTCATAGGTAAATATCGATTCACGAAGTCGGGAATTGAAAGGCTACTTGGTATGATTGGAGGAAAACTGGCGAAAGGAGTAAAAGGTAACAGCGGTTTACCTATCCCCCCCGTTGTGCAATTACTTGCTACGTTAAGTCTGTTTGCTAAAGGGTCCTACCAGGACGTGGCTGGAGAGATGCACGGTATCAGCCAAGCCACTATGAGCCGAGTAGCAAATAAAGTTTCCCTGGCTTTGGCTGAACTACGAGGAGAAGTTATGAAATATCCCTCACCTAGGGAAGAGCTAATGAAGGCCATGGCAGCCTTTCATAAAATTAAGAAATTCCCTCGAGTGAGTGGATGCATTGAGTGCACCCATATCAGAATAAAATATTCTGGTGGCAAAGATGTTGCTACGTTTCTAAACAGGAAGAACTACTGCAGTTTGTATATTCAGGTTCGCAAATTATATAAAGTTTTAATATCCAGTGATCCTTTCTATCATACGCCACTGTTATTAGATAGTTGGTAGTGCAGACCTAATCATTCTTTACATTGTAGCAAAATACTCTACTCACGATGTCCGAATTTTTAACGAGTGGTTACTGAAGGACAAATTTGAGATGAAAATATACGTCATCGGTGATGGAGGATATCCATGTCTACCTTATTATTGACTCCAATCAGAAATCCCATGGTAGTGATCTTGTTAACTACACAAAATGAGAATTGAACTCCAAATAGAAGGCGTGATTTTCTTACCTACTTATTTCCCCAAGTATAGAGGTGTATGCATAATGATCCATATTTTGATGGTTAGAATTGTATTACTTTAATAACCTACTAAAAATAGCACATTACTGTTAAAATATGTTATGAAAAGAAGAAAATGTCTTAAAATCGAACGGTAACTGCTAATATAAATTTTCAGAATGTGATGCTGATGATAATATCGAGAACCCAGACGAATAAGTGCCACAGTTCTCGGAAGAACCAGCAGGAAGGGGAAACTTCTACAGGAAATTGTTTATCCAAAGATATTTTTAAATTAAACCATGAAATATATGCATCATAACCATTTATTCCAAAGCATAATAACTTTCTGCCAGTACAATAATTCAAATTAATTTCTTTATATTTTGAAACCCAGAATAGTGTTCTCCAATTCACACTGCTCTAGTTGTAACTTGTTCAGCTCCTCCTCTTTTCTTCTTCTAATCTGTTCTCTTTGTTCTTCTATCTTTGCTGCTCGATGTTTTAGCATTGCTTCCTCATAGCAACTCATCTTCTTCCCTTTCTCTACAGTTTTTTTTCCTGAAATGGTTTAAATGCTAATTCAATAGTTGCAACACCAGAAATTCATCTAGATTTATAAAAACTGATAGATATCATGGGGACAGCATAGCAATTAGGTTAGTTATGGAAATAACTGTTATGTAGCTTTCATGTGAAGTAATTATGAAAAGATTTATGTAGGTTTTTATGCCATAGAAGTAGGAAAGATATACTATAATACTTTTTATGCTTGAAATAAATTACAACAGAAATAGTATCGTACTTTCTGCTAGGAGTTTCCAGAATTTCAGCAGCTGATCCACTTCTCTCTACCCGAGTCATAACAACTCGCGGCACACGTGAGCTTATTTCTGCGGTATTGCGCCGTTCGCTAAAAAAAGAAGCGAAAGAAATGCGTGGCAAGACTTGTTTTAAGTGCCTTTCGACGGCCGATAGGGTTTTTGACGGAAACTTCCCCTTGAGTCGCTTGAGCTCTCAAAAATGTGTTCTGCCTCGAGACAGTAATAACCGAAGAATGCGCTCGAGTAATCGTCAATTGTACATTTTACGACGAAAAGATAACGCGTAGGCGAATTCTCAGCTGAATTGCAGCGACGCGTTTGATGAATTCCTGACGAAGTACAAATATCTAAAAGTATTCTGCTATGTTTACAGATCAATGACGCCACTCAAAACACAGTCCGTCGATGAAAGGTAGATAAAGAAGGAAGCACAGTGTTGATTTTCTTCCCGTAGAAGTGAAAGTGGTGGAGAAAATGTATCAAAACTGGTGGAAGAGGACGGCGAGTGCCATCTGTAGCCGATCGATTTTAGGATTCCCTTCCACTTGATGGATCACTCGAAACATTAACCGAATCTCTAAAAATAAATTTTTGTATCGAAAAGATTCTATCCATACATGACTGTCCTTGGCTTTAAAACGGCGGTCACATCGATCTCCTCTCAAAAGCTTTTCTGGGAGGGGAGGCTACGTTCGGTACTAGGACTGGGAAAGTTTTGCAAGGCAAGGGAAAGGACGTAAAAACCTCGTACGTAATCTTCAAAGAAACCACCTTCGCCGCAGAAATGATCCATTGTGGTGAGGATGTTCCACGTAATCATTTACTTTAGTTTCGCTTCCACTTTTCGTAATTTTAAATTATCTTCGCAATCGTTCATCTCAGATTAGTCAATCAATTAACGTTGCTCCAGTACCGTTGGACAATGTCTCAGTCGCAGTTTATTTCCGATAAGCGGAATATCGTATTTCACCCGAGACAACAACTTCTACTTACGTCTGCAACTAGACCTTTGTATTCTAGGAGAACGATGGTAGTTTGTAATTTGTTACGTAATTTCTTCTTGTCGCGAAGTTGTGGCTTAAATGGAAAGTCTCGAGCGTTCATACTGCGGCGAGTTGATTGCTTCGTTTGACGTGGCCATCGTTAATTAGGTAAAATGGGTCGATTCCATCGGAAGAGTGAGATCGCGAATCCATTTCCAAGCAATGAAAAAGGTGGACTATTTTCAGTGATCGATGCAATTTGGATACGAATTATAGTGAAAGGAAAATCTTAGGAAAGGTATTTCGTTGACAAAAAGTAAAGAAGAAAAACGTGAGAAGAAGAATATGGAGAACTTTGGTCTTCGTACAATATAAGTGATTTAAATATCCGTTGAATTCTTAATCCCCGTTTTCTTGCGATTCCGTTTCTATTTGCGGAAAGTCTAATTTTTCAAACTTTTTGTAAGATAGCGTAAGCTTTCGTCGTACAAAGGAATTTAAGTGGGATTTCAAACTGAAACCCGGAAAGTTGCTTGTTTTGTGACACACAAAGGGTGTGTTTGATGTTTTATGGAGGAGCTGCGCCTAATATATTTTTAGGTGCAGATGAAGCCAATAAATATGGCAACACATAACATAAATAGCATATAACGCGCCTATTTCAAACACAAATAATCCAAAAATGAGTAATCGTATTGTAAAATTCTCGTTGACATTGTAATATTCGTTAAGAATAAGGAAAAAGAACACTCATACTTTTACCACAGTATTTTATTCCACGATCATGGTTTCCACCCTTTAGGTCATCATTCAAGAGTCGAAACCATGGTCTTGGTATGAAATTTTATGGTAAAGGCTCTTTTTTCCTAATTCTTTAAGAGATTCTCGAGGACGAATAAGTAGATTCTGTTGTAACAATCCCATTAACATTCACGTTTAAATAACGCGAATTTCCTTACGCAACTTTGCTCCCTTTACTTACCATCGCAGTATAATGTTACGAGAAATATTTACGTAATAATTCATATAAACATTTAATGAACGGCACCTCTAAAGAAGAGATTACTTGATATTTTCAGTGAATCGTATTTAATTTCTGTCGCAGCTATCGCATTCACGAGCCAAATACTTTTATCTCGAAATTAAAAATACGACCGTCTGCTACAAAGAGATGAAAAAGAGTGGTTGTCGCCGGTGCGGTTGTCTCTCTTTTTAGCCGCATCTTCTTTGCCTTTCCATGGAAAAGCACGGCGTAAAGAGATAAATCGAGTCTCTCTTTCCTGGAAGGCCCATATCGAAAATGGCGTGATGCGGACACGTCGTCATCATTGTTGCGTCGTATGTTTACCGTCATCTCGCACTTATCATTCCCATCGGACATCGGAACTCCTTGAAACTATTCCTTCCACAATTGCATCTCAATTGACCTTGTCCTCGCGCACCTATCGACCTAGATAATTACGAGTTATGCAGTAGTACTTTTATTTCGAGATTTTAAAACTTTCTCCCGCCGTCAATTCTCTTTGGAGGCAACGTTAAAAGTGCCGAACGAGTTAAGCAGTGGCAATAAATTCCGAGGAAACTAAATTCGGCACCCAAAGTTAAGCCGAGTGTTGACTCACCAGCCGTATACAACAGGTGAGTCGGAATTTCTGGAATTATTTGAACAGCTCCAAAACGCTTCCTAAGTTATGAATGAGCTGATGAAAAGGGGGAAATGACGAAAACGTCAGGTTTACGGAGCGGAAGATTGAGTTTAAAAAAAAAAGTTAGTTGGAAGATTGGATGAATTTCCTTTACTACTCGCCTTCTGCTTCCGAAAAGGCTCTCTTATGTAGAGATGGTGTTTGGATAGCTTTGCAGAGGCGAGAGAGAGTAAATCATATAGCTTTGTTCGATCTCAAACGTTTGTGTTTTGTAAAGATACATAACTTCGAAATTTTTTTTTATATTATCTCATGTAATGTGAAATAGTTACATTTTTGTCGATCCGCGCACGTTTTCTAGATCGATTTTAGCTGCATAGCATACATAGTTATTACTGGGCTATTTTTCCTGATGGCATTAGGAATACCAATATCATCAATAGATGTTTTGACACCCCCTGCCATACGCCATTCGGAGGCTTGCAGTGTACTAATGTAAATGTTCATTTACCATTCACAAGATTTCCTTCTCTTTTCCCCTGCGCATGCTCTAGAACATTTTCTGCCGTAAGTTCATTTTACTTCGGCTTTCTGTTTTTAGACATTTTCCTCCGATCTTTTAGCTCGCGTTGACTCTTGAAGACAAATGCGGTGTTCGTACTTCAATATTATGAGTTTGCGATCTTTCGGAATCTCGCTCAGATTCGTCAACATTCGAATGTATTCCAGTCGCATGAAATGCCGGCAGCCGCTTTGTCACCCGCGTTGCAGATTTATTCACATCCGTGCTGATTAGCAACTCGGAAAGTAAGGATTGATGCGATACTACCCGTATGTGGGAATATTTCATCTAATTCTGGGACGTCTTTCGAATTATTCAGGTGGGGAATCGCAGCGTCGGGAGTTTCGTTAACTTCGGAGTAGAAAGCCGAGCAATCAATGATAGTTGCTCGGTTGCTTCCTCGACTACGTATGTACATCCATTTGGAATGACCTCGGGGCACGACCGAGGAAGTGCATTATTCCAAGTCCCACACTGAATTTCAGCCCTGCGCTACTGATGAGATCTCGCCCTGCGAGATGTGCGAATAAGCAAGCGACAGACAAACTAATCATCGGAAAGACATTGCTCCGTGTCGCCCCCTCTCCGGACCATGTCACATACATGAATCTTATTTCGAAGTCGATCGGAGACCGGCGTTCCTATCTCGTTTTTTTCTCTCGGTTCGGTGTAGGAATGCTAGAAAGACTGTCCCACGCCCTACGGGGGGCCACCAAGGGTCAACAAGGAGTTGTGGCGTGACGTCATAGAGATCCGTAACACGTTTCCGAAGATCTCGCATTGTGTTGAGGACGAAATTTGTCGCAGTCACGGCGCCTCCCGAATTTCCTCACACAGCCGAAGCGAGAAAAGGGAAGTTGTAAACGAGGCGCAAACGTTCATGTTCACGGATAAATATCAATTTAATATTAATTTACAATTTTGTCTTTTGAGTGCGTTGCAGATTACCTCGAATCGTTCAAGATTTCCTTAGGTTTTCTTTTAGCATTTTTACCGTTACTTCCGCATTTCTTTGAAATAAATGCAGATATATATTGATTGGATTCTACTCCGGGAGACTTACCAACCCACTTCGCTTGAATTGCTCTTACGACTAATTTAACCGCATTTATTTACATAGAGCTTATTTTATAGGACGAAAATCGTTTAAAAGTTAGAATATCATGTATATTTAAGCGCTATTAACGGAAGCTGTATCTTAAACTTTCTTGGGACCCGGGCGACACGCCAAAGATGTTCATGCGTAACCTATATAATTAATTTCTTCCCATAAAATGGAAACTAACTCCTTTAACGGAAATATAATTATTTCGGAAAAATTTTATCTTCCTAGAGGTAAAACCCCTTACCATATGGTAAGGGGTTTTACCTCTAGGTACCCATTGTCTCACCAAAGCATGTTTCATGCACTAAACCCTATATTCCTTTTATCTTTTTCTAAGAGGGAGATGCCACAACAGTGGCAAATATACTTTAATGGTGTTAATTCTTGTGCAAAGTACTTGTTTACGCTTTATTTCGCAATTCTATCTTAACCGGCAAGAACTTTCGCCGCCATCTCTGTACGTATAATTTTTAATTAAATCGATTCATCACTTTGGTGTTACTTCCATATATTGATTGTTGCGCAAAAGTTAAAGGTGTATATCAAAAGTTTTAGCAAAGGAAAATTTGTTAGAATACTTCTACTCGCAGAGCATTCGTCCTGCTATTTAGCAATTGACATGCGCCACAATTCCAGCCGATGGTTAGTCGAGCCTCGATGGATTCCCTTTGCCTACGAGAGAGGACTTCTCTCACCTGGAGAAAATGTATTTTTGTATGTATGCCAGATATTTTTTTCCCTTCAAATGCCTGATATGTAATTGAAACAACCCCGGGGGGAATCCATCTTTTCCAAAGTCAGCGTTTTTCGCGTGGAAAATATTTCTCGCGGAAGCTATGTAGGTCAACTTAGGACTTGGAATATATTCCAGGTATTGGTGCAAAATAGAAAATAAGGTATAGAGATTTCATTCTCGCGAAGTAATGTTAACTTTTCTTGAGAATTGTTGCCGAATGGGAAATTTGAGATGTTTAATTCACGTGGTTGTATGCTTGGCATTTCTGTTGTCGAGAGATCGGTCGCATCGTGTACAATTGAAATATTTCCTTTGTGGTCGAGATATCGTAAACTAAGATAACAGTAAGTTTTTTGTAGGATTTCACCGAAAGGAAAACGCCTCTTTCCAATGTCGAGCGAGGTTTTGAGACATTTCTGGAAAATGATAAGGTTACATGTAAGTTTTCTTGCGAAAGACCCTCAACTTGAAGCCGAGTTATGTCCAGGTTGGACAGAGTTCATGTACAGATTTTCCTTGAGGTCGTAGCGCTTGAAAGTGCGTTATTTGGGAGAGTTTTTGTGCGGCACAGATCGGATTTTCTCTCCATGTTGGCTTCTTCCATTCTGCGTTTCTTCAATCGTAGATTACGGCGTCATTTGAAGTGACCGAAGCCTCTCTTCTTGGCAATCGGCCGGTTTATGCAAGCAGCTCTACTTAGGCGTCATCTGTGGCCGTTCTTTAATCTCCTAAAATTGGTATCAGCGTCTTAATGAAATGGTAGAGACAATCATAGGATTAGAGTTTCGTCCATGAAACGTTAACATTTTGTAATGTTTTAAATCCAAATTTGAAGGAAGAATGGACTTGAAAAAAGTCTGACGGGACCGGGAATCGAACCCGGGTCTCCCGGGCTTTCGCTCGGTTGAAGTAATGGTTTTTTGAAGGTTGGTAATGGGATAAATTCATGATACTATGACGTGTTAAGCTATTCTCCGGAGAAATTTTTTAATTCCTGTATTGCCTCAAATTCCCAAGAGGAATTTCAACGGATTATTTCGATGCCGAAATGGATCGACGTACCATCTAAATGAATACTTTAGCAGATGATTATGATGACTCAATAAATGAGTACTTTTAGCAGATTTATGAGGTACNAATTCCTCTTGGGAATTTGAGGCAATACAGGAATTAAAAAATTTCTCCGGAGAATAGCTTAACACGTCATAGTATCATGAATTTATCCCATTACCAACCTTCAAAAAACCATTACTTCAACCGAGCGAAAGCCCGGGAGACCCGGGTTCGATTCCCGGTCCCGTCAGACTTTTTTCAAGTCCATTCTTCCTTCAAATTTGGATTTAAAACATTACAAAATGTTAACGTTTCATGGACGAAACTCTAATCCTATGATTGTCTCTACCATTTCATTAAGACGCTGATACCAATTTTAGGAGATTAAAGAACGGCCACAGATGACGCCTAAGTAGAGCTGCTTGCATAAACCGGCCGATTGCCAAGAAGAGAGGCTTCGGTCACTTCAAATGACGCCGTAATCTACGATTGAAGAAACGCAGAATGGAAGAAGCCAACATGGAGAGAAAATCCGATCTGTGCCGCACAAAAACTCTCCCAAATAACGCACTTTCAAGCGCTACGACCTCAAGGAAAATCTGTACATGAACTCTGTCCAACCTGGACATAACTCGGCTTCAAGTTGAGGGTCTTTCGCAAGAAAACTTACATGTAACCTTATCATTTTCCAGAAATGTCTCAAAACCTCGCTCGACATTGGAAAGAGGCGTTTTCCTTTCGGTGAAATCCTACAAAAAACTTACTGTTATCTTAGTTTACGATATCTCGACCACAAAGGAAATATTTCAATTGTACACGATGCGACCGATCTCTCGACAACAGAAATGCCAAGCATACAACCACGTGAATTAAACATCTCAAATTTCCCATTCGGCAACAATTCTCAAGAAAAGTTAACATTACTTCGCGAGAATGAAATCTCTATACCTTATTTTCTATTTTGCACCAATACCTGGAATATATTCCAAGTCCTAAGTTGACCTACATAGCTTCCGCGAGAAATATTTTCCACGCGAAAAACGCTGACTTTGGAAAAGATGGATTCCCCCCGGGGTTGTTTCAATTACATATCAGGCATTTGAAGGGAAAAAAATATCTGGCATACATACAAAAATACATTTTCTCCAGGTGAGAGAAGTCCTCTCTCGTAGGCAAAGGGAATCCATCGAGGCTCGACTAACCATCGGCTGGAATTGTGGCGCATGTCAATTGCTAAATAGCAGGACGAATGCTCTGCGAGTAGAAGTATTCTAACAAATTTTCCTTTGCTAAAACTTTTGATATACACCTTTAACTTTTGCGCAACAATCAATATATGGAAGTAACACCAAAGTGATGAATCGATTTAATTAAAAATTATACGTACAGAGATGGCGGCGAAAGTTCTTGCCGGTTAAGATAGAATTGCGAAATAAAGCGTAAACAAGTACTTTGCACAAGAATTAACACCATTAAAGTATATTTGCCACTGTTGTGGCATCTCCCTCTTAGAAAAAGATAAAAGGAATATAGGGTTTAGTGCATGAAACATGCTTTGGTGAGACAATGGGTACCTAGAGGTAAAACCCCTTACCATATGGTAAGGGGTTTTACCTCTAGGTACCCATTGTCTCACCAAAGCATGTTTCATGCACTAAACCCTATATTCCTTTTATCTTTTTCTAAGAGGGAGATGCCACAACAGTGGCAAATATACTTTAATGGTGTTAATTCTTGTGCAAAGTACTTGTTTACGCTTTATTTCGCAATTCTATCTTAACCGGCAAGAACTTTCGCCGCCATCTCTGTACGTATAATTTTTAATTAAATCGATTCATCACTTTGGTGTTACTTCCATATATTGATTGTTGCGCAAAAGTTAAAGGTGTATATCAAAAGTTTTAGCAAAGGAAAATTTGTTAGAATACTTCTACTCGCAGAGCATTCGTCCTGCTATTTAGCAATTGACATGCGCCACAATTCCAGCCGATGGTTAGTCGAGCCTCGATGGATTCCCTTTGCCTACGAGAGAGGACTTCTCTCACCTGGAGAAAATGTATTTTTGTATGTATGCCAGATATTTTTTTCCCTTCAAATGCCTGATATGTAATTGAAACAACCCCGGGGGGAATCCATCTTTTCCAAAGTCAGCGTTTTTCGCGTGGAAAATATTTCTCGCGGAAGCTATGTAGGTCAACTTAGGACTTGGAATATATTCCAGGTATTGGTGCAAAATAGAAAATAAGGTATAGAGATTTCATTCTCGCGAAGTAATGTTAACTTTTCTTGAGAATTGTTGCCGAATGGGAAATTTGAGATGTTTAATTCACGTGGTTGTATGCTTGGCATTTCTGTTGTCGAGAGATCGGTCGCATCGTGTACAATTGAAATATTTCCTTTGTGGTCGAGATATCGTAAACTAAGATAACAGTAAGTTTTTTGTAGGATTTCACCGAAAGGAAAACGCCTCTTTCCAATGTCGAGCGAGGTTTTGAGACATTTCTGGAAAATGATAAGGTTACATGTAAGTTTTCTTGCGAAAGACCCTCAACTTGAAGCCGAGTTATGTCCAGGTTGGACAGAGTTCATGTACAGATTTTCCTTGAGGTCGTAGCGCTTGAAAGTGCGTTATTTGGGAGAGTTTTTGTGCGGCACAGATCGGATTTTCTCTCCATGTTGGCTTCTTCCATTCTGCGTTTCTTCAATCGTAGATTACGGCGTCATTTGAAGTGACCGAAGCCTCTTCTTGCACTCTTCTTGGCAATCGGCCGGTTTATGCAAGCAGCTCTACTTAGGCGTCATCTGTGGCCGTTCTTTAATCTCCTAAAATTGGTATCAGCGTCTTAATGAAATGGTAGAGACAATCATAGGATTAGAGTTTCGTCCATGAAACGTTAACATTTTGTAATGTTTTAAATCCAAATTTGAAGGAAGAATGGACTTGAAAAAAGTCTGACGGGACCGGGAATCGAACCCGGGTCTCCCGGGCTTTCGCTCGGTTGAAGTAATGGTTTTTTGAAGGTTGGTAATGGGATAAATTCATGATACTATGACGTGTTAAGCTATTCTCCGGAGAAATTTTTTAATTCCTGTATTGCCTCAAATTCCCAAGAGGAATTTCAACGGATTATTTCGATGCCGAAATGGATCGACGTACCATCTAAATGAATACTTTAGCAGATGATTATGATGACTCAATAAATGAGTACTTTTAGCAGATTTATGAGGTACAGGTTGCCCCCGTTTACGGAATTCGTTGTTTTTCCAAAGGAATAAATTCTTTTGAAAGAACAAAAAAAATTCATTCTCGTTTAATTTTCTTCATTCCGGTAATGCATTAATGTAGATTGTTATTTTCGTTTATTAAACCACGACTTTACCTGTTGATGAGCGTAGAGACTAATCGTTTATAAGTCCATGGTGGTGTATTCCAAACAGGATTTTACCCGCTTCTGAATAAATCCAGTCTTTTAGATCCAAAATGTAAACTTCGACTCTTTCATTCTTCCTCTATTAACTTATAATACCACCAAAGCTAATATCCAACTTAAGCACCAATAAACTGATTCCATTAAAAGAAATAAGAAACCACTTTCTTACTTCAGTTTCAAACCTTGTAGTAGGAGCATAGAAAAATTTCAACTGTCATTAGAAAATATAGACAACCCCATTCTAAATAATATTAGGAAATGCGAGCCTAAACCAAGAAAAAAGAAATAACGATTTAAACAACCAATATTAATTACATGCAAAGTTAAATTTGTACCATTTAAAACAAAAAAGAAACTCTGAATTCAACAATGCCAATCTGATAACCTTCTCTTCATAACCCTATAATTAAACTCTCATCACTCATTTCTAACCATTCAAGCAAAAATTCAACCTATTCACCCACAGAATCCCTGTCTCCTTCCCGCCCTGTAAAATTAATCCCATCCTTGTAAAACAATACCAGTTCGACCACGCATACAATGCATAATTTGCGACCACGATCATTGTCCGACCGACCACTCCAAACAGGTACGAATTTTGTCAGTACGTGGCTCAAAGCACAAGAATCTTTTTTGAATCCACGTAAAAGTAGGGAAAATGCTCATATATAGGTCTCCTTAATAGTTTGACCCCAACATGAATAACTGTACTATGAATATATTCCTAATACCTTGTCTATCACAAGTGTCTTTATTTAGTCGAATACTAACCGAATAAAGGAATAAAGCGCGTAGTCTAGACCGAACACAACCTTTCTAACTGTCAGCCAGCCAGGCAGGATACGAACGCACCTAAAAATAGTGCGAATTGGGACACGCCCTCCAAATGGCGAAGGTTTGCCAGAAAGAGTTCACATGGTTGGGTGCATCAGGGAAAGCTATTCGCATAACTTGGGTTTCCTCAGGTTCTTCCTGCCCAACGAGACAGTAGATTTCTTTTGGTGATTCAGGAACCCATTCTTAGCCCAGGATTTTCTGCTGTGTCCGCCACTCCCTCGGGCGCTTCTTTCAAAAAGACCTGTCATCATCACACCGATAAGAAGGGTGGTACTCATCTGGTGATGTCGTATGACTGCAGCTCAGCTGCTCAGATAAATGCTGCTCGTTGCATCCGTTTTCTCACTGTTTGGTCCGTCAGGTGTCTTTTGAGGGGAGAGAATTCCAACGCCTTGAAGAATGCAAGTGTGCAACCCTTCCGGTGAAGACCTGGAACGGGAGACATAAAGGAGGACGCCTCCAATTGGCTCCTTCACCGTCATGCCACCGACCACGTGTGGGCCCCCGGCCAATGGCGGGCCTCAAACGGGTCTTCCGAGGTCACGTGAGCAGTCGGGCCCCTTCTCTCCGCTTCTTTGCTCACTCACTCGCTCGAGTTGTGGTCTGAGGAGAGAAGTAGGGAGAGGTGTGTACGTAGACAAGTCGCTCTCACGTCACTCCCGCCGCCTATGATTGGCCTTCTTTTGTACGCATCATCTTCGATCCCCATCGTCTCCATTAACGAGGGTCTTTTACTTGTGAAATCTCGAATGACCTCGTGTATGAGTAAGGAAACAATCGGTCACTCTCTTCGTCAATGTTTTGCGTCCGTTTTTGCGCCAGTTTTGCTTCGTGGTCGTTTCGTAATCTGGTTCGCTATTTTTGGACCGCCGATTGCTGATGTATTTTAACCTTAGGTTTAAGGGCGAATTTTCCCGTACTCCTGCACTAAGTGACTTTTTCTGTTGGTATACGAGCCCGGTTTTTGGTATGGATGTATTTGTGAATCGTGGATATTTCCGAGGGATCACTGAAGTATTTGTGGCGCCTGGTTTTTAAAAATCGAAAATTACCCGAATGACCTTCGCATTAAAGGATTGAGAATCTTCCATGTTGCTAGAGTCAAAAAATATGACCACCTTAAGTTTCGAATCACCTTCTGCTGCTCAAATACTTATAACTCAAAACATCAGTAAAATATATATGTATTGTTAAATGTGCTACGACTACTTCGGTCATCAAAACCGGGTCTGCTTTCCCAGAAGTCGAACGCGTCACCCGCTTGGGGAGCCCCTTGATTTACTGCTGTAGCTAACGTGTAGCATAAGACATACTAATAAAATGGAAAATTCAATCAAGCTAAAACTACTACTTTTGAGAGGCCTCAAAACTATTCCTTTACTCCCAGATGAATGTCTCAATCATAAAACGACGGAATGAAGTAAATCCTTCGTAAGGAAGAGAATTTAGAAACTTTTCGAAATCAATTTTATCGTAGATGGAGAGAAAGTGGTTCAATGCCTCGTTAGCCTTATTAGTGGACAATGAAACCAGAGTTAACTCTAATCGGATGTCTCGATCAAATACCTCCAAATGATCACCCATACGTGCGGAAATACAAGTATTATGAGATTGCAATTACTGATTCAGTGTTATCCTTCTCTAGTCTAGCGTGAATATCTTTGTTGACTCAGGTAAATTTACATAAATACCCCGCAAACCGCCGTATGGCAGGGGGTGTTAATACACCGAAGTCCCTAATTATTCATCCTATTTACGCGTCTAATACTATCTGGAAAAAGAGAACAATAATAACTATCCGTTCGTGCAATAATCTCTCGAATTTTTTTCGACGGCTGGTTTCGAACATTGCGTTCGCTAAGCGCAGGAATCACTATGTCGCGTATTTCGTCATGTAAGTCACTACTCAGGAATTTCTCGAACAATGTGTGCCTAAACTCGAGTCTTCTATCGTCAAGAGAATTCCAGCCGAGGGATTTAATCATATCTGATACACTGCTGTCGTGAGAAAGGAATATATATCCCAATAGTGCGCGCCGTGAATACTGGTGGTGAGAGGACGGCTAAGGGATCTAACGAGCAACGGAGGCCAAGCATTCGTAGTTGCTTTCACTTTTTCCCTCATCAACCACAATCGCCACTTCCTCAAAAGAAAGCCTTTGCGTAATACATTTGTATGCCTGAGCGATCACTTCCCGAGTCGCTTCTATTTCGTCTTCCGATATGTCATTTGTAAGTCTCGAATTCCTCGCATTCTTCAGTTGAGAAAGGGGAGGGGCGTATGAGTTTTTAAAAGGGCGTCCATGTTAAAAGAAGCGTAGATAATGAAGTAGAATTAGTATGTTTTACTCCGAGTGGCTTTACCAACCTCTTCCGGTACTTGTTATCCAGATGTAATGGCGAGACAAGGTTTGAGCAATAGGAGACATACTGGTTAATCTCGAAGGCAATCGTAAAAATAATTTAGGCTTCCGTCTTGTTAACCGAAAGATGTGCTTCCTGGCAGCGAAAGAGCGGTCGGAAAGTTGAATCAGTTTTCCGCTTTACCGAAACGTACTCAGGCCAAACGGAAATTTTTTTCTTTTCTTAGTTTTTCGATGTATTTCGTTTGTGTAGTTGATTTTGAGGCCTGAATAGAATAGCATTGCGTTACTTTCCATTAATACTCGGGTTTGTTTACACGGAGAATCTCTCTAATTAACATTTCATTTAGCTTTCAAACCATTTTCAGATTATTCACATGGAATGTCTTAAGAAATTATCCTCTCTCTTGCTCCATCATGGAAAATGCTGGTTCTAATTTACGCATTACGCCGGTCTTTCCAGATTTACTATTTTATTTTAATCCATTGATAATTGTTGGCATTGTTAACCAAATGCCACCGTGGTACGGGTGTGGAATCGTACAAACGTCATCGAACTCGCTAATGTTTGCATTGTGTTAACTTTTAAGGTATTTTGAAAACTTTCCAATTAATTAGAAAGACAAACATCGGAAAATACAATGTTGTTCATTTCCTGCTGTAAACTAGCCATCAGTTTCTTTTTTGTTTATTTAAGGGGCGAATTCAACGAAGATTTTAGGGGGTGATCACGGGTGTACGTAAAAATTTTCATTGCAAATTTGAGTTTCATATGACAAAAATGCTTCTATTTTCAAATATTTTGACTTTTCTTACAATCAGACTGGTGCAGTGTATTTTGGGGTGATTGTTACCCCTCCCTTGTATCCGCCTCTGGTGTACTTCCTTCAGTGAAATTTGCTCCGCCGTGTGCGCGATCGTGCATTTTACGTATCCCAAATTGGAAGTCCGGATAGGTTCTTCAATATCGTACGATTTAGCCGATTCGATTGGTTCGTACGAATGTCGCTTCCTCCGTGGACGTCCTCCTTTCTTCCGTCGGCGCGATTTCCACCCCTTTCACAGAGGCTCTTCTCCTCTGCGATGAGTTCCGCTTATTTTTAGGCTCGTCTTGTGACGTGTGGACTCGGCGTTACCTAATTCGGTGGCGTGATCGGGCGGTTTTTTGAATTTACTATTTGGTTAACACGCTGTCGAATTCGGGTTTTCGGTCGGATGGAAAATAATCTGCCTCATGCAGACACATTGGGAGCTCTGACAGGATCTAAATTGGAAGAGATTGATACTTAAGGAAGGTCACAAAAGAAAAAATTGAAAAATTTATCCGAATTAATCACTATTTAATCATTAATTTATAAGAATAACTTTGTCTGGTATTTTCGAGTCTTCTCGAAAGACTGCCGTGTGCCGTGTCTTCTTGTGGTTTATTTATATTTAAGCGTTCGATGAAATGGTTATAAAAATTAAAATTGGTTTTTCCCAAGTCTATGCCGTTTCGTTCCCATTCGTATATTCCCATTGTCAAAGCAGAAATCACTGCCCGCGGAGCAAGTTTCGTTTCACTCTGCTTTGGCTCTTGGAAATTATACTTATTTAGAAAATAGCGATTATTTAAAAGTTTGGAATGACATGCTTTAAACAGAAATAGGTTCTTTATGAGTTGCTTTAAAAATCCACATCATTTAATATTCAATAAGAAAAAGTTTGATACCGATAGTAATGTAGATTTTCAAAATTTTCTATTTATTTTTTTTTAATGAATGTTCTTTGTAAATGATAGAAATAACCTTTTTTCTAAAATTCTTCCATTGCGTCACGTGGTCATTTTTGCAGTGTCTTTGTGTCCTTGCTTGTGTTATATAGTTCTGTGTTATGCATTCCTGATCTATCCCTTCATTAATGAATATAATACTTGAGAGGGAATGACTAAGAAAGACAAAAGAAGTTAAATATTTCATGCGAAATTTGTAGGAATGGTTAAGGGATGAGCAATATCTTTGTCTAATATAGTGTGTATTTGTAGATCGCATAGGACTTCACTACTTGGTCTACGATCCATAGCTGATGGACTCCTGTTTTAATCAATTATAAATTTTCAATGTTATCACTTATTGAGACGGATTCTAATGTTGGTCAAATGGTGTTGGTAACCTATTCTCCGTGGCAACCGTCCTTAAACGAACCATTAGGACTATTTCTCGAATCTCCACCCTTGAATTCTCCTTCGTCAGTCATTTTTAGCCTTCAGAATTCTTTTTGTTCTTTAGGGTGGCGTCTGTTTGGAATGTCACATCCGTTTTATGTCAAATTTGACTTAAATAAAACGCGATTACATCCAGTACTGTGTTTGAAAAGTGATTTTCAAGTCTTAATTGCAATGGCCCCTTTTTAAATTGGTCTAGAAGCTGTAAAATATTAAGCTATATCTGCTTCTTTAGTATACAGGAATTGTGTGAGTCTTTGATGAAAATTCTACTTACAGACACTTCTATTATAATATGAGGTCGTTCATTATTTGTTTCCCAGAATTGTGATATTTTATCCACAAAGGAAGACAGGTAATCTCTTTTAGACAGAATCCGTCACTTTCAATTCTCTTCTGCAATAGACTACAGGATGTCTCACTGACTCCTTTAGAACCCATGTTTTCTTACCCAAGAATGGTGCAAGATACTTGGGGATTTTAGTACAAGTGGTGGTGAACCGCAACTCCCACGCGCCTGGCTATACATGGAGGCAAGTAATAACTGCGTTGCTATTACTTTGAGTGGAGCGATTAAGTTGAACTCAACAAGAAATGGAGCGACTCCATAGAGATGCATGAAAAATGAGAAAGGAGAGTTAAGTTCAGCAGTATTATTTATTGTAAATCCTTGTCATACATAGTTAGCAACCTCTCTTTCGAGCTATTATATAGAATAAATTGCTTAAGCTAGTTATTATTTGAATGTTACTGATATCATTTAGGAGTTTCACTGTCATTGTGTTATACCTAGCATCGGTTCATACTTGTCCTCAGCATAAAAGATTCGATTTCTTCCGCAACATTGAATATAGTTTTGAATTTTAATAAGGGAATATATAATGATAAGTCTGTATATTTTGTAAGTATAACATTGAATGCTTCCCGCTAATGTATTTTAACTGGCGAAAGTCTTTCCAAATGGCGTATCTGCAGCAATAAAGATCGCATTCGTATTATATCTGCTTTGGGATATTCTTTCAGTATGTGATATATCGCACCATTTAGACTTGCAATTTTTCTGATTTTTCAACATTTAAATGACGAAAAGTATTATCTAATCCCTCTCTACAACTAATAATATGCAAAACTATCACTGCATTTGTGAAAAAATCAAAAGGCTTTTCAATAAATAGCGTGTACTTGACAAATTAATTGGGCGGCGCTAGAAGAAGTATCGCTAGACCGCCCAAGGAACAAGGAACCCTGATCTTAAGTTATAATTTTGCCTCGAATGTGAAATTATTTACTACCGTGTTAACCCGAAAAGATTAATATTTGTTGAATGGCGAAAACGTAGAAATAACGGACTGAAATATTATAAACACAATAGATAATTAGGTGTGGCAATAAATACGAAAATGTTTCGTATTTAATATAAATGTTTCCGCTCGATACATACAGCGTGAAAAGGTGAGTAATTGTTCACCGTTTCGTCTTTGTATTAGTAATTGGTGGCAATGGATGTTTTATCCGTAGAAAAGTCTTTCCAAGTTTAATAACAAATACCAAGAACGTAGAACTTGGTATTTTAAAACTGCTTTCCTGCATATATTTAGTTGTATTCCTGTTTTGAAGAAGTGAATTTGAGCGCGCTGTCTACCTATTTCCCGTGCGCTTCTCACCATCTGGTGCGCAAAAAGTGGGTGCGGAAAATTCGACGCAAAGATCTCCTAATTGGGCCTCTTCGCAGCATCGCCCCTCTTACGCCACCCCACCACAGCCAAGCTTTCTTTATCCTAAGAAATAATACAGAAGCTAGAAGAGATATAAATGTAAAAAGATTATTTTGGCCTAAGGTTGTATTTCTGTTCGTCGAATATGTACGCTATTTTGACGAGTCGTCGATTGATAATCGGCGTGACTCGTTCTAATCCAAAGGCACATATATAAACTTGCATGTCTTATTATGTTTTTGGCTTGGCGTAGGAACCTCGTTATAAAGGAGCTTTTATTTCGGCGATGGTCATCCTTTGGCTTTATTAGGAAGGTTATTGATCGAGGAAGCAACATTTTCGGGAAAACGGATGTTTGAACAATATCAGCTGAACCTTCTATTCTCATGCGGATGCATACACGGCGAATACCAATTATGGTATACTAGTAAACGCCCCCGTCAAGCATGACGGGACTTAATTTAGTTTAAAAATATATATCTATTATGGTATATATCTGGTCCTCCTAACCACAAAAAAGTTCTGCCGTAAGATCATAATATCTCATGATATTTCTTATCATATAAATTATTTATAATATTTATTCTACTGTTNTGAAATTAATGCGTCAATCGAATCGAATAGATTTAAGAAGTTTTGTCATTCAGAATTATTTCAAAAAATATTTATTTCGAAGTGCAAAGGTACGGAAAATTCATGTATATAATAATACATACATATCTGAACACGATCAAGAATTATAAAATTATGATAACCCTGTTATAAAACAGGGAACGCAGAAAGAACTGAAACACTATAAATTTTACGCCATACTTGCTGACTTCTAACAGAAAATTGTAGGCCAATAACTTGAATCATTGTGAAACATTTAGTGTATTTAGGTTCTTCAGTTCTGGGTCTGCTTAGGTATGTATATTCACATTCAAATGTTGACTACAATGATAATGAGAGGTTAGCAAGGTGGAAAAAGGTTAGTTATACTATTGTTATTTAGTTATATCACCATGAGAGGTTAGTTATACTATTCATGTTATACCTTTTCTGAAAATGGCAGATTTAATACGAAGCAAATAGACTATTAGTATCTTTCTAGAGAACGAATTATTTCCGATTAATTTATTTATTTGTAACTTTGTATGCTCTGGGAAGTTCCCATAGAGCAACACAAAAAAACAGGTGATGTAAAAGTGCAAAAATGTATGGAAATATAAAAAGATCTCGACAGAGAAAATCAAAAGAATGCGCTGCAGAAATACAAAAATCTATGGAAAATACAAAAATTGCTCAGCAACAAAACAACAACATAAGTAAACGGAGAATTTAGAAACCAAGACAGATAACAGGAAAAAAAGAGATGAAACTCGTCTAACACGAAATACTCAATTTAAACATCAGCGGCTAAGAGATAGTTGAATAACTTATCCTTAAAGATTCGCACCGAGCTGGTATATTTAATAGTCAGGGTAAGAGTTCCAGAATTTAGAGCCATCTATCTGGAAGGAATTTAAGAAAATGTTTGATCGCGGGGTTGTTAGTTGCTCGATTCGGAGTTAATCTAGTATTCACAACCTCCATTTATGTTTAAAATGAAACCCCAGCGTTACTCATGCATCTTTCTCTTTGAAACCTTACTTAGTTAAACCGATATTAACTTATATAATGTAAAATGAGGCTAATTTTCAACAATTAGCTTCAGATGAGAATTCTATATTGTTTATTCTTTGTATTAATCTGCTTTGTGAGTAGTTTAACCTGAAATAAAATCGATGGAAGTAAACGTGAATTAGTTAAACTTCATAAAAATGAATGGTTACAATAACTTTAATTACAGAAATAATTGTGAAACTCTAACATAGTAGTTTTAACCATTAATTTAATTTGCGTTATAGTTCTCATAGTAATAGGAGAATAGCGTGAATTTTTCAAAGCAATTGGCATTGATTTAATATTGTTGCATATATTCTTTATCTATTCATATCGATAATTATAATCGGAAGCATTATTAAAACTAATTCTCCCGCTTTACAATAGCCTTCGAGTCTTAAAAAAAGACAAACACGTTTTGCAGCTTAAACTTCTCGTCGGCGAATTTCGAGCTCCGAGTGCAATATAATTTAGCAGCGTTACTTCGCTGCTGTTCTCTGAGTTAATAGGAGCTCTCGAATGTGTACACAGGAAGCCTTCCTTTTAAGGGATCGGAGTGAAAAGTTTGAATCTAAAGAGTGTCGTTGGAGCGACTGAAATGTCGTCCGCCTGATCAGACAGCTTTCGTTTGTTAAATGAGCTTAAGCCGTGCTCAGCGGCGATGTCTCAGTTTTTAATCAGATGAAGCATTTCTTATGAATAAAACGAGCGCTTGATAGGCGTCTCGCTTTAAATTCTTACATTTGGTCTCTTTACCGGTTTTCGGCTAGAGCACATTCTTCCGCGTAAATGATTGCTTTGTGAAGCAAAGCAATCATTTACGCGGAAGAATGTTCTTGAGAATTGGGTTTACGAATTGAATTAATTAAGCTGAAATAGATTAAATGTAAATCTTTTATAAATATCTTCAATGCCTTAACCCTTTAAGTGCGTTTGTCGATTATAGTCGACAATTTCTTTCCCTCTTAAGTGAGTTTGTAGACTATAGTCCACGGCCTGTAAAGAACGTACGAAAATTCGAATCATTCTAAAAACGCATGCATCGCTTTAAGGCAACCTTCCTTTATATGTTTAAAGAGAATTCGTTTAAACATTTTGTCCAACAATATTCTGAGTCTAAATGCAATAGCACTAATTTCACTGCGATTTTTGAACGAATTCTGCTCAAAGATGCATTTTTTACACTTTTTGCTATATAAATACGCAAAAAGAAATAGAAAACATGTTCTCTAGCCCAGCGCACTTCACTAAAAGTTTGAAAGAAAAATAATCGCAGAGAGAAATTAAGGGAGGCGCCTGGTTTAGAAGGGCAAAATTTAAGAGTTTTTTGGAAATTTCTTTTAGAAAAACGGTAAAATGTACAGCTTTCTAAGCTAGTACATACCTATATTGTATCTTTGAGAGTATGCAAAACATTTTTTCATTGAAGATTATCAACATTTATCGTATATATCATAGGATATCTACAGGGCGTTCGCGAAAGTGTTACCAATTGGTGTGCATTCTAGCGACTACAATAGCTGTTCAAATTTTGAAAATAAATTTTTTTCTAATAGAATATAAAATTATCTACTCAATGAACCTCTAATATTAAACAATTTCTTAAAATTATGAAAACGCCAGCTCTTTAAAGTGAAAATTTTGATTTTGATGAAAAAAATCCCTTCACTTTTAACAATAATAATTGTTTAAATTAATATTTTCATCAATATCTGAGGTTCACCTAATAGAAAATGTAATGCTTAAAAGGCATGCAAAAGGAAATCTTGATAGTTGAAATAGTTTTTGAGTTATCGTGCACACCAATTTCAAAAACAGTGTTTCGAGAAAAACGAGTTTAAAGTTTTTGTTATGAATATCTACCATAAACAATAACCTTACGATTGTTTACTGATTATCTAATATACTTAGTGCATATAGCAAACTTTATGCGTCTTTAAAACGGTCATTTAGCTCCATTTTTTCTCTCTACGAATTATTTAAGCCTCCATCGCACTGCTCAAGCTACGGCGCTGCTGCCTCGCCAACCTCTCGCGGTCATAGATGTCGGCGTTAATCTTGAATTGCTGCCCCATTTCTATGTCTAATTCTTTCATTATGTTAGTTACAGTAGAGTTACGTTCATATAAAACTTCTGCAGTTATGTAGGCGGCGATTTCGCTTTTTTTTTTGCCAGAATTAGGGTGTTTAGGAACCAGGCGCCAAACAGTTGATCTCTTGTTGGTATTTTGTGTATGCTCTCCAATAAGTCTTTCTGCAAGTGCACCGGAAACTGCTAAAAATTCTATAATCCTGTTAAAATGCGTAGGATAACAACCCACACTTTTATTAGTAAGAGTGTACATTTTTCTATCAGTTGCACTCTTTACCAGTTTTTCTTCTTTTTTCTCTGCGTATTGATTGCCGTAAAACTTACATTCCGGGGTTTTATTTCACGAAAACTTTTGTTTTTTCTTCCTTTCGGATAAGAAATTGTACGGTTAAACTAAAAACACGAGAAACTACGACTGAAACATCCAAAATTTTTCTCTAAGACTGGCTTCACCCAGAAAGAAGAATCGGAAGAACCCTTGCAACGAATCATAGTACGGCTAACTTTTATTACATCAAGGTATCTCTGGACCTTTCTTATTACTAGAAAGAGAAGAAAAGGAAATATGGTAGAAAAGAATACCCAAAAACCATATAATCTGCTAAAACGTTGAGTGAAGACACTGAGCTGAGGCGAGATTTTCTTTTCATTCTCCTAACTGCCCAAACAGCAAAACCATGTAGCCAAAGCAGTTGTTTACAGGAACAAAATCTTCCAATAGACAAAAGGTCAATTTGTGACTCATATGACAAAATGAAAGAGGCGTCATAAATTTTAAAACTGAATTTCAGAGATCAGTATGGTGTACAGAGTGCCGTATCTCAACATTGGCACCACGTATAATATGTAACATGTAATACATGTATTTTACCAAAATTTGCACCTAAGAGTTAAGTTGTATGTTTAGGGCACCCGAAGTATTCTTAAAATATGAAGAGTCTAAGCCATAAAACATCTGTTTCTCAAGTACCCGCTGAGAGAGAGCCGTAGGAGACTTGACCGCTACCGCTACTCTCCGCCCGCAGCTGCATAAGTTTAAGAAATTGGGTGTAGTTTAGTTAATATTACGTATAAAGATCTGAAAATTTTTCAGTATAATCTTGAAATGTTCTACTATTTTTTAAAAGAATAAAAAAAATTCGATTTTTTTGACGGGATAAACCCCCTTAACTAAGAGTGCGCCTAAGCCGAGATGAGGTCCACTCGAATCAGAGAAAGTGATGCAATAAACCAATTCTTGTGACGATACTCCTGTCTATCTTCATTTTCATTTCGTGTTTCCTACATATTTTACCGTTGCACAATCAATGGATCCCACCAAAGTATTACGTTCACCAAAGTATGACGTAAGCAATAGCAAAAGAGCAACAGCGAAGAAGAAAGCCGACGATGCTGAGTGGAAAAAATGCTTCCCTTGAGATGGATAAGCATGAGAGATATCGAAGAAGTGTTTAGAATAGCCATGAGTAGAAGTTTAGAACTCAAAATTAATTGTGATACGAAGCGGGATGAGAGTGCGGCAGCTTAAATTGCAACTAAGCACTCAGCAACGCATCAACACCAGATACGCTACGGCGGAAAAACAAACATCGAGTGATTTTCTAGTCAAAAATCCATACACATATTATATTGCGCTAAAAGACAAACGGGAAGCTCCGGATTACCGATTTCTGGGTGCGTTGTCATTGAGAATTTTCAACTGTGATAAAGGAGCATCAAAAATACTGAAAATATGTTATGAAGGCAATGTAAGGAAGAGGGAAGAGAGGGCCGAAGCGCAAAAATAGCCGGCCGATAGATCGGCCAGAGGCATATGTCATGGTATGGGCCATAAAGGGTTGGTTCTCTAGTTATTCAAATAAGTCGCATATTTTTGTGATTCAAAGTTCTTGATATACTCCCAAATATTTCGACGGTAAAATCTCGTCGAATATACATCGTTATTCCAGTATAAACGTACAACATACAAATTCGGAAGGTAAATAATAATTTTAATAAAATAGAACATCATCGAATGGTACTGAATACTGTAGAATATTCGTTTATTATTATGAATTATTATTAACACCCATAAATAAGCAAGAAATAGAAGATAGAGGAAGCAGAAACAAACGTAATTTTCCCAGAATCTGATTCAGAATATCCGACTTCGACGATGATGAACCAGCAGGATCGTCTGAAGAAGACGAAGAAAAAAACGAAGAGATTTCATCCTGCGGCGAGTCCAGCATCGGGGACATACGTCTAGAATAGATTTCCGTTCGAGGGAATGCACAGTGTCATTGGCTTAGAAAACTGAGCCCCATTTGAGTGTCTTTTAAAGTTTTTTCCTCAAGAAAAGTTTTGAAATTACTTCCAAAGAAACAAATAGATATGCTAAACATAGGATTGCTGAGATGGTATCCCTTTCCCAAGATCGAGGTTTTTGCAATGGAAAGATGTTTCGGCAGATGAGATTCAACCTGTCGTAGCTGTTGAAATTGGTACGTGGTAGAGCATAAACCGTTACTTGCATTCTACTTTCAAGAATCGTTTTGGCTCTTCCGGGCACCAGGATTTAATGAATTAGTTACTTTAGGCATTTCAAACATTAAGTGTTGATTTTTATTAAAGACAAAAGAAGCATAATAAAGACATTAATTTCTTAGAATCGCAGCTAAATTGGAATTAGGAATGGAATGGAGTTGCTCAGACAGGTGTTTATCCGATATTCTTTCAATTCAAAGCTTGAGAAGTCTTTTCACCGCTTCAATCCTCCACACTCTGCTAAACTTTTTGCAGTAGAAATTGAGGAGAGGGATGCATAAACAACGGGCGCAGCAAAAACATCGATAAAAATTGAATTATACAGTACCAGCCCAGGATAGTTCGGAGAAATGGTTAGATTCTCCAGAACCTCCTAAGTTTTAACAGATTATAAATAATTTTTTAGTGATTTGTAAAGAATATAATAAAATATTGAGTATTTTATATATTTTGTGCAAGGTTGCATACCCACTAGGGATATCCTCTAATTACTCGTTATCGGAAGCTAACGGAAAACAGTTATAATGATCCAAAAATACTGATAATACACAATACTGATACATGCATACCAGTCATATAAAGAAATGAGAACAAAAATTTACCTAATTTCATACTCATTTTTCATGGATATTTGACATCTCAAGTGGAATAGGTGTATTTTTCCTTGACGCTCTTAAAGGACGCGTGTAAAGTAACGCGTGTAATTGCTCACGAAGGCAAATGGCTTTCATAAATAAGCTTTCGCTTTCCTTTTAACGAATGAAAGTGTGAAATCCGGAGCTAATTCCTTTACATCGGAAAATCGAAAAGTATTTCCATGACTCCGTACATTAGTATAACTATAAGAATTCATCCTTATTAATATTTTGAAGTCCTCACTCTCATATTATGAAGTAATATATAGTTAGAGAGATTGTTCAATGCTTCTCACGTGTTAGATGTTTCAATTTATGTTTCGTTCAATACCTCACTGTGTTCACGGACGCCACCTGTCCAAGGTGCCGTTGTTATATCGGAATGGCATCGTGAATTTGTACACCAATTCAGTACAGAAACTCCGATATATTTGGCTGAAGGCTTCATGGCCCTACTAGCCCCCTTTATGTTACTCCAACTGAAACTCATTGACCAAAGTTATCATATTACTGTAAATTGTGACAATGCATCTGTAGTCTACGCCCTCAACAAAGGTAGAGGCGTATTATTTAATGATGAAAATAATTGTAATATGTATGTAAACATCATAAAAGAAATTGCCCCAAGGAGTGGCCTGGGTGCTCGTTCCCGGTCCTTCCAGGACCCGACTTATATGCAATTCAGCCAGCCCGGTATATTAGGCGGGCGCCTGGATGGATGATGGTTAGTCTGTGACAGTCGATGTTCGGGAACGGACCCCAGATCATCAATCAAAAAAGGTAATACCTATCTGTAACGGTAAGGCCGGTATTTATGACGTAAAATTAATAAAAGTAATGTTCAATTTAGGACCCGGCAATATAGTGGTTTTTTAGAATTAAAGCGAATTTTGTAGTTAATATCCTATGTATACGGTATATTAGCTTGGATATTAAATATAATCTTCACTTAAACTCGAGAAAAATATTATAATACTGTGCCGTAAAGTGAACTTAGTCCATTTTAGTCTACATTATAATAGTGGGCCTAAGTTACATCGATAACTGATATTTAGGACGTATATGGATGAATATGATGATGAGTAACATTTTATATGAGATTAATGGTTATTTATATATAAGTGTACGTTAAGCTAAAGATAATATGCCCCTCAATGTTAGACAAAAATTGTTGACCCGTAGTCTACTTAGGTTGTCTATTTTCATTTTATATTGATTTGTACAGACTATCATATGCATACTTCATAAACATATATGGTGCCTATTAAAATATATATATCGAAGTCAATGCAGAACAGTGTAGCAATAGATACGGAAGTGTCAATATGCGATGTTGGTTGTGAAATATGTGATCAAACTATAAATGATAAAAGGAAGAAATCCAAGCTTCTATCAATCGAATAAAAGTAACGAAGGACCAATTTTCGTGCAAAATTGACACTGATTTGAAAAATTGGAATATACTGATGAAAACCGAATTGTATTGCAAAAAAAGATAGTTCAAAACAAAAAACAGTTAAAATCGATTGTCTAGGGTTTTCTCTAAACAAAACGCAATGGAAGTATGTGTTAACGACTGAGCCACCGCTTATATCTGAGGCTTTATTTCTGAGGCATTTGAACCAAAGAAAAATAGGATCCTGGGTAAGAACGCGTTCGACTTCGGTGAAAGCGGTCCGGGTTCGATTCCCGATGGAAGCCTACTTGCCAAATGATCTCAGTTGTTGAAGCACACACACATTTTAACAATACTACCGGTTATGGAAAATTTTGTCTCGAATTTGCTGAAATTTGTATTTGCTAAATATTTGCTAAACCTGGGGTTTGCTTAGTTATAAGTTAATTTAACAATAAGTGTTTTCTCCTTTCAAAGATAATATTCTCCGGATTTTAATAATTTGCTACAGATTTCTACGAAGTTTCTCACTGAATTCTCTTTTAAACTGTTTTAGTTAATCTTTGTTTACCACGCGCATATTTCCGGCGTAAGAAGTAAACATTTTAAAAGCTATTTTCCCGGTACACTACGGTAGCAGTGTTTTTTATTCTGAATTTCAATGGTGTTTGTCGATGGACTCATTTTGCCTGATAACTAAATTACAGCTTAACCTTCGATGAAAGAATTCCTTCGTTTCGTTTCGCTCCAATGATCGTCGTATCTGAGCTTCTTTCTTTTTCTTATCTCTTCCTCGTGCTTCTCAATGGGAAGCGTATTTCAAACTCTTACTTGTTCGGTCTATTAGCATCTCTTCGGCAAAGATAAGTAATTTTTGATTCTCTTCCCGCAGATAGCAGCGCGTTATATTTCTGGAAATTAACGAGCTGAGGGAAATCAGATGAAAGGGAATACTGTATCGGCTCACTCTTCGGACGTCTAACACGCGCTCACTCAAAAAATAAAACTTAGGATTCCGTCAAATGACTGTTCGTTAATTTCTCCACCTGTATCTAAGGCGAAATGAATGCACCTGACACCTGATGGTAATTGTAAGACGGAATCCGAAAAGGATGCTACACATTCGTTGATGAGATTTTGATTTCAAATACTGTATACTGTGGTGCCGATTTGGAGTAAGAAAAGGATTTCCAAATTATTAATTGAACGCATTGTTAAGGTGCATCGAAAAGTGATTATATTAGTGATTTATTTGTAGTTCAGAAACATGGACCACAACCATTATGCAAAAGAAGAGCTTATTAAAAGGTAGGAAAGGAAATAAGTGGAACGAATTTTGGCGCCAAGTAGGCGGATAGTGGAAAACACGGAAGAAAACAGAACTAAAGGAACTCTGTAAATATATTGTGGAGTATAAGAGTAATAGGTTAAAAATAATGTTTAGGGTATGTTGAGAGAATGCCTAAAGCAAGAATGCCTAAAGTTGACAAGAAGATATATAGGACATGAAAAAAGACAGAGAGGAAAAGGTGGTCGGATGATATAGATGATGATCTAATAAAGATGAACAAAAGAGAATAATCAGTGGTCTAAGACGCTGCAACATCACGGAGTAATCTTTCGTATTCTAAAATATGCGGATTTTCAAGTATTTGCGATTCGTTTGCTATATGTATGTGTGTGTTTTCTCATAATTACCTCAATTGGAAAAGTGGATCCTGTTCGAGGAAGTATGAATAAGTTATATTGTATGATATTTAATTTTTGTGATTATGTGAAAAAAGATGAAATGTAACTTTCAAGAAAATCTACTGAATTGAGAACTGTAGTTGCCAATCGTAACTTAAGTGCAATTACAAATTAATTTCTTTTATAGTTATTGTTTACCCATAGTATTTCTGATATCTCAAATGAAATAATTATAGTTGGTATTCATCTCTTTTGCTTTCATAAAACAGGTTTCTTAGGAAAAGTTTACCATCATTCCGATTTCTGCTATGGATTTTAATGAACAAACTTGTTGCAAGATGTTTTTGATCGAATTTTAAATTTAAGCTATTTTGATCAGTTTCTGCTGACAGGTGAGTAATAAAAAAGACTAAGGTAGGAAGAGAAAGGTTGTTGGTTAACGTGAGTTTCTGCAAACATATTTTTATCCGCTTTTCAAATACAGCCAACCTGTAGTAAACATTATCTTAAATCATAAGATCAATTCAGTCAAGGGCGTAAATTTCTGCTATCAACGAAAATTATGGCATTGATTAGTTATGTAAAAGTTCCGTGAATCACAATGATGTATAGAAAACGATAAAGCGAAGATAAAATGTTGTGACGGCAATACATGTATTTATCCACGGGGAGAAAACTTCCCATTCCGGTGGAATTCCCATGGCTAATGTATCCGGCCGTGGAAGTTGGAATGAAATCGTGTACATTCTCCGTTGCCACAAATTTAATTTTTAGTTTCGGTCCTTATCAAAGGGAAAAATCTAAAGAATGTTCTCATTTCCTCGTCCGAAGTCCGCCTATTTCTGGACATCGGCGTGGTAGTGAAACTTCGCTGCAAATGTCATTTCAATGAGCGATTGATCATATATTATGGATGTAAAAAATAACTTTCTCCCGAATTTCTGTCACAACTCCCGATAACCTCACGGAAAAATGTTTTTGCTTAACTGAAAATTATACTATGAATCGGAGACTATTTATATGAATTCAGTTTTTTGATCCGCGCGTTGCCAGATTTTGTAGATTTCATTCCTTTTTCGTTCGGCGATATTATTTTGGTATTTGTGCCAATTGTATGCGTACTCTTTTATTAGGGTCGAAGATTTTCATTTCCTTGCTTTCGTTAACTTTGCACGTATTTTCTACCTATCGAACCGAAATTTTTTATTTTCGTGCGAACAAAATATTCTTTCTTCTCTTTTATTGCAACAATTTCCGGTTTGTTTGTATCCATTCCTCTGATACTATTAATCTCCCATGTATTACAAAGGAAACGTGGTTAAACAGAAGAGGCGATTATATGAATGTTTCATAAAATTCCATCAAAGGCATATTTGGCTCAATTTCCATTCAACCGACTGCAAAGAAATATACATCGAGGTACTTCTTGAAAATCGTTTCATGTTCTTCCTGAAGAGAACGAATTCAAAGAATCACAAAATAAAAGCGATCATTCTTGAAAGGAATAGCAAGTAATTATTTTCCTTTTATTAAAAGTTAGTTTCGGATTCATACGGATGAAAATGATAAATGTGTATTCATGTTGTTTGTCTGGCTTGCAACGTTATTTTCTCCCGTGGAATTAAGGTGTAAATATTCTTCCGTGTTCGGGAGAAATACAGTTGAGATGATTCTGGCTGTTCCTATTCTCGCAGAAGGTAATTGTTTTCTACGAAAGATACCTCCAACTTTCTGCAAAAGATTCTTGAAAAATCGTGATATTTGGCGAAAATTTCCTTAATTGTCAGTCTATGTAATTCCTAAGACTACTCTTATGGATACATATAATAAATTACAGAAATAGGATATTGTAGCGAAAATTGTTTCGCGTAATTTATACGTCTAAAGAGGTTTTATTTTAAATATATATTATCTGCTCTTCAGCTAATGCATGAGCGTTGAGTACAGAGTTTTTTCCCGTAATTCCTGTCTAAAGTGACATAAATGAAAGCAATTTTCGATAAGCTGATATTTTTCTCA
>KZ310280.1:88922-107318 GCA_000376725.2 Ladona fulva
AGACCTATCTCGCTCACCTCGATCTTCTGTAAAATAATGGAGCATATCATTGCGAGTTCAATAATGCGCTAACTGTCTGAGAATGGAGCCATTAGTCAGAACCAGCACGGATTCCGCAAAGGGAGGTCATGCGAGACTCAGTTAACCCTTTTCATAAACGACCTAGCTAAAGCAGCAGATAAGGGTGTTAGAACAGATGCAGTATTTCTAGACTTCAGGAAAGCCTTCGATATGTAAAGCTAATTCAAAAGCTAAATGCCTACGCGATCGACAAAAAAGTAGTCGGATGGATCAAATCCTTTCTCGAAAATAGATCTCAGCGAGTTGCATTAGACGGAATTTTATCCTATGAAGTACTCATCACATCAGGAGTTCCGCAGGGTAGTGTTCTAGGGCCGATTTTATTTCTTATCTACATCAATGACATAGCTGATAATGTAAGGAGCAGGATTAGATTATTTGTCGACGATACCCTCATATACAGGGCGATTACGTCAGATGAAGATGGCATAATCCTTCAGAACGACCGAAACGTTATATCAAAATTATGCGAAGACTGGCAGCTTGATTTAAATGTAAATAAGTGCGTTGCTATGATTTTCACGCGCTCCATGTATGTTAACAGCTTGCAATATGAAATATCAGAATATCCCTTAGNTATAAATAAGTTTTAAGTGATTTGTAAATAATATAATAAAATATTGAGTATTTTATATATTTTGTGCAAGGTTGCATACCCACTAGGGATATCCTCTAATTACTCGTTATCGGAAGCTAACGGAAAACAGTTATAATGATCCAAAAATACTGATAATACACAATACTGATACATGCATACCAGTCATATAAAGAAATGAGAACAAAAATTTACCTAATTTCATACTCATTTTTCATGGATATTTGACATCTCAAGTGGAATAGGTGTATTTTTCCTTGACGCTCTTAAAGGACGCGTGTAAAGTAACGCGTGTAATTGCTCACGAAGGCAAATGGCTTTCATAAATAAGCTTTCGCTTTCCTTTTAACGAATGAAAGTGTGAAATCCGGAGCTAATTCCTTTACATCGGAAAATCGAAAAGTATTTCCATGACTCCGTACATTAGTATAACTATAAGAATTCATCCTTATTAATATTTTGAAGTCCTCACTCTCATATTATGAAGTAATATATAGTTAGAGAGATTGTTCAATGCTTCTCACGTGTTAGATGTTTCAATTTATGTTTCGTTCAATACCTCACTGTGTTCACGGACGCCACCTGTCCAAGGTGCCGTTGTTATATCGGAATGGCATCGTGAATTTGTACACCAATTCAGTACAGAAACTCCGATATATTTGGCTGAAGGCTTCATGGCCCTACTAGCCCCCTTTATGTTACTCCAACTGAAACTCATTGACCAAAGTTATCATATTACTGTAAATTGTGACAATGCATCTGTAGTCTACGCCCTCAACAAAGGTAGAGGCGTATTATTTAATGATGAAAATAATTGTAATATGTATGTAAACATCATAAAAGAAATTGCCCCAAGGAGTGGCCTGGGTGCTCGTTCCCGGTCCTTCCAGGACCCGACTTATATGCAATTCAGCCAGCCCGGTATATTAGGCGGGCGCCTGGATGGATGATGGTTAGTCTGTGACAGTCGATGTTCGGGAACGGACCCCAGATCATCAATCAAAAAAGGTAATACCTATCTGTAACGGTAAGGCCGGTATTTATGACGTAAAATTAATAAAAGTAATGTTCAATTTAGGACCCGGCAATATAGTGGTTTTTTAGAATTAAAGCGAATTTTGTAGTTAATATCCTATGTATACGGTATATTAGCTTGGATATTAAATATAATCTTCACTTAAACTCGAGAAAAATATTATAATACTGTGCCGTAAAGTGAACTTAGTCCATTTTAGTCTACATTATAATAGTGGGCCTAAGTTACATCGATAACTGATATTTAGGACGTATATGGATGAATATGATGATGAGTAACATTTTATATGAGATTAATGGTTATTTATATATAAGTGTACGTTAAGCTAAAGATAATATGCCCCTCAATGTTAGACAAAAATTGTTGACCCGTAGTCTACTTAGGTTGTCTATTTTCATTTTATATTGATTTGTACAGACTATCATATGCATACTTCATAAACATATATGGTGCCTATTAAAATATATATATCGAAGTCAATGCAGAACAGTGTAGCAATAGATACGGAAGTGTCAATATGCGATGTTGGTTGTGAAATATGTGATCAAACTATAAATGATAAAAGGAAGAAATCCAAGCTTCTATCAATCGAATAAAAGTAACGAAGGACCAATTTTCGTGCAAAATTGACACTGATTTGAAAAATTGGAATATACTGATGAAAACCGAATTGTATTGCAAAAAAAGATAGTTCAAAACAAAAAACAGTTAAAATCGATTGTCTAGGGTTTTCTCTAAACAAAACGCAATGGAAGTATGTGTTAACGACTGAGCCACCGCTTATATCTGAGGCTTTATTTCTGAGGCATTTGAACCAAAGAAAAATAGGATCCTGGGTAAGAACGCGTTCGACTTCGGTGAAAGCGGTCCGGGTTCGATTCCCGATGGAAGCCTACTTGCCAAATGATCTCAGTTGTTGAAGCACACACACATTTTAACAATACTACCGGTTATGGAAAATTTTGTCTCGAATTTGCTGAAATTTGTATTTGCTAAATATTTGCTAAACCTGGGGTTTGCTTAGTTATAAGTTAATTTAACAATAAGTGTTTTCTCCTTTCAAAGATAATATTCTCCGGATTTTAATAATTTGCTACAGATTTCTACGAAGTTTCTCACTGAATTCTCTTTTAAACTGTTTTAGTTAATCTTTGTTTACCACGCGCATATTTCCGGCGTAAGAAGTAAACATTTTAAAAGCTATTTTCCCGGTACACTACGGTAGCAGTGTTTTTTATTCTGAATTTCAATGGTGTTTGTCGATGGACTCATTTTGCCTGATAACTAAATTACAGCTTAACCTTCGATGAAAGAATTCCTTCGTTTCGTTTCGCTCCAATGATCGTCGTATCTGAGCTTCTTTCTTTTTCTTATCTCTTCCTCGTGCTTCTCAATGGGAAGCGTATTTCAAACTCTTACTTGTTCGGTCTATTAGCATCTCTTCGGCAAAGATAAGTAATTTTTGATTCTCTTCCCGCAGATAGCAGCGCGTTATATTTCTGGAAATTAACGAGCTGAGGGAAATCAGATGAAAGGGAATACTGTATCGGCTCACTCTTCGGACGTCTAACACGCGCTCACTCAAAAAATAAAACTTAGGATTCCGTCAAATGACTGTTCGTTAATTTCTCCACCTGTATCTAAGGCGAAATGAATGCACCTGACACCTGATGGTAATTGTAAGACGGAATCCGAAAAGGATGCTACACATTCGTTGATGAGATTTTGATTTCAAATACTGTATACTGTGGTGCCGATTTGGAGTAAGAAAAGGATTTCCAAATTATTAATTGAACGCATTGTTAAGGTGCATCGAAAAGTGATTATATTAGTGATTTATTTGTAGTTCAGAAACATGGACCACAACCATTATGCAAAAGAAGAGCTTATTAAAAGGTAGGAAAGGAAATAAGTGGAACGAATTTTGGCGCCAAGTAGGCGGATAGTGGAAAACACGGAAGAAAACAGAACTAAAGGAACTCTGTAAATATATTGTGGAGTATAAGAGTAATAGGTTAAAAATAATGTTTAGGGTATGTTGAGAGAATGCCTAAAGCAAGAATGCCTAAAGTTGACAAGAAGATATATAGGACATGAAAAAAGACAGAGAGGAAAAGGTGGTCGGATGATATAGATGATGATCTAATAAAGATGAACAAAAGAGAATAATCAGTGGTCTAAGACGCTGCAACATCACGGAGTAATCTTTCGTATTCTAAAATATGCGGATTTTCAAGTATTTGCGATTCGTTTGCTATATGTATGTGTGTGTTTTCTCATAATTACCTCAATTGGAAAAGTGGATCCTGTTCGAGGAAGTATGAATAAGTTATATTGTATGATATTTAATTTTTGTGATTATGTGAAAAAAGATGAAATGTAACTTTCAAGAAAATCTACTGAATTGAGAACTGTAGTTGCCAATCGTAACTTAAGTGCAATTACAAATTAATTTCTTTTATAGTTATTGTTTACCCATAGTATTTCTGATATCTCAAATGAAATAATTATAGTTGGTATTCATCTCTTTTGCTTTCATAAAACAGGTTTCTTAGGAAAAGTTTACCATCATTCCGATTTCTGCTATGGATTTTAATGAACAAACTTGTTGCAAGATGTTTTTGATCGAATTTTAAATTTAAGCTATTTTGATCAGTTTCTGCTGACAGGTGAGTAATAAAAAAGACTAAGGTAGGAAGAGAAAGGTTGTTGGTTAACGTGAGTTTCTGCAAACATATTTTTATCCGCTTTTCAAATACAGCCAACCTGTAGTAAACATTATCTTAAATCATAAGATCAATTCAGTCAAGGGCGTAAATTTCTGCTATCAACGAAAATTATGGCATTGATTAGTTATGTAAAAGTTCCGTGAATCACAATGATGTATAGAAAACGATAAAGCGAAGATAAAATGTTGTGACGGCAATACATGTATTTATCCACGGGGAGAAAACTTCCCATTCCGGTGGAATTCCCATGGCTAATGTATCCGGCCGTGGAAGTTGGAATGAAATCGTGTACATTCTCCGTTGCCACAAATTTAATTTTTAGTTTCGGTCCTTATCAAAGGGAAAAATCTAAAGAATGTTCTCATTTCCTCGTCCGAAGTCCGCCTATTTCTGGACATCGGCGTGGTAGTGAAACTTCGCTGCAAATGTCATTTCAATGAGCGATTGATCATATATTATGGATGTAAAAAATAACTTTCTCCCGAATTTCTGTCACAACTCCCGATAACCTCACGGAAAAATGTTTTTGCTTAACTGAAAATTATACTATGAATCGGAGACTATTTATATGAATTCAGTTTTTTGATCCGCGCGTTGCCAGATTTTGTAGATTTCATTCCTTTTTCGTTCGGCGATATTATTTTGGTATTTGTGCCAATTGTATGCGTACTCTTTTATTAGGGTCGAAGATTTTCATTTCCTTGCTTTCGTTAACTTTGCACGTATTTTCTACCTATCGAACCGAAATTTTTTATTTTCGTGCGAACAAAATATTCTTTCTTCTCTTTTATTGCAACAATTTCCGGTTTGTTTGTATCCATTCCTCTGATACTATTAATCTCCCATGTATTACAAAGGAAACGTGGTTAAACAGAAGAGGCGATTATATGAATGTTTCATAAAATTCCATCAAAGGCATATTTGGCTCAATTTCCATTCAACCGACTGCAAAGAAATATACATCGAGGTACTTCTTGAAAATCGTTTCATGTTCTTCCTGAAGAGAACGAATTCAAAGAATCACAAAATAAAAGCGATCATTCTTGAAAGGAATAGCAAGTAATTATTTTCCTTTTATTAAAAGTTAGTTTCGGATTCATACGGATGAAAATGATAAATGTGTATTCATGTTGTTTGTCTGGCTTGCAACGTTATTTTCTCCCGTGGAATTAAGGTGTAAATATTCTTCCGTGTTCGGGAGAAATACAGTTGAGATGATTCTGGCTGTTCCTATTCTCGCAGAAGGTAATTGTTTTCTACGAAAGATACCTCCAACTTTCTGCAAAAGATTCTTGAAAAATCGTGATATTTGGCGAAAATTTCCTTAATTGTCAGTCTATGTAATTCCTAAGACTACTCTTATGGATACATATAATAAATTACAGAAATAGGATATTGTAGCGAAAATTGTTTCGCGTAATTTATACGTCTAAAGAGGTTTTATTTTAAATATATATTATCTGCTCTTCAGCTAATGCATGAGCGTTGAGTACAGAGTTTTTTCCCGTAATTCCTGTCTAAAGTGACATAAATGAAAGCAATTTTCGATAAGCTGATATTTTTCTCATCCCTAAGTAGTTAAGAGGGCGCCGGTAAATTCGTTTGTCTGAATGTCATGTTTGTATTTATTGGACCTCGCACTACGTTCGCAAAAGCATTACTTCTCCATTACATTGTCCATTACTTCTCTTGTCCTTCAAATCGACGCTGTTTACTTCTCCGTCCGAGACGTCTTCCACGGACTTACAACAATCTGCATTTCGACAAGAAGCGTATCTCCTCTCTTGGGTTGACTTTATGATTACGTCAGTCAGTCGGTGGCAGTCGAAGGGGACGGACGTGTATGAGAAGCTCCTAATAAGTGAAAGGTTTAATTGTTCTAATATGGTTGGGAAAAAGTTAACCCTAAAATGAAGTTTGCGTAAAAAACCTGAAGCTTGGGGTACAGTGCAGCAATTGCGGAGAATGGTTTCATCATCGATGAAGTAAAAGCACAATTGAGGAGTGTGATCAGGAGAACTGGAGGTGTGTTGGGTGCAGCAAGGACCAGGAGAGTCGGAGTACACTACAGGAAAAAGAGGAGATGATAAAGCAGTTGCAGAAAGAACTAGAAGAGGCCAGGAAGAGGATTAGCTTCCTACTCGCGGAAAACGAAGAGCTGAAGATAAGGAAGAAAAAGGGAGAGGATTGTGCTAAGGAAGATGGTTGGGAGGAGAAAAAGCCGGAAGTACTTGTTCTTGGAGACTCAATGGTGAGATTCAGTGGAGAAAAGTGCAAGGAGCAAGGGGCAAAAGTGGAGTGTTTTCCGGGGATAAAGGTGGAACAGTTACAGAGGAAAATACAGGGTATGCAAGGCAACAGGGATGAAAAGATTGTTTTGATGCACGTTGATACTTAAGATATTAGGGCTGCTAAAAGTGACGAGCATGTGATTGGGAACATTTATGATTTGTGTACAAAGGCAGTAAGCAAATTCGAAGGGGCAAAAATTATAGTGAGTGGCATTGTAAGGAGGAGGGATGTTTCCGACAAACGGGTGGACTATATAAATGAAGGTTTGGACTGGGTATGCAGAACCAAGAAGTTGACTTTTGTTGACCCGAATTGTTGGTTAAACAGTGAGGACATCAGAAGAGACGGATTACATTTTAATAGAAAGGGAAATGTAAAACTGGGAAAATTATTTTGCCAGGTTATTAATAGGGTGATGTTGGGAAACTAATTAAGGTTGAGGGGGGTCTGGGGATTAAGGACCCAAATGAGTCCGAGATAGTTGGTTATTTAGGATGTGAAGGTAATGGTGAACTTAAGGGAAACATGATTTACACACATGGAAGTGGAAATAGAGTCGATACAAGTATGAACGGGATTTCAGAGCCGGATAAGGAGACAAACGTTGCTACTTTCGGGGATATAATGTACAGTCGGTTACAATGTATATAGGAGAGATCGTGATTCATTCTTGACCTGAGAGTCAAAGAGAGTGGACGTGTTTTCTTGAGCTCCCGAGAGGACCCTCAGGGTGACTGACTGGTGACCGGAGGTTGAGCCCTCATTACCCAGTGTTTTGCAGTTTCTGCGGTTGAGATAGCTGAGCTGTAGTTCCGAAGGAGTAGTGTTGAGTAGAAATAAGGCTTTCTTTACTTATTTTTTCTTTCTTCTTATTAAAGTCAATTGCTTTTCCCCCCTTTCGTTAAATTCGGTCTGTTTAAGTGTTTTTTCTTCTTTTTTATTCTATCGTTAAACGCCTTATTTCCGTTGCTCTCGCCCAAACCTTAGTTTTTGATTACTTTTTGAGGGAGTGTTTATTTCGAGTTAGTTTATAATATTTAGGCGTCACTCTTTACTTTTCTCCCGTTTTTTAGTTTAGCTCTCAGGTCTAGTGTCGCACGTTTTAGCCTATTTTCGAGTGTAGAAGCCGTTGGCTGTTTTTTAAAATCTATTTGGTGTTTTATTGTATTTACTAGTGTTCAGTTAGGAGTTTTTGAGAGTAGGATGGCTTCCCCAAGGACTCCCGTTTCTTCAATCTTGAGAACCGCTGGCTATGAGGCACTTGTGTCTCAAGTCGCGGAACTTAGGAGAGAAGTTGCGGACCTCCGCTCTCAACTCGATGGGTTACGGCTGGCTTCGGCTCGCGCAGGACCCTCCGTTATGAGCCCTAAAGCTTGTCGCACCCCTGGGGTGCCTCGGCCTTGCCCGAGTACGGAAGTAGGCAAGCCTATCGGCTCCGCTGCGGAGGGTACCACGCAGGTCGTTGCCTGTCCGTCCCGGAGGGCTGACGAGTGGAAGGTAGTTTCAAGTCGCGGTGCTCGCGGCATAGTGCTGCGAAAGCAGTGTGCTGGGGATGCTTCGGCTGAACCGGCACCTGTTAGCAATAGGTTTGAGGTGCTGACGGACCTAGAGCTAGAGCACTCGCCCGTTGCCACGGAGGAAGCTGGGCCGAAGGAAAGCCGTGGGGGGAGGGGAGTTTTAGTGATAGGGAGCTCCAACGTCCGGCGTATTATGTCTCCGTTGCGGCGAAGGGCCCGCCGGGAGGGAGTGTGTGAGCGGGTGTCCTCTAGGTGTATACCCGGAGGTACGGTGCCCCAGGTGACGAAGGAGTTGAGAGCGGCTGTTAGGGAGACGGGTTGCTCCTCGCTGCGTGTGGTGGCCCATGTAGGCACCAACGATGCCTCGAGGCGTGGCTCCGAGGAGATTTTAGATTCTTTCGAGGATCTAGTCTCTGAAGTAGCGCGCCTTCGGGAGTCGTCTGGGATTGGCATTGGGCTATCCATATGCAGCATTGTTCCGCGGATTGACCGAGGTCGCACGGTTTGGAGTAGGGTGGAGGGTCTAAACCGTCGGCTGAGGAATTTCTGCCGGGACAAGGGAGTTGACTTTGTTGAACTGCGGCATGTTCTCGACTCGTGCAGGGTACCCCTGAACCGCTCCGGAGTTCATTATACGGCCGAGGCTGCGGAGAAGGTAGCGAGTAGGGTGTTTAGGCATGTGGGTGCTTTTTTAGGTTAGAGAAAAACAATGTAATAGGTTTAAATGTAGTATCGAATAGCAATGAACTCAGATTAGGAAACGAAAACACCCACATAGACAGGAATAATGAATTGCGCGAGTACCGAATGAAAAAGAATGATATTGCTAAAAGCAAAATAGAAAAATCAGCAGAAACAATTATTAGCCACGATACGATTAGTAGCTCTGATTTAATAATCGATAGTGGAGATTTAAAAAGTGAAACGAGATCTGTAAAAAGCGAGATGGGTGATTTAAAAATAATAGTCGTGAATTGTAGAAGCGTTCGTAATAAGCAGGCAGAGTTTCTCACTCTCGCTAGAGGCATTTCCGCAGATATTATATTGGGAACCGAAAGTTGGTTGAGTGAAGAAATTGCGTCAAGTGAGATCTTTCCTCCAGATTATCTTATTTACCGTAGAGATAGATTGAGTAGAATAGGCGGAGGAGTGTTTATAGCAGTTAAAGACTACTTGAAGAGCCAACGAGAAGAATTCGTAGTGGATACCACGAGCGAAATGGTCTGGTGCTCGGTCCTAGGAAAGAACGGATCTAAGATTCTTTTTTGCTCCTTTTACCGTCCTCCCGATGACGAACTCGACAGTTTAGATGATCTATCCGAATCTTTGCGTGTAATTAGAGATAAAATGAAGGATCCTATCATTGCCGTAGGAGGAGATTTTAACTTACCTAACATTGATTGGGAGAATGTAACTTATTCGAACTTTAGTAGAGAGAAGAAAATATCCCAGAAATTAATAGATACTTTCTCGTTACACGGTCTAGAGCAAGTTAACATGAATATTACCCGGACGAATCGTGCAGGTCAAGGAAACATTCTGGATTTATTAGCCACCTCCCATCCACATATGATGACTAATCTCGATATAGTTGACGGAATTTCAGATCATGACGTGATACTAGCTGAGATGAAAACAACGATAGTTAAATCTCTTAAGCCGCCAAGGCAAATATATGTATTTAGCAAGTGTAATTTTTCGGAATTCAGGAAATACATCAACGTATGCAGGGATGATTTTTGCCGCTTTGTGGGTGAAAACACAATCGATGATAGTTGGAATGAGTTCCTCCGCATTATCAAAGATGGTTTAGCTAAATACGTACCGACTAAGAGCATGCGCGAGCGAAAGGATCCACGCTGGACGAAGCCTAAGCTAAGATCAATGCATAGGAAGCAAAGGCTTATTCATTCCCGTTTGAAGAAACTTAAAGCATGTGGTGCTAATATAGAGACAGAGCAGCAAAGATATAGAGACATGCGTAAGCTAATCAAGGAAGAAGCTCATAACGAATTTCAGGAATATAGATCTAAAACCTTATTAGAATCATTAAGCGGCGATCAGAAAGAATTTTGGTCATATGTGCGTGAAACTCGTGGAGGTCAGTCTTCCGTCCCCAGCCTAATCAACGAGGATGGAATCGCTATTAAAGAATCGATCGAAAAAGCGAACTTACTTAATCAGCATTACCGGAAATGCTTCAATGTAGACAACGGATTCGTTAATGATTTTACTAGGCGTATCGAGTCGGAAATGTGCCCCATCGAGTTATCAGTGGATGGAATAGAAAAGTTATTGCGAGAGATTGAAAGGAATAAAGCCCCGGGACCCGAAGGAATCCCAGCAGTAGTCATAAAAACTTTAGCTTATGAGATTGCTCCCCTTCTCCTCGTCTTCTACCGGAAATCGTTAGATAAATGTACTGTTCCCATATCATGGAAAACAGCGTACGTCACTCCAGTACCTAAGAAAGGACGCAACTTAAAACCCGATGATTATAGACCTATCTCGCTCACCTCGATCTTCTGTAAAATAATGGAGCATATCATTGCGAGTTCAGTAATGCGCTTTCTGTCTGAGAATGGAGCAATTAGTCAAAACCAGCACGGATTCCGCAAAGGGAGGTCATGCGAGACTCAGTTAACCCTTTTCATAAACGACCTAGCTAAAGCAGCAGATAAGGGTGTTAGAACAGATGCAGTATTTCTAGACTTCAGGAAAGCCTTCGATACCGTACCTCATGTAAAGCTAATTCAAAAGCTAAATGCCTACGCGATCGACAAAAAAGTAGTCGGATGGATCGAATCCTTTCTCGAAAATAGATCTCAGCGAGTTGCATTAGACGGAATTTTATCCGATGAAGTACTCATCACATCAGGAGTTCCGCAGGGTAGTGTTCTAGGGCCGATTTTATTTCTTATCTACATCAATGACATAGTAGATAATGTAAGGAGCAGGATTAGATTATTTGCCGATGATACCCTCATATACAGGGCGATTACGTCAGATGAAGATAGCATAATCCTTCAGAACGACCTAAACGTTATATCAAAATGGTGCGAAGACTGGCAGCTTGATTTAAATGTAAAGAAGTGCGTTGCTATGATTTTCACGCGTTCCATGAATGTTAACAGCTTGCAATATGAAATATCAGAATATCCCTTAGAGTTCGTGAGTCATAATAAATATCTAGGAGTTACAATTAGCAGTAGTTTATCATTCAAAGAACATATTCGTGATCTTATAGGAAAGGCTAATAAAATGCAAAGATTAACAAGTAGAACTCTTAGAGGATGTCAATCAAGAGTCAAGGGAATTGCTTATTTTTCTTTGGTCAGACCCAATCTCGAATACTGCAGAGTGTGGGAACCACATGAAGTAGGTCTAGTCTCAGATTAGAGATGGTTCAACGTAGAGCGGTGTCGCACCCCAACGTCTGCGCCAGGATGTTGACGACGAAGAAATCCCAGAGAGACGAGCGGCTGCCTCAAATGGGGAAAGGGTTAGGTTTGTCTCAAGAAAGATTCAGAGCCTTTGGAGAAATAAAACAAAAAGGATTTAATGAAAGAATACAGCCACAGCTTCCCACTGCTCTCTTTGCTTCCTACATCCCGACTGCCCAAATCACCCTCCTTATCCTGCCTTTTTCGGTCTCCTTCTACCAGCCAGGGTCCATCGGTGTTATCACCACGTGCTGCTGCGTTATCTTCACGTGCTGTTGCACTATGTTCACGTACTGCTCCACCGTCGCCTTTGACCCAACAACAGCCACCGGAAATCGATTGTCACACGTTATACACTGTCATATGCGACACCTCCCCCCTTATTTAAGAGAAAAACTATATCTAGTTTCTTCTCTTACACAGCACGGGTCACGATTACCAAAAAAAAAACTATACATCTACCCTTTTCACTTGCTATAGTCACACCTTTCCTAAAACTATCATGTTAGTTCTTAAAGGCTAAGCATTTTACAGTAATATAAGGATGTTAACAATTTATCCCTTCCCTGTTTTTGTCAATCTTCTATTGATGGAATCTGAAGTAGCGGGAGTACTTCTACTCCGTAGTTCAAGAACTTCATCGCCATTTAGTGATATTTGTTCATTTCCAGTGTGAATTCTGTTCACAACACTGGGTTTTACACAAATCTCTCTACACACATCACCCTTACAACACTTAAAACCCTTAAGACATCCACATTTACAGCAACAACATGATAATAATACTAACGCAAATAAAACTAGAGATAACGTAAGACTGATAGTCTTGATAAATTGTTAAAATGATGCATTTTCCAATTTTGCTCACCAACCAACTGCTCCACTTCATCTATACTTTTGCTTGCTAGTTTTAACTCATCCAAATGGTTTGAAAGTTTTTTAGAGGAAGTTTTACGTCTGACCAATTAATATTTCCATCTGATAAACAGAAATCAAAAGTCAAATTCAAAGATGGAATAATATCTTTCGAAGTTCGATTGGTTTGCACAACAGTATGTCCTTGTAATATGCTATTTGACCCATATCCCTTACAATATGTCAAAAACTCAAGTCTTCCAATCCCTTGTACTATAATATCATAGGGATCTTTATCATTACATAACAGCGTGATACTTTCTGACTTTGATGCTACATATAACCACTCGTTTGCGCCTGCTGGAAACCAAAGGGTTCCGTCCAGCTCAATAACTCTTTTGTTACAATTATCAGGATATTTATCAACAGAATGCAATAACAAAGCTTCGCAATCCTCGTTCATTCCAATAGAGAGGATTGGATACTGGTACTTACTAACTCTGCTTCTCCTTGCGAATCATGGTACCTACAGTCCTGGAGAGTGCAGCAACCTTTCGTTTACATAGTCGGCACACCTTGTAGTGACAACGCCTAGAAGAACCAAGAGGCTAGGCACCAACATCTTCTTGGCTTCTCCTCCTGCGAACAATCAAAGGAATAATTTCAGCCGGTTGGCGTGAACTCGCATTTCCTTGCCCTTCTTCCTTATCGTAATATTTACTCCATTCACAGCCACGACTACGTATGGTCCAATCCACTGCGAAGAGAGTTTCTTCGATCGGCCCCGCCTTACTGTCTCGTCAAACAGAAGAACTTTATCATTAACCTCAAACAATTGCTTATTAACAGTTTTATCATAATTCTTCTTGTTTCTTTCCTTAGCGGAGAGTAACGCATTCTTAGCTTTCATCTGACTGTGTCGCGTTCTCCCTTGCAATTCCCTTACGAAGTCATCATAAGAGTAGGAGGGCTCATCACTCTCTTTCTGAAATGCGCCTGGGATGTTAGCCTTCCTGCCAAACATTAGTTCATGCGGCGTAAATCCTGTCGCTGTGTGAGGTGCTGTATTGTACACAAAAATCGCGTACGGTATCCAATCATCCCAGTTGGATTGATCCTCAGAAATGTAATGTCTCAAATATTCGACCAATGTGCGATGATTCCTCTCGAGTGCCCCATTACTTTGTGGATGATAGGCTGTCGTGTTTATCTTTCTCACCCCCAAGGCTCGGCAGGTTCTTTTGAAAACATCACTCATGAAGTTGCTCCCTTGGTCCGTCAAAACTGTCTGAGGAATGCCGAATCTCAAAACTATAGTTTTCACAAAAGCTTGAGATACGGTGGAAGCGTCCTGATCCTTCAACGGAATAGCCTTTGTGTATTTAGATAACTCATCTTGAAAAGTGAGTAGATACTTATTGCCTTCATAGGTAGATGGCAATGGCCCCACAATGTCTAAACAGCATTACTCAAATACAGTATCTGGAGTGCTAGTCAATTCCAGTGGCATTTTCGTTTTCCTTTGGGTAATTTTATTCCTCTGACAACTCTCGCACGACCTTATGTAGTCCTCTATATCCTTTTTCATGCCCGGCCAATTGTAGCGCTCTTTAATTCTCTCGTATGTGCGATTCATTCCTTGGTGTCCTCCAACAGGAGAATTATGTAACTCTTGGATGATCTCTCTACGCCTTTCCATGCTTAATTCACATTCTTCCGTTGGTTTTGTCTCCAATGTCGAAGATTTCTCCACAGCATAAATTCTACTGAGTGCGTCTGCGTTCGTATTAAGGGCTCCTCTTTTATACACTACTTCGTAGTCGTACTCCTCCATTTTGAGTCTCCATTTCATCAATCTCGAGCTAGGATCTTTTAAATTGAATATCCAAGTAAGGGGTTTGTGATCCGTCACAACAGTAAATTTACGGCCATACAAGTATGGACGAAAATACTTCGTTCCCCAAACTATTGCCAACAACTCCCTTTCATTTGTCGAATAATTCCTTTCGGCTTTATTAAGCGTGCGACTAGCATACGCGACTGGTAAATCTTTACCTATAACCCCTTGAGATAAAATTGCTCCAAGTCCAGTGCTGCTGGCATCAGTAGTGATAATAAAAGGACGGCTAAAATCTGGATATTGGAGAATAGGTTCTGAGGTCAATAATTCTTTTAAGATTAAGAAAGCCTTTTCTTGCTCCACACCCCATCGATACGGCACATCCTTCTTAAGTAATTGATAAAGAGGCCTCGCGATCTGGCTGAACGAAGGCATGAAACGACGGTAATAGCCTGCCATTCCCAAAAACTCTTTCAACTGCCTTGTTTTTTGAGGCGTGGGAAAATTCTTAACCCTTTCAACTTTTCTCGGATCCGGTTTCACTCCATCTTCTGAAATCACATGCCCAAGATAATTTACTTCCTTTCTCAAGAATTCGCACTTATCGGGTTGAAGTTTGAGGTGAAATTCTCTCAGTCTCCGAAAGACATCCCTCAGTTTGTCATTGTGAGAAACTAAACTATCGCCATAAATGACTATATCGTCTAAATAGACGAAACAACTCAGCCCTTGCAACCCGCTCAATACAGTATTCATTAGTCTCTGGAACGTTGCCGGTGCCCCCTTAAGACCGAAAGGCATTCTAGTGAACTGATAATGCCCCTCTGAAGTGCTAAAGGCAGTTTTAAATCGGTCTTCTGATTTTAGGGGTATTTGGTGATACCCGCTCGCCAAGTCCAAAGTGCTAAAATATCATGCCTTTCCCAGTTGATCCAAGATGTCTGTAATGTTTGGCAAAGGATATGCATCTCCAATTGTCACCTCATTCAGTTTTCGATAATCAACCACTATCCGCCATTTCTTATTGCCTGAGGCATCCATTTTCTTCGGAATCACAAGGATGGGGGAATTCCAAGGGCTAGAACTTGGTATAATTATTCCGTCCCCCAACAGTTTCTTTGTTTGCGACCTGACTTCTTCCTTTAGAGAATCTGGGATCCTGTACGGTCGCGTGTTAATCGCAACCCCTTCACTTATCAACTGCGTAGGAATCGCGTGGCTCCCGGCAGTGGTACAAGATAACTTATCTCCTGGCTGATGGAAAATGTCCGAAAACTCTTCACACAGCTCCATTAGGGTCCTTCTTTCCTCTTCATTAAGATGCTCTAAGCGTATCTGCCTTCGGAATTCTTCATTTCTCTCCGCGTAAATTTTCGCCACTGATTCTGCCATCTCAGTTTCTGAATCTATGAGGAAAAGGAACACGGCTGTTGTAAGACATCTGAGTCAGATAAGGCTCCAAATAGCCGTTGATTACCCTCGGCGTCTTGTCCGGCGAGTCGTCCACTCCGTCAAAATTTAGAGTCGACCCACGCATATAAATCTTCTTTTGCTCATAATAAATTACAGCTCCAAGCTCATCCAGTAGATCCCTTCCGATTATCCCGTCAAATTTCAGTGAAATTTCTGACTCATCCACCAGTTGAAATTCTAAGAAGGTTTCTCTACTTTTTGCCATTATCTTTAATTCTACGCACCCACTTGTTTTGAGATGGCCCTCAGTAATCCCTTGAAGTGCTATATTTTTATCAGCGTAATACTTTGTTCATTTCCTCAACAATCCATACTTTACGAGACACATCCGCCCCGGTGTCTATCAGGAGTTGCAATTTCCCGCTCTTACTTTCTTCACAATCGAAAGTGATCAAGTCGCCTCCTCCTCCAGAGCATAGCGATCCTTGACTCACATGCCTTATCTCTGTTTGGGTAAAAGATTTTCGTATCCCTCGGTCTCTCCTATCCAATTCTTTTGAGCATTCGGCTCTTTTATCTAGCCATTCCGGTTTTTCACGGCATTCTCGAGCCAGGTTTCCAAATTTACCGCATTTGAAGCATTTAATTCCGCTCAAACTTTTAATTTCCTTCTTCTCCAATTTAGCCTTTCTTAGATAGCATTCCGCGACAGAATGACCCAGTTTCCCGCAATTCTCACATTTAGGGATCGTTTCGCGACCACTAAATCTCCCTCGCTCCCTGGCGGACAGGAGAGCACTTTCCTCTTCTAAGGCCACCTTTATCGCAGTAGGGAGTAAAATTTTTTCCCCTTTTACTTCTTACAATTGTTTGGATTCTATCATTCGCCAAACCTTGTACAAAGCAAGCTTTTGCTAAGTGATTGACTAATGATACCGTTTCAACTAGTTCCCTTTCTTCCAATATACTCCTTACGGCTTCCCTAAGGTCGGTTTGCATTGTATCTATCCGACTTCCCCACGACGCAATTAATTAATATTCTGGATCAGCATTCAACTCTACCTCAAAGGAAAATTTCCGAGTTGGGCAGGCAAAGGAAAAGATGTCTAAGAAATCTGGATAGGTTTTAAAGACATTCTAATGGAAGATTTGAGAAGATACGTTCCAAAGAAAGTACTTAAAAGCAATGCTGATCCGGAATATTACAATAAAGAAATTAGGACTCTGAAAGGGAAAATTAGGAAAGCGGATAGATTTAGATTTAGAATTTTACCCCGTGAGCCGCCGATTGGCGTATGGTAGGGGGTGTATCAACACCAAATATTCGTACCTAATCTATCCTGTTAGCCTCTCTAATGCTCCGAGGAAAAAACGACCAGAAGTAGCTATCTGTTCTAGCGATTATCTCCTTATNAATATATATTATCTGCTCTTCAGCTAATGCATGAGCGTTGAGTACAGAGTTTTTTCCCGTAATTCCTGTCTAAAGTGACATAAATGAAAGCAATTTTCGATAAGCTGATATTTTTCTCATCCCTAAGTAGTTAAGAGGGCGCCGGTAAATTCGTTTGTCTGAATGTCATGTTTGTATTTATTGGACCTCGCACTACGTTCGCAAAAGCATTACTTCTCCATTACATTGTCCATTACTTCTCTTGTCCTTCAAATCGACGCTGTTTACTTCTCCGTCCGAGACGTCTTCCACGGACTTACAACAATCTGCATTTCGACAAGAAGCGTATCTCCTCTCTTGGGTTGACTTTATGATTACGTCAGTCAGTCGGTGGCAGTCGAAGGGGACGGACGTGTATGAGAAGCTCCTAATAAGTGAAAGGTTTAATTGTTCTAATATGGTTGGGAAAAAGTTAACCCTAAAATGAAGTTTGCGTAAAAAACCTGAAGCTTGGGGTACAGTGCAGCAATTGCGGAGAATGGTTTCATCATCGATGAAGTAAAAGCACAATTGAGGAGTGTGATCAGGAGAACTGGAGGTGTGTTGGGTGCAGCAAGGACCAGGAAAGTCAGAGTACACTACAGGAAAAAGAGGAGATGATAAAGCAGTTGCAGAAAGAACTAGAAGAGGCTAGGAAGAGGATTAGCTTCCTACTCGCGGAAAACGAAGAGCTGAAGATAAGGAAGAAAAAGGGAGAGGATTGTGCTAAGGAAGATGGTTGGGAGGAGAAAAAGCCGGAAGTACTTGTTCTTGGAGACTCAATGGTGAGATTCAGTGGAGAAAAGTGCAAGGAGCAAGGGGCAAAAGTTGAGTGTTTTCCGGGGATAAAGGCGGAACAGTTACAGAGGAAAATACAGGGTATGCAAGGCAACAGGGATGAAAAGATTGTTTTGATGCACGTTGATACTTAAGATATTAGGGCTGCTAAAAGTGACGAGCATGTGATTGGGAACATTTATGATTTGTGTACAAAGGCAGTAAGCAAATTCGAAGGGGCAAAAATTATAGTGAGTGGCATTGTAAGGAGGAGGGATGTTTCCGACAAACGGGTGGACTATATAAATGAAGGTTTGGACTGGGTATGCAGAACCAAGAAGTTGACTTTTGTTGACCCGAATTGTTGGTTAAACAGTGAGGACATC
>KZ310280.1:109259-135180 GCA_000376725.2 Ladona fulva
ACGATTTCCGGTAGAAGACGAGGAGAAGGGGAGCAATCTCATAAGCTAAAGTTTTTATGACTACTGCTGGGATTCCTTCGGGTCCCGGGGCTTTATTCCTTTCAATCTCTCGCAATAACTTTTCTATTCCATCCACTGATAACTCGATGAGACACATTTCCGACTCAATACGCCTAGTAAAATCATTAACGAATCCGTTGTCTACATTGGAGTATTTCCGGTAATGCTGGTATAAGAATAGACGATGCAACGAATATGAGAGTGAAAAATATAGAAAACTTTCAAAAATGCTAAACGAGAAAAAGAAGGGAGCGAAAGAGAAATACCTTAAAATATATTAAAAACAGACGGGAAGAGAAACTTTTTTATATGCCTTAGAAGAAGAAGAGACTATAAGGAGAAGGTTATCGCAATCAAAGACGAAAATGGGATAGAAATAACGGATAACAAGGAAAAGGCGAATCGTTTAAATAATTGGTATTCTAGGGCTTTTAGTTTCTCACAACAGAATCGAATAAATGTAGAATTTATGAATGAGTCGACAAATAATATCTAATATAAATGTAGCATCCACAGGAGCGATATCACAAAGTGCCGATATTAGAAAAAAGCTGGAAAGAATAAAAAATAATAAATCGTGCGGGCCAGACAATATATCTAGAGAATTATTAAAAATGGGATCAATGGATATGGTATCCTATCTAAGAGTCTTATTTCAAGTGATCCTGAATAACAGAACGATTCCAGATGATCGGAAGAAAGCTACAGTCGTCCCTATTTACAAAGGAGTCAAGACAAATGTGGAAAATTACAGACCGGTCAGCCTAACATCAGTAGTAAGTATGATAATAGAGAAAATATTAGCAGATTATTTAAGAAAATTTGGGAAGGATACCAAATGGCTGTGTAAATGCCAGCATGGGTTTAAAAGAGGGTTCTCATCCGAAACACAGCTGTTAGGGTTATGCCAGGATATATCAGATTCGCTAGATGAGAGAAAAAAGGTCGATAGTATTGTTATAGATTTCTATAAAGCCTTTGACACGGTACCGCATGATCTACTGTCAAAAAGAATAGAAAAATTAAACATAGATGACAGGGTCAAAAGTTGGTTAAAAGATTTTTTTATAGGCAGGACTCGGCGTGTTAAAGTTAGCGATTGCTTCTCCGAAGACATCAAAATTATTTTCGGGGTGCCACAGGGAAGTGTCATTGGACCATTGCTTTTTTTCATTCATGTAGATGATTTACCAAGCAGTATTTCGTCCAGAATTCGGCTGTTCGCAGATGATTGTATAGTTTATAGGGAAATAAAATCTGAGGATGATTCAAGTGTACTTCAACGAGATATAGAGTTAATCGAGAAGTGGGCTCAATCAAATGGAATGCAAATAAACGCAAGGAAAAGTAAACATATAACCTTCACAAACAAGAGAAGGAAAAGACAGATTAGTTATAAATTACATGGAGAAATTATTCCAAGGGTGGATGAATGTAAATACTTAGGGGTCACACTAACGAAAAATTTGGACTGGGGACCACACGTAAATAAAGTTGTGTCGAAAGCTCTTAAAACTCTCCACTATGTAATGAGAAATTTAAAGGGAAGCAGTAAAGAGGCGAAGGAATTAGGGTACAAAACAATAGTGAGGCCGATTTTAGAGTATGCAACTAATGTCTGGGATCCGCACGACAAATTAAATACAAGTAAAATTGAAAAAGTTCAAAGAAAGGCAGCCAGATATGTATTGGGTAGGCACAAGAAGATGGACAGCGTAAGTGAAATGCTCGAAATCCTCGGCTGGGAGACATTAGAGAAGAGGAGGAAAGTCAACAGATTGGTGGGCTTATTTCAGGTTAGAACAGGCGGTGATGCTTGGGAGGAATTAAAAAGAAGAATAGAAAAACCAAGTTACAAAGCGAAAGGAGATCACGATCAAAAATTTAAATTGAGAAAGCAAAAAACAGACATTGCTAAATGCTCCTTCATCAATCGAGGAATAAAGGAATGGAATATGTTGCCTGAAGAAGCACTTAAACCCTTACCAAAAACTGAAAAGGAATTCAGAAACAGGTGTAAAACATTAGGACTAATATAATCATTTTTTTTTATTTAGACTAAAATTAGTTTTAATGTTTGGATAATTTGGATGGGAAATAACATTTGTAAACTTATGGTATTTTTATTTTGTCTGAGTGTATTTTTGTATTGAGAGGATTGGGATTTGTTACCACCGGACTAGTAATCCAACTGTAAAATGTGTGTGTGTGTGTGTGTGTGTGTGTGAAATAATTAGATGACCGTAGTAAAGTTAGCCGCGGGGCAGTTCACCAAAGGTTTCGATCCTTTTGGTTTGTGAGATTTGCAAGACCAAGTTCAGTTTCGTGCCCATTCAGAGAGAGAAAAGTCTTTCTTGAATGAAGCCTGTGAATTATTAATATAAAAGTATTCAGTTTAGGCATGGTAGTGAGAAGGAAATCAAGTAGCATTTTTCGAAGGCTAAATAAAGTACGAAAATAAACTAAATACTCTCCTCAAGTTAAGGAAAGGCTAGCGAGGAGTGTATTTGCGTTGCTGCTTATGAAATCATTAGTATAGTACCTAGTTTAGACTAGGACCTAGTTTAAGCCGAGGAAAATATCTAGCTGCATAGAATAACAACCGCGATGAAGACCATTACCACCACAATTTGACCGTTTATAATTTTATAGATTAATATTCTAATTTATAAATTTAAGTGAGTTATGTCACCTTAATTTTATAAATAAATGGTTCATTTATGTGAGTAGTCTTATTTCTGTAATTCGAAAATAAATTAAACAAGTGACTTTTCCATGATTAAACAATTCAGATTTCAACCGATTGGCCAAGACATCGCTAAACCTCCAACACTTCGTCGCCTTTTATGTTTCAAAGACTAAATCGCGGTTTCATATTCTCATTTTGAAGGAATCCAGAAGGTTCGTTGCTTCCTTGTTTGTTTTGATTCCTTGTTTGGATTGTCCAATTATCGTTATACAACTGAAAATAGCGTCTTTGATCAAAAACTACGGCAAAAGAAACGTGTTTATTGATTTATTTCCTCGATGTTTTACAAAACTTCAACTTTATCTTACGGTTGCTTTTGTCGAGATTGAAGAATTTTATCTTGCCGATCGTTAATGGTTTGATATACTTCTTAAACATTTATTACATAGGTCCATATCACTTGATTTATTTTAGTCTCTGCGGCCCTCTACCACTATATCTTTCTTTTTGGCTATCTCATCCGCAATGCATCCTTTGTAGTTCTCGTCTGAGTAGAAACGCATCACGGATTCGGTGGAAATCATTTGTTATTAACTCAACTTTATCTCCTAATTCGTCTTTCGTAAGCCTCCGTTTTGTAAAATGTAACTTATCTCGGTACTCCTCCGCTTTTCAAAGAGGCATTAATTACTTCGGAGAATGAAATCTCGTTCTAGCGTAGGATGAAACTACAGGAGGGAAAGATCTGAGCATATTTGACACACATCCTTCTCATACATGCATAAATGTTCACGTGCATACGTGAATAAAATTTTTCGTTTAAATTAAACGCTTAGTTTGACACGTTCTCTGCTATAGGAAATTTTAGGTTTTTGAAATATGGTTTATGGTACTGAGGAAAGTTTCATTTTTGTATGAAAAGTAAAACTAAGCAATAGACGCACCGCATAGGCCAAATATTTAATTGAAAACAGTTTGTCATTAATCTAAATTAACGGACGTTGCGATTAGCGAAATGGATTACGTTTGAGAAATCGAATAAGCTGATCGTTGAAACGTAACTTAATTTGATAAACAGGTTTTGGTGAACTAATTGCATACAATAGTTACGTACACGTAATATGTTGAGTACGGACAAGTGAAAGTATACTTTTTCGGTTTAACATAGATCTTTTTCGCTAAATCATTTCAAATCTGCGCAAGACAAAAGAAGTTATTATTAATCAAGTCGATATTTTGGTCCTTTAAAGTTAGTTATCTCACATAAGCAGCCTTCGAAAATTAATCCTAAATGTTAATCCTCATCTACGTCTGGAAGAAATTTTAAAATCTCTTTTCTGAAAAAGCTTCTAAAATGTGACGAGAAGTAGTGGCTTTTGCTCTACAAAGCTGCACTCTTATCAAGGTTCTCGAGGACTCGTTTCGGAGGCTTAAATTCATCAGAAGCCGACTTTCGTATCAGAAAGCGTTTGGGGTCCCAAAGAGGGAATCGACTCTCCGGAGGCAGAGTGCGCTGCATTACCGAACACCAATCAGTGGAAAATACCTCTTTAGCTTTTTCGTGGGAACTTCTTAAGGTTTCTATTTGCGAGTATATCGATTTCCCCGCCGTTGACTCGTTCCTCTCTCTACTTGCTCTCTTCGCCATGCCCTTATCTCGCGCCACTTTTTCCCAAGACAAGGTAACGTATTATCTAATTTCGAGAAGCTTTTGTTTTTCTTTTTTGAGAGCTTTAGCGCGCGACTCGAATTCACGCCCGGCGAGGATCTCTGGTCTTGTACTCATTTAAGGAAGGAGAGATGCGGGGACCGGATTCAATTGTAAGAATTCTTCGGAGGAGATATATTACGGGAGAAAATGGCAAGGAAATGCGGAGAGTAAAGGAATTCATTTGGAATCTGTAGTGCGGCCTTTGGATGGTAGTTGCCGTTGATCTCGAGATTGGGTTACATCGATTTGAAAGAGTGAATACGTGAGAATTTTATTGGCGTTTTAGTAGTTATGAGGATTGGGATTTGTTTACTTTTCCTTGATGTTTTTAATTTTGGCTAATTTTTAACTTACAAGGAGAGGCCACGAAATATGCTCCACCGATTTGAACGAAATATTTTTTTTATTATAGAGGAGATGAAATGTAGCAAAAGTGTAACGGGGTTCTTGCAAATGGGCCTTAGTTTTTTTTTAATAAATTATTTTTTTTCGTAATTTTACGCGCTCGATTGTCGCGCGCTCAATTGTAGCTCGCTCAATTGTAGCGCGCTCAATTGTACCGAAACCAAGCGTGGAACAATTACTTTGTTATCTAATTTCTTACGAAATCTTTAATAGTACTTACCAGCTTGTAAGCTCATGTGCTTTTAAGTTTTGTGAGGAATCATTTTGAGTAGTGTTATATATTTAACCAGCAATGGATAATGTTGGTTTAAACTGTAGCGCGCTTAATTGTCGCGCGCTCAATTGTCCCGAAACCAAGCGTGGGACGATAACTTTGTTTTCTAATTTCTTATGAAATCTTTAATAGTACTTACCAGCTTGTAAGCTCATGTGCTTTTAAGTTTTGTGAGGAATCGTTTTGAGTAGTGTTATATATTTAACCAGCAATGGATAATGTTGGTTCTTGTAGTGTGAGCCATTTTTCCAAGGATGAAAAATCTTCAGCGACTGTTAAGGATTTTTCGAAGGAGGATGCAACCGGTGCAGTAAAAATTTTGCACACAAACACACACAACCATTCCCTAATCGGAATAATCCGGTTTGCCGTAATTCGAACCCGGGACCTTAGTATTGGAATCCTACACCAGCCATTATTCGGAGGAATCACTTCGTCACCGTGGCTGGATAAATGTAAATAATAGTATAAGCGAGCTCAACAACAGTGTTATTTCAATCCTTATGGCAAAGGATTTTTATTTTTTTCGGTTCTTCTTATTGCTGCCTAAGCGATAATCCCCAATCGCTCTTTTAACTCGATTTTCCGACCAATGTTGCAATTTACGCACAACTTTTAAAGGAGTTGGTATTGTCACGTATTCTCTTAATTTTTTTGCAGTAATTGAAACTTCACGTATTCCTAGAGAATCATATTTTCAATTAAAAATTTAAAAAAAAAATTTAACTTAATTCAAATTATAGGAATCACCGGACTGTATGGCACTATTTTGAAAAAAATGTTTAGTTTCAGAATTTGGAGGCGTACCAAGCATACTGTATCATGTCTTTGAAGCGAGGTGAAGACAGCTGATTGTGTATGAGGGAGTTTATTTTTATTTCGTCCTCCCTGGAGCTTATTTCACGTTTCTCCTGTATGAGATAAGTACTGTTTTGAAGCCTCGCGATGAACTGTTTCACTTGGCGTTAAAAATATACGTCGCATGGCTGGCACAATGTTGTGCATTTTGCTGGAATTATCTTTAGCTTACAAGTTGGGATATTGTCTTCATCAAGAAATAGTTCGTCGTAAATTGACGGATTCCTTTGGCCGCTCCATGAATCAAATATCAGCAAAAATTGATTGGATGAGACGTATGGCTTCACTACATTTTCCAAAAACACTTTATAAATATCTGTTGATAATCTCCCTGACTTTGAACAAGTTACAAAAACGTTTTTAAATTTTTCCACTAACCGATCCACATTTCTTCGAACATTAGGACCCAAACTACCGTCAACTTCCTGCAAACATAGAAACACTTGTGGTAGTAATTTTCCTGATGCGATGATGTGTAAAGTGTAGATGATTCGACGTTTGGAAGGAGAGCGTTGTTTTAAATGTGTACATTGTTATCGACCGATTCTATCATTTCGCCTTTGTTTCGCGGCGTTTTCTGATAGTTCTGATTGTTTCATTCATTTGCATCCTTAGTCCGCGGATATCATCGCGAGATAGAAAATGAAAAAAGCGCATCGCCGCATAGAAAAGTTCATAGGAAAGAATCGTCTCATTTCTCTGTATCGTAGCTTTCCAATTTTAGGTCAAAGCCGATGTGTAGAATGCTTTCATTCCGGCCGATGTGTCTAGAATGCTTTCATTCCGGCAATTATATTTAACGGCGATGCAGTCGCCGCTGTTCCTTTCCGAGGCTAAGGATTCGACTCTGCCATTCGACCGAAAAATTCTTTCTTACCCGTATTAGTGAATCCGCCGACTGGAAATGAATTCCTTTTTGCTCGTTTATTGATGGCGAAAGTCACGTTCGGACTAAAACAAATCGATGCATTTGGGGTGCATTCGAAGGAGATTTTCTATCAGATTCTCGAATCTGAAAATTCTCGAATAAATTCTTTCTGCTTCCAGCGGATCTCTCAAAGGTTTTCGCCTTTAGTTTCTCTTAAAAGATTCCTCACTTCCACCCACGCCCTATTTCCACTTGGATTTCACGGACACCGCGTCGCATATTTTGTGGCAGCTCTGATGACCTATCGACTCTTTGTGATCCCGACCCTCTTTCCGAAGGGAGCTGTGGTTTTGTGGGTATAATTTCCTTTGTCCGTACGTATGTAGGGTTCTATGAATAGATAGGGGGATATTTTATGTAGTTTCCGTTTGTATCCTTACGAGAATGGTCCTATGTTTCGCTCGATGCGCACTCAGACGTGAATTTTGTGAGTTTTGTAACTATGAGGAGATATACCCGTGGGATATGTTGAAGTTCTCGTAGAGTGTAGCGAGTTACATTTTTATTAGTTTACGAATGTTTCTGAATGTTTCCGTATCACAGTTTTGTTCCGCAGTTGTATTACATTACTTTTTTACGCTATGGTATAACAAGAATCTATTTTAAAATATTACAGCCGTATTTTGAGTGGCTGCAATGCAAATCATATGGTCATCCAATGAGGAAATTTTCTTAGAATTGGATTGTTATGAGGCCGATCAGAGAATTTTGGGGTATTGCTCATGACGATCTATATGATACATGTAGATGTTTACAACATTAAAGTAAAATTTTGGGTAATGTGTCACTTTAAACAAACCATGATGTACATAATACTATGTTCACATAAACATCATGTTTCTTAAGAAAGTGTAAACTGCCATTTATGGGCATTGAATGACACTCTCTGTGATACTTTTGATGACATTGTACGATTGCTTCAAACTTTCCATATTATCGCATAAACTGGTGTTAACAGACGACTTATATAGCATATCTACATAAATACCCTGCAAGCCGCCTTTTGGCGTCTAGCGGGGGTGGAAACATCAAGAGTTGGAATTACCACTTTAATTTATATATATTAGTGTATAATTCGTGTATGTATAATTCTCCGTAATGACTCTTATAGGATCGGTTTCGCCCTAGACAAAATTGTCCTTCAGTAATGTAGTCGACAAAACTCCACATCTCGATTCATGATTTTAAGTATCGCCAAAGTATCTCGATCTACCTCAAGCGGCTGCAAAAATGAATTCGATCGCAAGCGTATTCCACGTAAAATAACGAAGTTAGAAAACGCCCTCAATAGGCATTGGTGGTGGCCATCCACACCAGCCTTCTCGGATCTCGTCTTCATCCCTCTTTCCGTCCTTTGGCTCATCCACTCTCTCACACATATCTCGAAAAGAGAGGCCAAATAATTGATGTTCTCGCCTCTTCTCGTTTGGCTCTTTTTTGGCCGTTTTTCCTTCTTTATTTCTCCCTGTTTTTTCCTCCACCCCTTACTCCCGTCGGTCGACTCCCCGGCGGCGTAGGCTTTTTTAACAGTTTTTATTTATTTCGTTCCGATTCGAACGCTCGAAAACTTTTTCCCGTATATACTTATATAACCATGGCAGGACGGCGGCTTTATCCGCCGTCAACGCTTTATTCGGCACAGTTGACACTTTCGGGGTTTGGCATTAGGCGGTTTTTTGCCGCGGACCTTTTTATTCATAGCGGCATTTTTTATGCTTCCAGTAAAAAATTTCACGCCGGTGCTGCGCTTTTGACTCTCGAAATGCGATCTTATTAATTTTCCGATTGCCCATTATTCGGGAGGAATATGGGAGATGCGATATGACGGGCTCTGAAATAAAACCGAGCCAGTGTATTGTGTGGTTTGTCTTTCGACTCAAAACCAGCGTTACTCGGGTGCTGGTCCTGTCTACTTGTAGAATTAAATATCTGAGGAACATTTACGAGAAAACTATTGTTTCCCTAGCGTGTCCGAGCTATGATAGCTTTCTGAAAATTTAAATTGTAAATAAAAGGGGAAAGTTCAATTTTGAATTTCTCGGTGTGCTTAAACGATACTCTTAAAGGGGTATTATAACTCGAGGTGTTACAAAGTGTCCATCGAAGCGTTTTTCGCAGAACTTTTGGAAGCAAACTCGTGATGCGTGAAACGTAAGTTGTGGAAATATTGATATTTATTTTCCAAGGCACCCAAAGTTCTCGAAAATTCGGTAAGAGAAAAACTCGCGAAGATAGTTTTCGCACTCTGAATTATTCTTCTGGACCATGTCCAGATTCGATCCAGGACCAAAAAATGGCCCTCTAACCCTCGGGCAATTAAAGACTCGATAAAATTTATGGCGAAAAATTACGTGCACGTCCTTACCTATTTTCGGGTTGATATTCACGACGGTCTTACGCGTCATTCACTCGCTGCCAATGACGACTATTCCCGCCTCCCACTCGAAGTCATTTCATCCCTCCGGTAGTCCATCTCGGAATATATTTGTTGTTAATGCTCCCGAGGAATTTCAACTGCCACGTTCGCATCGGCTGGCGACCCTCGCAATTATCAACCAATTTTTCCGTTATCGACTGTATTTTCTCCCGGCATACTCTCTTTTCCTCCCTTCGACCTAAAATATCATTCTCTTTTCACAATGTCCGTGGCATCGTCGTACCCCCTCAACATCCCCTTCCTTTCCACGTTGCTTCTCCCTTTTCGTCCCACTTCCGCCTCAACTGTCTTCCCCGGCTCGCCCCCGCAGCCCCTCCCCCCTCAGCATCTGCCCCCACTTCCTCGCCCACCGAGAGCTCGCTCGATCAATACCAGACGATCTCATCTTCTACATTCCACGGGCTCCAGGACCACATTTCCTCTCTTTTTGCATCTCCTTCTCTCTCTCTCTCTCTACGCCATCCCTGTGCTATTTTTGCCTTTGTTTCGTATTTCACCTTTCATCCTTTACGCTTTTTCCCTCCTCTATCTGCTGTGTCTCTGTACGTCTCGCTCCTTTGTACTTCTTTCTCGTTTCTCTATTTTCCGCTCTTTCGCTTTTCTTCCCGCGGCCTATTTCTTTTCCTCAACAGCGTGTCTTTTGTACTTTCCTCTTCCAGCTCTGTTTAATCTCTTGCTCGGTGTTTAAGTTTTGCCCATCTTCGCCTTCTCTTCACTTATTTATTTTTCTGTTTCGCGGTGACAATTTTTTTGACGATGTAATCAGGTGATGGTGGTTAGACGGTACCCTTAAGTCGCAGTTTGACCCTTTAGCAATTGTTGTTTGTTCCTATTTGCGTGTTCCATTTAATAATATCGTGGTGGCGCATCGCTATTAATTTATTTTATTTATAGCAACGCGTGGGTGTTTTGTTATTAATAATTGTTTACTTATTAATTGTCCAATGTAAACGAACTAAAGAGTGCCATGAGAAAATCTCGACGTACTGTAATAGATATTGTGTTACTCGTCGAAATAAAATATCCATACAAAGGTTCAATTTCTATGTATATTACTAGTGAGCGATAAACCACAAATATGCCTGAAATGCTTAAAGATGAAATCGCTCTCTTATGATTCTTGGAGTAGTTTTAGGCTTACGTAATATCTCTTAGTTTGTAGCTCTCATATGCAAAATAAAAATTATCTTTTCCCCTTCTCACACCTTTATTTCCGAGCAAATCCCTCCTTCGGCTCTCCCTCTTATATCCTACTTTATCAGTCCCTTATGTATATTTTGATCTTCCTTTTCCACGTCTTCATCCCCGTCCTCTCCTCTTACTTCCTCTTTCCGCACCTCTACATTTCCATTACGTTTTCATCTCGATTTTCTCCCCCCATTTATCTCTTTCCTTCTCCCTTCCGCCTTTCCTCTGCGCCGCTTTCTCCATATCGTGTGAGGACCTCTTTGTATCAATGCCGCCGCTCTATGCACATCACCCGCTTTCTTTCCTCCGATTCGAAATGACGCCGCTTTCGCCTCAACTCCCACTCACCTTGATAACGAGAACTTTAGACTCAGTGGCCAAGATTAAATGATTACGATTTTGGACGGTCGGAAAGTGTTTTTATTTTAATCTTCCAGTAAGTACTAGAGATGGGCGAAGCGAGAAATTGATTCGTTGAAATCGATTCGAATCGTATTGTATGAATCGATTCGAATCGTATTGTATGAATCGATTCGAATCGTATTGTATGAATCGATTCGAATCGTATTGTATGAATCGATTCACTCCAAAAATCTGTTTGCTGAAATTGATTAGAATCGATTCGTATCGAATCGGAATGAATTTCATTAACATCGAAATCATAAAGACATTTACATTGGAATGAATCGTATTAAAATCGAAATCGGATTGCCGCGATACTGTTGGTTACTAAAATCACGTGATTTGAAGCAGCCGCTATAAAAAGTACTCTGTCATTCTTCCCCACCCAACCTAACCGAATAATTCCCTAAGGGCAGCCACAGTTCCGTCTACATTACTCCTCATCCCAAATATTCGCCACCCATGCTTCCGCCTATATAGTGCCCTCCAAAGCACGTTAGGCCACATGTGCACCGTCCCAACGACCGAGCATAGCTTATTAATTTGTCAATAAAGAATCTTGATTGATAAAATTTCATTATTTTTATCTCCATTACTTGTACTTCAAATTTAGAACTGATTATCATTATCATATGAGTCTATTGAAATAATAGGTGGGTTTACATATTTTATTAATTTTCGTAGAAAGGAGCAGGAATTGAAATGCGATGATAGATTTTATACTTAACTCAGGAACACGTCATGCGAAAAGCTAAAGTTATATAAAACTTTCAGTTATAAATACAGAGACAAATATTCAGAAATACACAAAAAAAAATTAAATACCAGTTTCCTCAATACTTCATGAGGTCTTGATTTGTTGAATAATTCTAATACTTATTAACTTCTCTATTGCGCATGATTTAGAGAATTCAAAAAGAGTAATCTGGATAGGCATTCTCCTGTCAGCCTATTTCTCCTATTTCTTGCTATTGCACCAGCTTTGGAGAACATACTTTCTGCAGGAACACTTGTGGCTACTACACATATAAGCCTATTTGCAGTTTTTGCAATGTTTGGATACACTGCTGCAATGGATCCCGGAGTTTTAACGGAGACTAACAGAATTAGTTAATTTTGATAACTCCGAGCCTGTAATATATCTTTATTTTGTAAAGCCATAAGGGGAATACGTAGTAGGTTTCAAATAGTATCAATTCTAATAGAAGGAGAAACGGATAAGAAACATTTTTCTGACGGAACCGGGTTCCGGCTCTGTCAGACTTTTTTCATGTCAGTTTCTCCTTGGGAATTTTCCTAGATGCACGACTTATCGTGCTAAGTCACCCTTTTCCTTGTTTAATTCTAATAGATTCCGTCAATATGTTGTACGTACAAATGTTTGGATATTATAAGCAGCACGTAAAGGAAGACCAGTAGATAATTCTCGTGTAAGAAAGAAGGCAATAGATGAATTAAGAAGTTGTACGACAGTTTATTATACCAAAGGATATTCTTCACACTCAAAATGTACATGTTGAAGAGCAACGGTTTAAGTCTCACTTTGATCGACGAATGTTGTAGTACATTTCGGAATAGCTTCATTTATTTAATTATGGTATCCTTGATATCATGGTAATTTTCTATATAGAATGCTGTAAACAGATCTTTGGTCACAATCTTGTCAGAGTGACACAACCGATCTCAAAACTACCATCTGTTGAGCGATATTTGAACTTGAACTGTATTCAAATTGAATTTACACTAAAATCGAATCGGAATCGAAATTCAATTGAATCGGAATCAAATCGTATTCATTCACCAGGAAATCGAATCGAAATCGGTTTAAAGAAATCAATTAAAAAATATCGGAATTCATATTCAGAATATCGATTTTCTGGTGAATCGAATCGGAATCACCCATCTCTAGTGAGCGGAATTTACGCAAAAATCGTTATCGCGAACATTATGATAATTGATAGATTTTCCATCGATTGTGAACTTTTGAGAGTATCAAGTATTTGAAAGTGGTTTTCTCAACTCGGAATTGCTTGCAAAGGTCGGGCTATTGAAGTAAGTAATACGTTTACACGATAGAAAACACGTATTTGTCAATTTCCTTGTGATATGTATGTGTAGTTATGTTACTTTTAATTCATTTATATTTAAAAGATATATCTATTCCTAGCCTTTTTGTCTAAGCCTATACTCCTGCTAATTTTCTCCCTTATAATCTATACTATACGGGGGTGATTTAAGCAATAATTTTCTTAACAGATGATTGCTTTATTTCGTTACAATTTTCCATTTCATTTACACAACTTCGGGGGAAAATCTATTTTATGTTATTATAAATTAGCCTCAATTGCTTCTGTGGACAAGGAAATATTTTTCTGCGGCAAATCACATTTTTGAAACTCATTTTAGCTATTTATTTATTTACGCTTTAACCTGTGAGATTGTTTGCTTTAAGATTGTTCGATAAATTCTATTTGACACCTTGTAAAATGGTTTTCTCAGTCATTGAAGCAAAGCATCCCAGCATAGATTTCAAGAAATATCAGTCTTTAACCACTTATTAAGTGTAGTCTTATTAATCCGGCATATCTCGTTGAAAGCAAACTTTATCGACAAAAGATTTCACACGCGGGAAGTTTCGCCGAGATTATTCGTAACAGTTTTCCGATATTTTTCTTCCGCCGGATAAAGCGCATCTAAAAAAGGAAAAGGGGCCGTTTAAGAAATAATGAGCGGCAAATTCTAATGTGGCGGCATCTTTTTATAAGTATCGTACTCCGACTGGAGAATTGCATTATTATTCGGTCGCAAAATGTAATCCGCCTCTGTGATTGCTCCGCCCTGGGCAGTCGTCGTCTCTGTTCGACAGCCCCTCGGATTTCATCGCACGTCTTTTGTGTGCCCCTCCCACTATTATTTTCCACTTTTTTTCCCTTTTCACTTTCTCTCATTTCCTTCTCAATTCGCAGCTTCCCTATCGCCATATCTCCTTTCATGATCTCTCTTTCGCACCCCCATTTCCATCACTTTTTATTCTTTGCCGATATCCTTCATCCCTCCACTGTCCCCCCTCTTTCCTCTTCTCCATCTCCAATAGTTCCATTCTTAACCATCGAGCGCTCTTTTGCTCTATTTCGCGTAAACTCCTGTGATTGTTCCCCTCCACGTTAATGCATCTCACCCTGTGTTTTTTTGCAGTCCGAGGTTTTTTGTCCTTTTTCATCTCGTTGCCCTCTTCGTTTATTTCTACTTCGCTCTTTTTCGTCTCTTTTGAACCACCTTAAGATTTTCTTTTGTTCGACTCGACATTTTGTGCCGTAAGTGTGGTGGAGGTTCGTATTTCATTGTTATTCGTCACGTCGCATTCATGGACGAAACAAATGAAGGTTAAATAGTCGTTTAAGAACGAGAATAAAAAGATAAAATCAATATGATCAGGCGTAACTTTGTGGAAAGCCATAATAATAAGTTGAGAGACTTAGTCATTTTCCACTGTTTTTTTATTTGAACGACCGGTCGTTCAAACGGCCTATCGAATTCGGTCGTTTGAAGCTGTTCAGCCCCAGCGGGTTCTTAGGCCCGGTATTATAATGTATACTCAAATCTGCCTCTCAACTAAAGTGGACTTTAAGCTAAAGTGGTGTTTAAGTATAAGGAGTGTATTATAAAACTTTTTAGAGTCCTGTTTACTTAGATACCACTTTAAATATTAGATGCTTTGACTGAGAATAATTTTCATACCCGTTGTCGTGAGGTTAATTTGAAAAAAATCGCATCGTAATACTTTAAAACCGCGTCGCCCGTTCATTTTTAAGGTTTGATAGCTTATCAAGAAACCTAAAATATATTTTTTGAACTGATATGCATAGTAAAAGAAGTTTTAATTTACAACTGATGAGCAATTGACCCTATTAAATTTGGTAGAGGAAAATAAAAGCATTCTAGAGAATAAAAAAAGCGATGCAATCACTTGGAAGCGGAAGGTATGTTTAGTTGGATTGCCCTTCCTGATGTTTATGTTAATGAGAAAGTGCTTGTAAATGACTGTCGTGCATATGATAGGAGGAGACATGGAAATCTATTAGCACAAGATTTAATGCTCAGGCAAGTACTTTGAGGTCTTGGAAGAAAATTCGGGCAAAGTATTGCTCAATCAAATTGGTAACGAAATGTGGCGATTAAACGCCAAAATGTAATGAGAACCGGGGGTGGTGCTATGAGTTTAAATATTAAAAACCCTGTTTAAAAAAAATATCTTGGGTTAATTGGTTTTAATGGACGCGGATTGCACACAAGTATTGGTGTTTTCACGTAAAGGGATCTTAATCCCGTCATTTCAAGGGTAATATTTTAAATGACTCTACTGGAAGTCGCTTTGTGAACACCACTGCGATGAGCCAGTCGCGTGAAAGTGAAGAGTCAGCAGAAGCTGGTTCATTGCCGTCAATACCATGTTTCTTAAAATAAGAATATTTCTTAGTTGCTTATTAATACGGTTATCTAAGATCAATTTTAACTTTAATTCCTCTTCTTCATCCTCAACATCTTCAAATAAACTCACTACCTCCATGTCTTCCGTCAGTACTTTCGGTAATAATTACCTTTGCACGTTAACAATATTTCATAAGTAAATATGTACGATTTTACCTTATACTGAAGTTATCTTTTATTTCACTATGAAATAGTTCCCTTTCTTCCACGGTAGCTCAACTAATAATTTCACGCATATCAAAATATTATTCCTTCGGTCAATGAGAACGCTTATAATTTTCACAACATTTGTCGTTCCTTACCGGTTCCGACTTGAACAGTATATTTTAGGTCCAACCGCAAACAGTATATTCAATCGTGCATAATTATAACGTGGAATCTGATACACAAATAACTTAAAGATAAGATAAATGCAATTACATTCCACACCTAGTGGCTACGTAAACGTGCATGCAGTCTTTCACTAATTCACCTTTGTCGAAGCACCTGTGTTTTTGTTAAATGCATGTCATGAATATGCAGCTTTATACTAAATAACTTATTTCACTGCCAAAGCGTAAGTATATTCAAATGAATTTTTTGTAGAAATTCCGCAGAACGAAGTCTGTTTCTGACAACAAACCAACTGAGGCGAGAAGTTTGCCCGACATTAGTCCGCCATATTGTTTGTTTACATCCGTGATGCATAAATGAGTGTTGACTGTCATACTCAATGTTGTTGGATATGCTAAAATCCTTACGGTTCACTGTTTCACTTTCTATTCCTACAGATTTTTTAAAGAATTTTCGCACAGCCTGCAATGTTGCCATCGGTGTAAATTTCTACACTCGACGCTCGTACGTTTGGTGGCTCTTTTTTTTAAGAGTGGCTAAAATGAAGAGCGAGAGAACGTGTGTATGCACCGGATACATTCATCGACTCTGTAGGTATTGATGTAATGCTCGGAGGTGCATCAATATTTGGAATGTATGCAACCGTTGCTATGTACACTCAATGTAAACAACATCTCATTCTTCATTTTAATATGTTTTCATCCAGGGGTAAAATTCTCCATTTTTTTTTTAGTTAGAGTTATGTATCTTCGGAAAGAACTTTTACTTTTGCTAAGCATGATGTATATATGCGTTTGATGTATTTCGTATTTAAGTCGTGCTTGCTTAATTTTTTAGAAGCGAATTCCAAAGTTTGCTCTAATATTCGCATCTCCGGGGAAACTCCAGTCTTGCAATACACTTGTATTCCCTACGTATTTCGTTCTTTATTTGGAACTTTTTCTTTCTTCCCAATCCACAATTCAGTGGGCTCTTTTTGTAAAGTCTTTACGTTTACCTTTGATTTCTCATCAGAATTTTGAGTTCTTGGCACTGCAATCGATTTTTATCCACCTCCATATCTTAAGTTTTCCCAGAGATGCAGCTAAGGAATTTACATCTGGAATTTGTAGAGTAGTATTAAAAATTTGGCTGAAATTCAGCTGTCATAAAATGCCTTTGAAATAGTTTGCATCGTAAGATTGTAAGTTATAAGTAAGTGACCTGCAAATTACCAATTTTTATTGCGTGGAATTTCCGTCTCGTATATTTTTTGTAATTTTAGTGAGGTTTGCTGACATTTGCTACAAATGAAAATAATCGCCGGAATCGCTTGTTCCTCAGAAGAATTCCCGTACATCGTTTTATTGAAGTAGAACGTAGAAAACACTCCAGAATTGAATTTTTCAGTTTATTTAATGGACTTATTCTTTTCTTCTAAGTCTTCCTCCATTTAAAGAGAGATGCTTATTAATTAGCCAGGCAGTGCTAGATTCTCTCCGTGTAGTTGAAAATGAGCTATTTGACCAAGCGTTCGATTCCAGTAGCTATAATTCAGGAAAGTGTCTTCGAAATTCGCTTGATGCCAGAGGAATAAGCTTTCCGTTCATTACAACTTAAGATTAATCCGACTCGTGATACGGCGGAGTTTATGAAGAGGACAGAGTTAGCAGAAGCGTGTGTTTTTTTAGTCGGAGAAAGAGATAAATTGAATCCGAATGTCAAGCCAGGGACAGCCGTTTTAATTCTCCGTAATAAAGATTACCATACTTTTCGGAGCCTTTATCCGGAACTTTGACGCATTTTTTATTCTTTATTCGATGTTCATTTTATTTTTTTGTATAGATTTTCTCGGAAAATGTTCTGCAGTGCGAATAATCTGTTTTATTTAATAACAAGAGACGCCCGAATTGTTTGCTTCGGAGCTTTCTTGCTTGATAGCAGTCTCATCTTAGCTGAAGCGGATAGGAACGATTCTGGAAAAGAGGGATAACCCCTGTAGAATAAAGAGGGATGTTTATTTACATTTTTGCTGTAGTTACTTTTATATTGCTCACCAGTTCTGAGTAAAATCTACTTCTGTTAATTTTTCCCGTGTATAATTCCTCAACATATCTTAATTCAGTCGCTCTATAAAGTGAGAATAGTGATATAGTATTCGTGTGAAAAGGTTAGTGCATTTCCGTATCTAAACCGATTTCATAACTTCCTATCGGGTAACCAAAACGTAGTTCATAAAATTCATGTTACTACTTCACCCGATAAATTATGTCGTAAGTTGGGATTTAACTCTCATATCTCATGGCAAAGTTTTAATATTCGATGTACATATTAATTTAACAAGTAGTGATCAAATGATTATTCTATCAAAATATTGCGAATATACGATATCAATATTGTATATCCTGAAAATCTTGTTAACCAGAGAAAGGTGATTGAGCAACCGAGGATTATGAATAACTAATAGGCAGTAGAAATATTGTTTGATTAATACAAGAAGGTTCGAAATCAATATCTAAATATCGAAATCCCTGTATTTAATAAAGCTGTGGCATTAATGCAGTCGGCACATGTGGCCTTCGTCCTAAATTAATCGGTGTTCAGCATTTCCTGTAAGTGTGCTCTTGGGGACAATATATTTGAAAACAGAGTATAATGTTATCTACCCTGCAAGCCGCCTTTCGGTGTGTGGCAGGGGGTGCGTGCACCATGACTCTACTTCCCTTATCGATTACTTTCGCGTATTGTTCGTGGAAAAATTAATTTTTGAAACGACTTGTTCTAGCTTATATTCTCTCACTTTTTCTCAAAACTGCCAACGCACTCGTAGCAGGGAGGAAGTCTTCTCTAAACTTATTAAGTTTTTGTTTAAATCTTCGATCTCCTACAGATTCCTGAGTCCTGAAGCATTTCAGTAACTCTCACTAATTTGTCGGAACAGTGTTTTACGAAACGTACCGCATTTTGCTTGTACCACCTTTCCGTGTACTTAATCGATCAGGTATGAAATCATAAATCTAAACAAGAGTGCATAAGAATATTTTGTGACTATCACAGTGTTGTCTTATTATGGTTTTTCGTAAATTATGCAATCTTTGGCTTCTATCCCGAGATTTCATCGAAGCGTATGGAACATTTATGGAAATTATTCATGATTTGCGTGCGTAACGGTGGGTACAATTGCTTCAGATATTTGGAGAAGTTACGTGGTTTCAGTACAAGAGTCAGAACCTGTGTGCCGTATGAAATCTCTCGGTGCTCCGAAATTCTTATCGATCGAATCTTTTATTTTAGATTTTACCTCCTCGGGTATCCGTTAATTTACGTTCAGCAAGGGTATTATTTGCTGAAACTCTTTCTTTACACTCACTATTTACTACAATATGACTTAAAGTTTAAATCGAAGCTACCGTGAATCTGTATCCTCAAAGTTGCATGTTGAGCAACGTCGATTTTAGCGATGTGTCACTGTATAGAGACGGACAGGTGTAAGACGGTTTTATTGTGTTTGAAACTTCGCACGGCCTTCCAGCCGGCGCCCGGGTGCATTGCTCCCTCCGTAGGCGCCTCTCTGTGAGTCTGTCATTTATGAAACATACGCAAGTGATTAAGTTTACCGAAACGGTGATTGGACAAAGCACGGAATATATACAGGAGAGATGGAGATGAATACCGGTAAGCATTCCAGATATTCCATTCCTATTCAGGTAGAATATGGCTGGAAGAAAAATTCGCGTAGAATGGTCTTCAATTAGACTCACTTTCCGGGTTCCACGTGGGCGTCTTTCGTTTTCTTTCGCGGGGTAAAATCACCGTTTCGACAATATGTACTGATCTTATAATAGGGGGTCGCCATGGAAACTCGTAAGATGTCATTTGCAGCCTCCAAAATGGCAACGCTGTCCTTCATGGACGCCCACGCTAGCGCCCCCTCACATTTTCCGATTGTATTTTACGAGCATTGTACACAATGACACCGCTTGATTGGCGCCACTTGTCGGCGTTTCCATCCGAGAATTAACGGACCATCCCTCAATGATCCGTTAAAAATAATGATTACGAGTCGTTTCCTAGATTCTCGTTAACGTCATTAAAATTCGTCCTTTTTTTCGGTTGTTATCCTCTTCGGATGCTTTGCTCTCCATTAACTCTCAATCCGCACGGCTCGCGAATACAATTGTATGTACACTTCTCCGTGGACAGGACCATCTTCAAAAAATCCACTTCAAAGTCGCGCAGCTCCGTCGGCAGTATTCTTGTTATATATTTTCATTAAAAAATTAAGCCCCAGAATAAATAATGTAATCTAATGATAAATAATAAATAAAGTAATGTAATGGTTGGATGTAATCTACTCATTAGCAGTGATAGTGAAGTTATTTTTGCGTCAGTGACATCTTAATTCCATCGTTGATATAATGAAATGTGTAATATCAGCACCTCACTTTATGATTTGGAACGCAAGTCCATTATATTTATTAAAAAGGTCTGTCTAAGTCTATGTAATTCCTTTTCCCGGATGGCGAGAAATTTTCTTGAGAATTTTTCGGAGGTTTTTGCCAGTTATAGTTAAAGTCATTAATGTCAAGAATGGATATTTTAAGAAAGGTACGTAATGTGCTATTTTGTTTTTTCTGCGGTCGTTTTATTAATTAACCGAAAATCAATCACAATGTCATTTCCGGCATTACTTTCACTCAAAACTGAAACGATTTGAACAAAATTTATATTTTTATGCTAATGTTGCAACACAGCAAAGTTAAACCACGCTCTTGATGAGTGGAGGGGATAGATCGTCATGTCCTATTGGCTCCCTATACGAAGAGATAACATCTTCTCTCTCGCTCTAAAGTGCAAACATCTAGTGAATGAACTATAGTAATTACGTAAACAACGTTATGATGTTCCCTTAAGAATCGAGCGAGGTAATAGCAGTTTCCATTTCCTATATATATTTTTGTCCCCTTGCACATCTTTTGCTTAAGAATCTTCCTTTGATCTTGTTAGATTTTAAATATTCACCATCATTCTTCAGACTATAAGCATATTTTATTCTGGATATTACTAATTAAATTCAAATGACTTTTTTTCTGACTTCCACACTATCGCCATGCCAACAATCACCATTATTCTCTTCATTTGCCCCCAACAATATAAGACATTAGACACTCATTAACAACGGGTTAACAGATCCTTTTTCATGCTGATCTCGCGGAATACAAAGTGCAATTCGCAATTAATTCGGAAGTAATAATGAATGAGATAATTTTGGAAATGAACCGTCCCTACACAAATTTGTAATCTCTGCATCTACAAAGATTGAAATTTTCAAAGCGTTCTGTAAGTACATCTGACAGTTCATCCCGATTTTCAAGCAATATACAAACTTGAAGGGTCCATAGGGATGGTGAGAAATCAGTGATTATTTTATTCGTACCAGTTAATGTCGATCATTTAATTACAAATAAAAAAAATAGTATTCCTTTCATGGAATATACGTGAAATGTACGCTTCTAGTAATTAGTTCTTTTATTGTCAAACACTAGCTAGTGGCTGACGGCGGCTGTTCAGGGGTCATAAAGTTGATAAATTAAGTGCGATAAATTGCGATATAGTTTCAACGGTTTAGCTATGAAACAATCGTGACCTTATCAGATACTGTGTTTCCTTAAAAACGCGTGCGATTGAATCTCCTCTGACGAAAGCGAAGATCACGAAAGACCCAATTATATTCATGTGAATGAGATTTTTCAACTGTGGAAGAACTTCTCCTATTGCAGTATTTCTTTTACGTATAACCCTCCCCATCTCCACATTTACAGTTCTCGACGATGAGATTTAAGTTTGGGGAATTAATGGCGTTTTGAGAGTATAAAAGATAGGCCTCACTTGTTGGACACATCCCTTACAAAGGCCCGTTGAACATTTGTATGTACCCTTTTCGGAACCTTTATCTGGGTTCATATTTTAAGCGTGAAGAGAATTAATTAATTTTCGGTGTTCGGCTAGTATTGACACAGCAGCAAAGCGTGTTTTATTAATGTTATCACATTGCTGTACCGACTCAATTAGTTGGTGGGGTTAAAATGAAACTACAAATATTTGCGAGGTTAGATGAGATGGTCTCGGCCTTGACTTGGTGGTAAATCATTGTAAGCTATGAGAAAGAAACTTTAATATTAACAAACCACAATGTTATGTGGTTATGTTGTCATGTTGATGAGCCTAGTAATTTAGTGGTGACGTTTTATTTCCTTGTTTTGTTTATACTTTAAGCAATTTAATCATTGATTATCGAATTTTAATGGATATAATAGTGAACACGCATGCATTTTTGCAAAGTATTGAAAGCAAGTGCGGGCACTTTGTTTCCTCGATTCTCAATTTTTTATTATCACGATGGAGTAATTCATTATAATCTTTCTGAGTATCCGTTTGTATTTGTCAGTCTTCAGCGTTATTTACTGAATAGTTAAAAAGCATTAAATTAATGGTTCACGAGTAAGAAATCCATTTAGGGCTTATCGAAGGAAGTGTCTTCAATATTATTTGTTATCACAACCCGTTAATGACAAGGATGTTCTTCATTTAACCCACCAAATCATAATTTCCTTAGGGACATTTGTCGGAAGATTGATCTTAGGATATAAATCATGCACACGTCTCCGCGTAAAAGATAATTCACATGCTGAAGTGGTTAGGGGAGAGAGCAAGAGATGGCGACGCTTGGCCAATTCCTGCGCTCGGATAAGGATAGTGTGGAGCGGGATGTACTTCAGGTGAAGAATGGGTTATGTATCATCCTTTTCATTTATCATTTATGTATCATCACTTTGTCAATGAGTAGAGAAAAAATCGGCGTGTGGCATGTTACTGTGTATTACCTAAAGTATTTCTCATTTTATTGATTAGGTCATGTCTCATATTTATTCCCTTTGGAAGATATTACTATCAATGTGTTATATATTATTCATAGATTTAACTAGGTTTAGTTCTTTAGGATTAAGTCTGGGTCCCTATTTTTATTTTAACGGTGCCTGACAATTGGGCAAATTGCCATTTTGGGTAACAACAAGCATTACTGCCACCTGGAGGCAAATCGCATAAAACGTCGTGGAATCATACCGACCAACTCATTTAGATGGTTTGTTCGTAGGCAATAATAAAGCAGATTAAAAATGCCACTTTCCAATGTTTAATAACATGGAATACGCGACAGAATTTGTCACCTCATGTAATCGTGTGCTTCAGTGGATCTTCAATTATAAAACTTCAGTAGAAGAGATCTGAGATCGACCTTAACGCTAGAGACATTTGTAGCTGGTAAAATATAAGATTGTATTAGTGAAACTTATTCATTACAAAGTTTGATATTTCGAAGTAACCGAAATTTTATAATAATAGCATATGTTCAGTTTGGTAACTGAAGGAATGTAATGACAAATTCGTTAAAATTAGGGTTGATAACTTGAGCATTTACTGCAATTCATCATAAAAGGTATTGCTTGTTATTTTTCTTCAGTTTTTGAAATATTGAAAAAGATTTGGTCAAAGAAGACTGCACTAAAATTGATTCGATTAATTAATAAGCGACGTGCGCATCGTATTTTGCAAATGCCGATATTTTCTACGACGTACATAGTTACTGTGTCTAGGTCAGTTATCAGCTTCGCTAAAAATGCTGAATCATGTATATTAGAGTATCAGGAGTTAGGTAATGTAGTCGTAGTTCGCGAGGTTACTATGATTCTCGCCGTGAGCTTATGCATTTTCTTCTATTTACCATCTCTGTATTCTTATTGCATTTACTTTGCTCTAAGTTTTCTCCGCTTGCCGCGTCAAAAGCGCTACTCTTAGCATTTACTTCCATCGAGGCCTTGAATGTTTCGGAAGATAGAATTATTACTCCCTCATGAATAGAGTCTTTCAATCCACCATTTTTTACCCCACATTCACTCCTCTTTGCTCGTCTTTCTCGAAACTTGTAGCAAACTATCTCTGCGTTCGATCCTTTTTAGAACCGACCATTCATTAGCATCCGCTTCTCATCCTCTGCAGCCTTTCGATCATTCTTCAACTCTTACGTTTCCGCCTCTTTTTTCAGATTTCGCCCTTCAATTTCATTCATCCGAACTTCGGTTCTTCATTTCTTCGCCAGCATTTTTTTCTCATTTTCTAAGTCGATCGTTCGCATTTTGTCTTCATTCGCGTCATTGCGATTCCATTGTTTCCTCCATCTTTCCCGCCAACAGATGCCTTTCTGCGATTTTTGCTCGTGTCTTTGTTCTCAGATATTCCTCTGATATGCGCTCAAAAGTTCACCGTTTGTCGAATGAGGTGACTTCTATCGTAAAGTTTATCTTCTGTCCATTATTATTTCACGAAGCTACCTTCAGAAATATCCATTGCTCTATAAATCATAAAATAGATATTTTAAATAATCTTATAAACCATCAATTCAAATTTAACTTTAATTTGATGTAAAAAACGTTAATTATGTTGTATTAAAAATTTCAGAATGAAAGGAAATGGAAATATCTCTCTTCTGCAAATTAAAGAAATTTGTAGAAAGAGGGTATAAATGATGTTTTTTTCGTTCGTTTGTTTTAGAACTCCTTGGTGATAAATTGTATTTTATATGCGATATTTTCAAAGACATGCAGTAATCTTTGATCTCCCGAATCGGAAAGATTCTTGCAATACTTGGGTCCGTAGTATAATATTCTTTAATCAACTCAGATTGAAGTAGTCAAAATAATGTTCGCTTATTTCGTTATTAACTATTCGGGTTTGCTTTATTAATTCCGCACTGATTTGACCGAATCAAATCTTAAGAAAGGCAGTACGCGTCCTCCAGGAAGTCATTCGAATCCACCATTTTGTCTCATTTCGGCGCCCTGGAAAGCAGTTTCCGGTCAAATGCTCCGAGAAATGGTTTCGTTTTAGTAGCACCTTGGGCCCATTCAGCGACTCGACGGCAAGTGATCAACGGGTTGTCATGAGCGAGCTTTCGCACGTTTCCCGACGTGTCGTTTTTGGTGAGCAAACATTCATCTCGTGGGCCATAGCGAAAAGAGGCGGAGATTCCATCAAATTTCAGCTCAGCCGAATTTCCGAGACCATCAATTTTCTTGGCGGCGAAGAACTCGGTACTCTCTGCGGCGAACGTTACAAACCGCGTAGTTTCGGTAGTATAGTTTTAAGGCTGGGTGCGGTTGGGTGATGGGTCGCGTTTGAGACGTTTTGACCGAAGGCGTTGAGCGGAGGAATTCGGTCAAAGGAGAATGCGGAATCTGGGGCAAGTTGAAATTGACACTCGTGAATGTTTCTGATTACCGATTTTTGCGTTTTTACTCGAGATTCATGGGATTCTCAAAAGAAGAATGGTTATTTTATAATTGGGGCAAACATTTTATATCATACCTTTGTTTTGTACACGAAATTCATAAAATTTGTCTACGAAATTCAATATCTTTTTATTTACATTTTATTGTATTTTATTTTTTCCAGACTTCAAAATTAGTTTCACTGTTATAAAGGTAGTACATACCGAAATCAGGTTAAACTTTTTATTCACATTATTTTTCACTTCCTCATAAAATTTTATAATTTTTTTCGGTTTGTATTATGTATTACTTGTAAGCTTTTTCCATTGTGGATGATGTAGACTGAATCTTTTTAGATTCTTGTACATAATTCTAATCTACCGGATGATGCTTCCGGAACTCATTACCGGATGATGCTTCCACGGAAGTGAAACCGGTCTTATTAATAAATCTTGCGGAAATTACAAAGTTAATTGAATCGTGGAAAACGCCATTTAATTTAATAATTGATGAACGAGTAGTTACCTATACTATGAAATAGTATATACTATACAATACATGGTACTAACTTACCTAGGACAACTGGTTAAGACAGGAGAGAAAAACAGGATTAATGAAGTGAATCGAAGAATGAAACTAGGTTGGAGTGCCTTCAAAAGAAACGCCCATACTCTGAAGTCGAAAATGCCAATGGTCTTGAGGAGAAAGGTCTTCAACCAATGCATTCTACCAGTTTTGACATATGGAAGTGAAACATGGGTGTTAAACGCAGCAATAACCCAGCGACTTCAGACTACACAAAGAAGTATGGAACGATGTATGCTTGGAATCACAAGAAGAGAC
>KZ310280.1:144894-170631 GCA_000376725.2 Ladona fulva
CTCAACGGAATACTGCGTGAGATAACGTGTCTCAAACTTGCTAAAAATCGCTGTCTAACTGTAGAAGGCTGCGGTAGGGGGTCAAACAAATGACTATATCTCAGCAAATATTTCATCGATGGATGTAAAACTTGGGAAATGTGCATAGAAGATATGAGGTTATGTTCACAGAAAATATCATTGAAATCGGTGATGGTCGAGCGGGGCATTTCTCTAAAATTGGTCCACTTGACATGGAATGCCCCTCTGGAAACTTGCGTATTCGTTATTCCTCTGTTTGGATAACAATAGTTGCCGCGGTTGACTAATTAACCCCGACACAATTGTCTTCGATTCAAATTTTGCTGAAATTCGTGAAATTTTTCGACATTTAATTTATGAATCCCGAGATGAAAAATGTCCCCGCGATTTGGATTTATTTGATTCTCTCCAGAGGTGAAAGCGAAAAGGTTTGTTTGTGTACATTAACTTGTTGGAATTGCTCCAGTAGTTATCAAGCGATTTAATTTCCTTTATAAATGCTAACAGCCTGGTATTCAAATGTTCTCTAACATTCTCGGCAAGTAATGGGTTTCTTATGCATAGAATTAGGGCAAACGTTCTATACGCTCCAGGTACGGATTATATATAAATCCATGTCCTGATGGCTTCCAGATAAAAATAGTCTCATGTTAATATTGTAACATCGAAAGTCCTCTGTAACCTTCTATGATATTCACCTTATTTCCTTTTGATACTTCTTTACTGAGATTTGTGCTTGTAATGAGATCCTTAGCGTACTTTCGGCCGTTGTTGACATGAAATAATAATAATATTTAAATAATCTTCTTATTGGGAAATATGACTCATTATTTTTTAAAGTATACTCATTTAATTTCTTTACTGTTATTTATTCACTCTAAAAATTTGATTTTTTCAAATTGATGGGTCTTTTATTTACCGGACTACATAGGAAATTCTCTAAGTTTCACTCTTTTATGAGCACTCTTTTGACTATGGATCGCTAAGATATTAGGTTAAGGCCATTGGATACAAGGCCTGAATATCCGTTTGCGGGCTGTTGGCAATAACATTGCCATGATTCCATGCATATAGATAAAACATTTCTGTTTTCGCCATTCTATGCTTAAAAGATGTTGCTACACTTGCATACAAAATTTGTTGTGTTCATGCAAACCATAATGGAGAAATAAATTAGAGAACATGCATAAAAATCTATCCCTATTGTTGTAGTGGTACTCGGCAATTAGAAGTGATACGAAAATCTCCTAGGACATTTTTTTAGCTTAATCCTTCGTCTTCGAATCCAGGCACTTTCCAAGTACGTAAGTTTTACACAATTTCCGTAATCGTGTAATTTGAGAAACATGTCCTGCGCATTGCGCAGGAAATAGATCGAAAGAGCTTCGGCCTAGGTCCAAGGCCACCCTTCCTCTCCTCACACACGACCATCATAACGGAAGATAGGGATTAAGAAGAAAGGATCTTTTCTGAGTCTCTGAAACGGCTAGTTGAAACGATATCCAATCCCCTTAAGTAGAGGATAAGAGGTTAGAACTTTTGAGTGATTTGTTTGCTAATATGATCCACGTCGCATATCGCTTATTGGCATAATCGTCTCCCTGCGAAGTTGGACGATGAAATTATCACGTCTGCGCGTGTCTGGACACACGAGCAGAGAAAACCTTTTGATAGCACAGTGTACTTCAAATCACTTTAATACGTTGCGTACATTTTAATTTTATGCGATAAAAATCTCCTCTAATGGGTCTGTTTCCGGGATGTCTGGTATTCTGATGTCCAATGCGCCATTCCAGACAATACCGGAGAGGCACATTATCACGGATTGCTTTAAAACCGGCTATTGAATTCAAAGAAATCATTATCTTTGATTGCGCAGAAAACTTCTTTTTCCTACTTTATCATAATCGATAAGACTTGTTGATTTAGAACTAAATTTGATTAATAAAATGCACTCAGAGCGGCTTCGATTCTTTCCGTGACAATTTTAATTAAATGACTCGTTGAGATTCCGATTGTCCGAGTGAAAATACGATTGGCGTAAATATCAAAGAGGTAATTTAAGAGTTAGAGCAGAGCTTTGAGGTCATTATTTGTATAGATGTTGAATTACCACAAGATCTTGCCTCTACTCAATAAGAGTAATTAGTTTTTATACAAAAGAAATCAATGACGAGGGTGTAGATACGATACTAATTTATTATTTACTCTCTCTTTTGGGGTTTATTTCAGTTAAGGAGTTTCTTGCCCTCGAAAAACTTCTAAAATTCTCAGTAACTTTTTATGTAATTTCTGCTGGGTTCGATTTTCACTTTTTAAAAGTAAAATCGAAGTCTTTCTTATAGCAGGTCATTGAAGGGAGTGTCAGTTAATGAAAAGATCGCTTAACTCATGAAATTGCTGGGAGAATTACTATACCTGTGCACGAAATTTTTTTTGGGCTTAAGTAGATTTTAATTAATATTTATCTAGTAAATTGTCTGTTATTTTTTCTGATTCTTTTTTGGTGACTTTTACGTAGAAAGTTGTCATTTGTATGTTTGTTCCAAATTCACACATTTTAATTTGCATTAGCGGGATATTAAATTAGGTCGAACACACTGATCGAATATTCTTTTATCATATATTTATACGTTTAGTTTGGATTCTGAAATGTTCTTCATTTGCTTAAAAATGAAAAAAAATCTGAAGATAGTAGAGTTGTGAAATGTTTTACGAAGTAGAACAAAAGCTAATTAAGCCCATTTTTTGAAGTAGAGTTCGTTTATGAGCAGAAAACCATCTCTTGCAAGAGGAACACCTCCAAATTATTTATGAATTGGTTTGAATAATTCATACGCATTGAGGGCGAGAGGGAGAAATTTCTGTGAAGATTCGACATGTGCTTTATTTGGCGAATATATTAAATCGATGTTTGGAAGAATAAAAATTCTTTCTAGAATTCTTTTTTTTAGACGTACTTGTTGATGCCATAATAGAGTATTTAACACGAAATTTTTGTCCGTAAAAAATGTCATTAAAGTTAACGGTACAGTTCGATTTCGATAATAATGTGGGTTTGGCGGCGCGTAGTCATGTCATTAGCAGCTACCTGTTAGTTACACAGATTCTGATATACGCTAACATCTTCTGGCAACCAACGGTAACTTTCCAATTATTAAACGCCTTTAAACCGCTCAATGGATGGCGTAAACAACTGTAAATGTGTTCGTTCGCCGCGCCGTTGTTCATGAGATGCATCGTTTGATAGTCCACGGCGAAGATTCCAAAAACGTTAATTGCGGTCCCCGTTTATCGGAGATGGCCACAATGCCTCCTGATAGCTCATTCGCTGGCGTATCGCAATCGCCGATGCTCTTTGAATCTTTCCGGGTGCCATTTTCGACTCGCGGAAGAGTGTTAGTGGCCATTATCGCTGGCCCTCTGGGTCCCGACCTTTCTTCTGACCCACGCTTTATTCTTCGCCACAAAACGATGACGTCCCTTCAGAGTTTTCGACGAATAAAGAAAACACCGTTCATTTGTTCGTTTGATGCGCAATGCGTTGACCAGCGGACCTTCGTGGGGAAGCGGTTTTTTCCAGATTTTTTTTCTGATTGAATTTTCTTGTCGGTGCGTGCTCGGCGGATGAAGAGTATGATGAAATTCTCAGGGAAGTCTCAACATTAATTTCATTGCGCTGTTAATGAAGCTCCGAGAAGTTCATTGCGATAAGGAAGAGAAATAGACTAAACAAGTTGCGGAGATTATCACTTCCTTTATGACATCCTGCGCTCAGATTGCAAATATTTAGCTTTATAGTCGCGATTAGTTCCTTCGGTTGATGCTCAATGCCTGCTGGTGTGCCAAACGGAACTTCTTCGATATTATTGATGAGGATTTCCGTTGTGTCATTCGGCAAATGCTTCGATCGCATTTTGTCTTCCTAAGTAATTACGAAGTTACATGTTTAACGTCAAGGTTGAATTTGAGTTATCACTTAAGATATATTATAATTAAAGGATGCGATTAATTGATGGCATTTTTGTGGATAAGTGAGTAGGTGATTATAAGTTAGTTGAAACACGACTACGAAAAACTTAACGTAATAACTGAATGTAAAAGAATTTTTAAACGATTCTCTGGAAACCCTCATAACAGCAGCATCAATAAGAACGATAATGATATTTGTAGGGAAAAATGTATCGCAGAAATAATTTGAAATAAATAGTTAAACGTTAGAAAGTCATGACAACGCTTCAGAATTACAAATGTGTCGTTATTCTATTTTTAAGGTCTTTCAATTACCTTGTATAATTTTTGTTATGAAATTAACTCGTACAAAACAACGACGAAAAACGTAATTCCCACGGTATATTTATATTTCTCACAACCTGCGATGGCCTCTCCCTCAGGCCTTTTATTTGCTCGATGATTACCATCTTCGAAGTCCTCTTCGACTCCTGCACATATTTAATACAACATAAAAAAAATAAAGCATGGTTATATCCCCCGAAAAAACCAAATGTAGGACTACATCAAAAGAACCTCTCCGCTGCAAACAGGAGATGGATGGGAGAGTCATTCAGCAAGAAATTGCCTTTAAATATCTGGGAATTGAGTTTTCTAACTCTGGGGATATCGAGAAGGAAGTAGGAGAGCAAGTGACAAATTGCTGGCTGCCTTAATGCCACAATCTGGCGAAACAAGCACATAAGGAAAGAAACAAAGGGCAGAATATACAAGGCCGTAGTGAGACCAATTTTAACATATGTAGGAGAGACAAGACCAGATACTTAAAAAAACAGAAGGCTATTTGAAACCATGGAGATGAACACTTTGCGGAGGATTGCCGACAAAACAGTATTCGACAGAGAAAGGAGTGAAGAGAGAGAGTGCGGTGCGGAAGGTGGAATGGAATGAACACATATACAGAATGGATGAACAGAGGATAGTGAGTGTGGCAAGGGACAATGTTCCAAAGGGGAAAAGAAGTGTGGGTCGGCCAAGGAAAAGGTGGAATGATTACCTGGATGTTAGGGAAATGTACTGAAGGAAACAGGCGCACAGACGACGGATTTTTAATAATTCTTGGAATCCTCTCCAGCGAAGATCTCGAGAGGGAGGGCGCGAAAAAGCTTGTTTTTCGACTAACTTCCCAAATTAAACGAGTCTCTCTCTAGGAAGTGTGCTTTGACTCCCTATTTATTATAAAGGACTTTTTAAAAACTAATGTCTTTTCATCCTTCTTATCAACTGCTTTCGTGATTTTTCATTTTCGGATCGTCCGATGAACTTATTTTCTGTCGTGTTATTTCGATCCTTTTTTCTTCGAACGATCCTCTCTTGTCGAAGTATCTTCCCTTCGAAAAGAAGATTGTTCGACAACGACTTCATCTGACGTCAAAATAGACGCGTTGAATTTGTATTTCATTTCAGAATTCTGTCACGCTGTCAGCCGGAAGGGTGGTTGGATTCTAATCCATTCCTGAGTGGCGCACAATGGCCCGATGAATAACACAACCATTTTTATAGCTTCTAATGAGGAGAGACCAAAATGAATGCTATTATTCAGTACAACTTGTACCTCAATAGCGGTCACTTTTTCGTAGCCACGAACAAGACTGGAAAGCAAATTTAAGGCACATTTTCCTATATCGTATGCCAAAAGAAAAAGACAAATGAAAAATATTTTGTCCATAAAGATGTTGGTAGGAACTACAAAAGTATGATCATTAGTAAATATCGTGTTTTATTGGTAATTGATGGCATTTACTGCATTGAAATGGAGAGTCGGAAAAATTCCAATAACTTGTTTTGGTGAATGGCCGTGTTATCCGATACATTCTCGTCAGAGTCCGTTTTTTGAATAAAAATGTATTCAAATATAACTGTCAAATGGAATATCTTCAAAGATTGAAATTCACCGTTAAACTCCCTTTTGGCGTATATTTAAACCTTTTAATGAAATTGTAAGAATCCAGCCATCTTCTGTGATTTTGTTTCACAGAAATGGTATTAGGATGATTTAGAATGTGTACTAGCATTTTAAAGAATTTTGTATTCTCGCTCTGGTGAATGCTATGATCTATCAACAAGAACTATAATTTACCTATCATTATTAAAGATTGTTTTCTAGAACAAGCACGTTTTAAATAACGACCTTTAAAATCCTAGAATAAATTAAATAATCCGAATATTGAGCTTAATGCTTTTTCAATAATTATGGTAGATTATAAATTATTAATTACCGGAGTCCGGTAGTCTGTAGTTTAGGAAATATATGTTTTTGTGTTGAAAACGAAATGGCGGAGAATTTTTTATTTTCTTTTCACCTCAGTCACGACTTTTTTTAAATATGCTTTCCAACTTTCTGTAAAAAAACGCCTGTATTGTATTTTGCGAAAGTAATTCCCCATTATTTATTACTGCTGAAGTTGAAATAAGGTACGATACCCAACGGGATGAAGGAGAATTAGAATCAGACTGAAGCCCTCGAGATTCAGAATCTTTCTCTGCAAATGGTCAGACGGAGCCGAGAGATGAGCTCTGCAAACGGCTGTGTGAACCATTGGGTCGGAAAGATTTCCACCCCAGTAGCATTTGGAATCAATAGAAGTTGGTTGCGCAACTAAGAGCATTCTATTGTTTATTTCCAAGGAATAACGAAAGTCTAACTTGAAAAAGATTGGTTTTACTATTTAAAAATAATTTTTTCGATAACGGGGAGCTGAATACTTTCCGAATTTCATACAATTTTACCCGTTTTGGGTACATTTTTGTATTTGTAAAGCAGAGCGTTTCGCTTGAATATTTATCCATGACAAGGCCATTTAAATGTTGATTTACTTTTGTTCAACAGAGTCCCGCACGTGTTCCTCGAAGGAGTTCATGTGCAGCAACGGTCGCTGCATCCCCGTCGAGTGGCAGTGCGACAGTGAGAAGGACTGCGCCGATGGCTCCGATGAAGACCGAGATACCTGCCGTAAGTGTCACTCAAGCGAGAGGAAAAAACCTGTTTGTTTGACCATAGCAATAGTTTTGTTCGCTCCTTGCATTAAGAAAGATGCAAAGGATACGCCGAGATGGTCCTCTCCGCGATCTTTATTCCGAAAACGCGCTCATGTGTCCCAAAAAAGACGACTTTTTAGAGATTTGCTATTCTCGTTTAAGCGTATAGACGTGGTGAAGCAATCCGTCTATCAATTTGGAATTGCGTTAATCTCCGGCAGACAATTAATCTGCATAAACAAACGTACTCCCATCCGTTATGGGCTACGGGAGGTTTACAGAAGATGCATGCTCGAGCCAAGTGCTCGTAAACAAGTGCTGTGACGACTGACGTCACGCGAATAAGTGCGATCAAAGTTCTCGGAAGAATTGGGTCAGAGGACTTTCGCACTTCTCCTTTTTTCTTCATTTTAACGCGGAAGATCGGCGATTTTTTCTTTTCTTGTCAATGGAGCTGATAACGACCTCAGTTGTGACTGCTGCCAAAGGAACATTTGTTTACATCCGCCGATGCGTTGTTGTTTAGAATCACCCAGATAAGTACAGAAAGACGCCGACCTCTTCGAAGAATCATATTCCTGCTCTTTCGTTTTACCGAAGACTGTTCAGTGTCAAATATCGAAAACAATTGTCACACAATAGATTTATTTTTGACATAACTTTAAATACGTGATCGTGGGAAACGTGTTTTTGTTTAAAAATCTTAAAAGTTTGGACATTTGGAGTCAGCTTCACTTCGTAAGAATCGGAGTTAGACACATCTTCCTGTGTTTTCGACTTGGATATCAATGGACAATCAATATCGAATTATTATTGGCTGCGACTGACACAACTTAAATGAAAAAAAAATCATTTTCGCCATCATCATTGTTTTCCGTGCACTCTCTGCACAAATAAAGAATGTATGAATTAAATATTCTAATTAATTATTTAGTCGGTAGTTAAATAAAATCTGTCTTTCCTTGCGACGTATCGAATTCTCCTGAATTGTCAATACGTCGTTCATGATCGATCTGTTCGCTTGTTTATCATGAAAATTTGATCTAAATTGATCAAATTTTCATGATCGAAGAACATCTGAGTAAGATAAAAGCTCCAAATAGCCGTTGTACGGCTATTTGGAGCTTTTATCTTACTCAGATGTCTTACAACAGCCGTGTTCCTTTTCCTTATAGATGATCGAAGAAGTTGAGCTGCGTCATGTCATCAACAATTTTACATTTTTATCACGAGAATCCAAACAAAAGATTGACGAATCACCATGTAGGTTTAATATAATCTTGGTTTGAAAATATTTTGTTTGTTATTGTGAATCATATTTAATTATACGAATTTTTTGTGGCTTACAACATCCGTAACAGTTTCGTAATTCATATGCATATTTAATCGCCGCGAGAATTTAGTTAATCGTATTCAATCGGTGAAGTGTCATTCACCAGTCTTTGTTATGCATGTATCAATAAGTAAAGCTGTTTCCGAGCATCCTATATCTCCTCATATGAAGCGCAACTGTTACGGAAGATCCGGCCATTAAATATTTCTCTCATTGTCTTTCCATTCATTCCTCTGCTACATTCCCTCATCATCCCACGATCCATTGACCGCCCTCTTTTCCCTTCGATAAAACCCTCCCACAGCAGAAATGAGACCATGTGGAGCCACCCAGTTCCGCTGTCCTTCCGGCATTTGCATTCCTCTGGCGTGGAGATGCGACAACCAGCCGGACTGCGACGGCGGCTCGGACGAGAAAGTGTGCAGTAAGTGCATTAAATCTGGTGCGGTCAAATGGACGGTGGGTGACGCAGGCGAAAGCGGTGTTTATCACGTAGGAAAAATTGCCTCTTTTTCGGATCGTTCGCTATTTAGGGAACATCCTTACGATGGAGTACGAATCGATAAATAGTGGTTTTGTCCGTATTCACTGCTTTCCTTGCAAAATAAACTTTGCGTCGGTGAAAATAAGGAGCTGCTAATTATTTCCCATCGAAAATTTAGTGGAATTGGTCGTCAAGATTTAAATTCGAAACAGAATTCAGTTCTTACAAAGTGGGTGATCATTCTTTTCGCTCAGAAAAATACGAATTAGCGATTTGTCTTGTGAGCGCTATGGTCAACGAGATTCGTTGCCATTTATTTAAGTAAAATTTTATTCTGAAATATTATTAAATCGGGAGTTTGATGTGGTAATAGTCCCTTCCTTCCGTTGTTCGTGCAACCTTTCTACGTAGTTTGAATTAGAGGTGTGCAATTTGGGCTTTATTTACTCCTACGAGTCTGTGTACAGTAATCCGGACCATATTTTGGTGACGGTTTAAAGTCGATTCAAAGGATAAAACCTTTCCTGTTGGTATATGTGCAATCATCCATTTCTTGTGTCCTCTTTAATTGTTGTATAGATTTCAAAAGAAGGATTACCGTTTGTATTAAATTTTTCCGAATTTTTTCTCGAAGCCTCTCGTTGGTTTCAGTTGTGAATCACAAGATTATCAAGATAAGAAGAATATTGTGGTAGTAAATTGTACTCCTCCTTAGCCGTCTGCTTTTAATATTCAAAATTACCGGTATTATCTGTTTATTCAAACTAACTCACCGCATATGACGGAATAAAAGCTGAATTACTTCGGGGATCTTTAGATTTTCATTGTAAAGTCAGCGTTATTAGATCATAAACATTATAGGCGTTATACACATGTTTAGAAATTAATTCCGTTTCATCTCCTGTTAAGATGCTTTTTATTACAACTGCAGAGCTAAGAATTTCAGGTAGCAACCATGAGCAAGTTAAAACAATTTGATTCATTTTATTTCATTCAGTTCCAAAAACATAAAAAATTGCAATTGTTGAATTTCCATTGCGTCTTTTTTTTCGAATGGGAAGGCCTACCCTTTTTTAGGACAATTTTAATCAGGCGATGCAAGCGCCATTCCAATTGCAACATTTCGAAACCGAAAAATCCCCAATGCGACGAATCCTCAACACCAATGCGTCAATCCGAGTTTAAAAAAATCGTATTCCATCGCCGTTCAATCTCAGGAGACTTCCTTTTTAGGTGATTTTTAGGCGATTTAGATGATTATTAGCGTTCTTTTGGTTGGTTTACCGCACTTGCGTTGCTTCTCCGGCGTTCGACAGCATCCCAAACTGCGCCTTAACCCATTCTTTTTCTTCACATAGGTTTCCTAGGTTCGTTGCAGCAACGAGACGTCGCGATTGCTTAGGTGTATTATTTACATTGTCGTGTCGTGTGCATTTGTTTTTAACATCGCGGACTTTTCTTTCTCTTCCTCCCCTCTACCCTTCTCCTCTAAAGAAAAGAAGGTGTGCAGTCCGGAAGAATTCGCTTGTCGTTCAACCATCGGAGAATGTATCCCGTTGAATTGGATGTGCGACGACAACCCTGACTGCTCAGATGCTTCCGACGAGAAATCGTGCAGTAAGTCGCAGACCCTTTCCTCCTCCCCCTCCTCCCCCTCCTCCCCCTCCTCCACCTCCTCCTCCTCCACCAGCGGGAGTCGACTCGCTCACGAATAGTACGAGGCATTTTCGATTCCTTAATATCCGATCGTAGGGAATGGCCCACGCGCCCATTTTCCGTTTTTCTGTCCCGGTCTCGCGAACAGGAGAAAGTCTGTGTTTCTAAGACGCAGTAAATGCCTTTTAAAGATACGTTCTGTTTTGGTAAGAGGTTTTTTGTGGGATGGGAAGGCTTACGAAGATCAAGTTTAAGAGAAGACGTCACTAAAGTGACATTTTTATCCCTCCCAAAACATCGAAATGGAATGGAATGGAACTCTATCTTGTCCAAAATATCTAACAGCTAAAATCCATTCTATATCCGGCCGGATAGCTCATCATTATTCATCGCGAAATCAGTCTATAACAGCCTTTTTTGTTTTTGGACAATTGAAGAAATAATATAAGATTAATTTTTCCATTAAATTACCTTGATATTTGAAATGAATCGTAAGTAATGAAGATCGGAATGCAGGAATTAAATATAATTCATTTATAAGAAACATTTATTCATCTAGGAATATTTCTCCTCGTTAAGATAAGTATGGCCTTGATCACTAATACTTTAGAATAATGCAACTGTGTTTAAAATGTGTGCGTCTCTAGTGAAATTCTTAAATTTTCATTTACCTGCATCACTAATTCGTGTATCGAGGAATTTGAGATCATTATTCTTTATAATGCTTTATTTTATTCTCATTTTGTAAGAAATTTCCTTCATCTTTCTCCAAATATCAATTTTAAAATATAGGATAAAGTTAATTATTGCCTTCATAACAGAATTCCTCCGCTAAATTGAATGTGATTGCCGATTCATTTTTATCGAAGATGTTTGTTAAAGAGTGGAGTCATTCCCGTTGGAGTAGAAACTTCCTTTCTCGCATTATTATTTCCTTTTAGTATTTCTGGATGTGCATGTGACTGATTTGCATGGTTGTATTGCATCATTTCACCATCTTGTTTCCCATTTTTCGTTTTACAATTTATCTGCGACTCCTGTATACCTCGAGGTAAGTTCCATCATCAAGGAAATAAGAAAAGGATGGTATTAATAAAATTACAATTACTCCTTTCCAGAGGTGTATTTACAGAAGTAAAAAACACCTCTGGAAAAGAGTAATTGTAATTTTATTTATACCTTCCTTTTCATATGGATTTCTACAAGATTAAGCCTGCCACGATCGATTTTATAAGGAAATAAGGGTTTCGGCTGTGCAGGTAAGGATGCGGGATTGATTGTCTTTTCGAATATCCATAAGCGTTGTACTTCGCTACAAATTGTTACTGTTTCGGCTTGCATCTTGGTGTTAGGCAGAAGCCTTTAAACTACTGTTTTAGCGCGCAGTTCTCCTGAGATATCGGTTAATCCCCTTCATTTGAACGCATCTTTGATTATATTCGCCGCTTTCATTGAAATTCTTGTTACGCTCCACATCCTTCGTTTGAAAATTTTAGTGCACATAACCTTATTTATCGGACAGTATTTCTTCGAAAATTTTGAAGGAAATCTATGGAATGCGTTGGAGCATCCGAAGGATAACGCCTTCGTCTTTGTCCCATATTTGCTAATTAATTTCATAATCTTTCTACTTTTATCCTTTTTACTGTTGTTTTTGTGCACTACTATCTGCTTCTGTTTTCCCTTGTTACTCCTCGTCTATACTTCAGTTCTCCATTCTAGCATAGTATTTTCTAATGTACATTGTAACATTTTTATATTTTTATCTTCGTACTATATAATTTTAAGTAGATTGTGACAGGAAAGTGATAATTATTTGGATTTCTTATACAAAAAACTGCTCTTCTGTTGTATATTTCGTTCTATTTTCTATGGACGTGTCCATTCATGAAGAAAATAAAATATATTGCGAATATGCTAATGTTTCAGTAAATTATTCTTGAAGTGTCTTTTCTAAGTACTGATGATTAAAGATTATATAGCGAATACATCCCGGGATTTGCCTGGTGTATTTATTGAAACTTCTAACATAATCAGTGTTAGTGAAAATTAATTCTTTAAAATTGTTTTTTACGCTTTATCAACTCGTAAACCGTTTTTCACATCCTTAATATTCGCCGAAAGCAATTACCTAGAGCTTCACTCTACCTGCCTTCGAACTAAGGGATTGTTGTCTAAATGAGTATCGAACCTCTCCCTGCTGTACTACTGCAGAGTTTAAATTGATTTATTCGTTTAATGTTAGTTCAAAGAAAACACAATCTGACTCCGTCAAAATACATTTGGAAAAGAAGTATTTTGTTTAAACTTATCTTGGGTAAGTTCCATCAAATATCGCCAAAATCGATTAATTAATTCATTTATAATTTTTATTATCGACAGTTATCATCGTCACCGATGGATCTTTATAAGCTGTATAATTGTAGCAAATAGAGAGGGTAAATTTATCCGAAAAGGTTCCAAGATTTTGCTCCTAGTTGCACTAGTTTACTCTCCCCCTGTCTATTTATTCCCTGCCTCGTTTTATTCACCCTTTTCTCCTCTACTGCTCCTTGAGCTGATTTTTCTCTGTTTTCTCCCTCCAATTTCCTTTCTCAGCCGTATTCATTTTTTCTCTCCAAATGTTCTCCCTTCCGTCAACTACCATTCGTGCCTCAACGATCCCTTCCTTTTGTCTTATTCGATGCCCACCCCAAATCCTTTCCCAGCCTTTCTCTCCCCATAAACAATCTCGGAGGCATTAGTGCAACCCCATCTTCCGTCGCTGCCCTCCCGTCGGTGACATACTCCGAGGACGTGCAACCTCCTGCCGCACACCCTCGTCCTTTAATTTTGCCCTCCTCTATTTACTTCCCTTCGCTTTTTCCGCCTCCGAGGCTGTCTAATTCTCCAACCTTTCTTCACTGAAATGCGATAGCATTTCAACCGTCCAGTGCCTTTCGCTAATTTTCTTTCGTTTTCCACTTCGTACCGTAGACCTCATCTAGTACTATATCACCGCCCATAAGAAGGCATTTCTCTGCAGTTACTCTGTTGTGGAGCGAGGCTGGGAGGGCATATTTTTCGCGACTGGAGCGAATAACCTCTGGCAATGAAGTGCATCGAAAATAGAGTGACTTTTTTCGTGGTCGCGGTCGTTGATTGAATTCAAATTAAGCCGTCTTACTTCGAATATGTACGGAAAACTCTTGATCTCAAGTTTTCGATTCTAATTACTCTGTTTCCGTCTTTACATTGAAGAGCCTCGGTACGCATTCATTCTCTCACGTTTCAATCTTTCGCTCATTTGAAGTTTGTACTGATAGAAAAGGTTATTCGACAGTTTGCTAGACTCCTAAGTCTGCTAACAATAGTAACATAACTGTGATTATTTACCTAAAAGTTGCTAAGTTACTAAGTTGATTGGTATTTATATGACGTCACTATTGAAATTCTTTCATTTTGAGTTTGCATGCAAATGAATTACGATTTCAGCCTTTGTGTTTCTTTTCTTTTAATATAAGTTCATTTTCAAAGAGTGCCTTCGTCCGAGGAAATTCCTCACATTTTAATGGGCTCAGATACTCAAAGTTCAATTAAAGCTCAGATTTTCGGTTTTTATTTGAAGAATGAAAAGTAAAACCGAATATCTTCCTAACGCTTTACTTCGTTATGATTTTAATCATCATCATTAATGTCCTCTTTTGTATGTGTCATTGACTTGGGTTTTGTTCGTCGGAGCTGCATGATCAACAGGGATTTTCTGACAGTGTCATACTAGGGTCGTAAATTGCCTACATTTAATATCTTTTCAAATGAACGAAAAGTAGTTCTTAGAATATTTCGGCGCTTATTTCAATCGAATGCATTTGATTTACTTTTCATTCGTCTAGGAACTCATAACCCATTTTCAGTTTTCGTTTACTGACCATTTCTACTTTCAGTTCTTAAAGAGGTTTATCAAAGCACAATTGAAGTATATCTTCGTAGTATTAGAAAATATTTATTTCTCTATTAATGTACGCAAATTATTAAAGTCTTGAATTAAACCAAACTAACCGGGGAAAGATTTTGGCAATCGCGAGAGAGAAATTTTCAAAAATCAATTTTTGTCATTTTTTATTCACGCGATGATTTTCATGCTCTGAATTCATTCTTTCCTCATTTATGTAAGTAATCATGGAAATGTTTTGCCCATGTTTTGTTGAATTTCGGATGAAGCTTCTTTAATAAATTTTACGGGTATCTAGACTAATCGGCGGGAATCATTGGATATTTTGTAACATCCCCTAGCGTTTTCAACTGCGTGCGACACTGTCTTCTCGGGATCTAAAGAGGACTCATGATCCATAACGGGGAATTCTGGTGCATGTTGTAGTTTACTCGAAATATGCTCAGTTGAGCGAAAATGTTCCGAAAGCATATTTCGGAAACTGCTTCTTGGGAATAATTGGGTACCGAGAGGTTTAATCGCTGCCGGGCGTTATCAAAGGTAAGTGACCTCCATTACGTGGAGGATTCCCCCTTTTCTTCCTCCATAAGCATTTTTTATCTCATTCTTGCACTGCGATGTTTGTTTTATTTGCACTCTATTCTCTCCTTCCTCCGTATTTTCTTCTCTAGGTCGAAGGGTTCTGTAGATCAGTGCCTCGAGCTTACACTTCTGCTAATGTCGTCGTCAAGGCTTTGGTGTTTGAACTTCTGTAGTGCTTATTTCTTTAAGTGATAGTTACTTTTGGTGCAAAAGTGAATCATCACCTAATTCTCTCTCGTTGTAAATAAATTATTTAACTGTTTCAAAAGCGACGCAATTAAAAAGAGCTTAGACTAGCTTTTTTGACAGATTTGTAATAATAATAATAAAACGTCTTCATTTTCGAAGGATTAAGACTATAAGTTTCCTCTTTCTCCTAACACATAATTATATATTATAAAATAGCCATGTATCGAAAAAGTTACCATTTAACTGAATTTTAAATACCATAATTTATGGCTTGATGATCTATTAATTGCGTCTACCTTTGAAGCGGTAACATTTTGTTGTTGTAGCATTTGCTTGTAGTAGAATATTCTCAAAATTTATGTAATTGTATTCTAAATAATATTTAGATTAGTAAAATTAGACTCACTTGTTGTTAGTTATGTTTGAGCTTCTTTGAATTATGTTTAAGGCATCGCTTTCTGTAGTTAATTTCTTTGGTATCGTAAAATGAAATGAAAGGGAAATATGTAAAATGAAACTGCAATTAAAAGTAAGATTATTTCTATGGAAATTTTGATTTTTTCCCCGAGAAATTTCTGCCTATAGTGAGGGAGTATATACCTGATGATTCAAATTTTTCTCGGCTATCTTATAATGCGGATGCTGCTTACATATCGAGAAGGACTATCATATTATAATAATGGCTGAACTCTCTGCCTACGAACGGTATTTTTATACTATTTTTTATAGTTGACGTTTAACATTTCTCTTTAACTTTCATCCTAATATATTGAAAGTTTTAGGAGTTTTATTTGACGTAGATAGTGACATTCTGTCGCCGTTCTTTCCGATGGAAGCTCTGTTTTTAATATATTCCGTTCTAACGACTAGCTGAAGGTCGAAGCCTTCGACTATTTTCGAAGCTGATCGTCTATATTTAGGAGTAAACGTATCGATTTTCTTCTCCAAGTTGCTTAATTTGAAGTGACTTTCTAAAATCCTCTTCAGCTGCTCTTAGAACAATCTCAAATTTTCATACCAAAGATATTCCCACGTTTACATCGGATTCTCTTTTGCTTTTCTATTACGAGTATCGTAATCGATATCGTATCTACTACACACATTTCAGTGTGGAATTATTTATAAGATCGGAATGGAAATTAAAATAAAAAGAAACTAGGCTTTATACATTTCGCAGACTATCGTACGGAAATTTTCGGACCATTAAGCCTCGTTTGTTAAGCTTCAATCGATTTGTACGTTGAACAATCCATTTCTTTCCAAACACACAGCTCAGATTCTTCACGGATAATTTTATTCGGAATGTCAACAATGGTCGGTGGTAAAATATCTTAATTTCAGGTGATTACTTGTTAATTTCTATTATTTATTTAACACACCGTCCAAATATAGTACGAAGCCAATGCCATTTGACTCAAAGTTCATAAATAAAGATTTTTAGGTGTTTAGAGCGGTATTACGAATATCTCAGACTCTGAAAGGTGTATAGATTATTATCACATTCATAGAATGCTGAATATGCCGTGAACGGTTGTTTTTCATTCCCTTTCATTTCGTTTGTCTCCTCTTGTTGCCAATGGAAACGCAAGTTTTTTCGTTGGCGTAGACTTCGCTTGTACCGTGTAGATTCTCTTGTCTCCCCCGAGAATTTGTCTCCTCCGAGATCTCCAATAGACTTTTTTGGCATCTTCAGATGAAACTTGTCGCGGGGATGAGTTCACCTGTGGCAATGGCAAATGCGTGCAGACCCGATGGGTGTGCGACCGTGACGATGACTGCGGGGATGGAACCGACGAAGCGAATTGTCCAGACACGACGTGCGCTCCGGACACGGAATTCGCGTGTTCTAACTCGTACTGTATCACAGCAAGATGGAGATGCGACGGTGACGTGGACTGCCCCGATGAATCTGACGAACAGGTTGGTGCCATTTGTGAGAACCAAAAATCTGTCCCACTTTACTATGCGGTGATTTTCACTGTGGAGAACTCTGATTTTGGAGAAAAGTGAGGCCAGCGTTAAGCCAAATGTGTCGTTTTGTTACGACAAAATTGTAAATTATTACATTGAACGTTTTTGTTCTATTATTCTTTGTTAAATATGCACGATCTATAAAATTGTAGTTTAAATCACGTCACATTCAGTGAAGTAATGTTTTAAAGCTATATTCTTTGCGAATATTTTTGGAATGCCTATTTAGAATTGAAAATTATTGTGAAGATGACTGATAAGTTTTTGAACTTAGTTGAAAAGGGCAGGAGGAAAAAGGGTGGAAAAGTTTTGTAGAAATCTTGAAAATCTTTGCCAACAAAACAAAATTTTCTGGAAAAATGAGATTTTGGTTATTATTTATTAGCTCATAGTACATTTTCTTCTCGGCTCATTCATTGGAACCATTTAATTAGTCTTTTTTAGCTAATATTTATAAATATTTAAAATTTCAATCAATCATGTCTTCTGAAAGATCTTGTAATTGTTTGATATTTTAGTGTTATGGAAATGGTGAAATTAAGTTTCACATTCTTATTTTGTGTTAGAAAATAAATCAGTTACAGTTTAAATTATACCAATCACTTGCTTTTGAGACGTAATTTGAGCATTCTTCAATAGTATTCTCGATAATAAATGAATTGAAAATTTTTAACATTGTGGAATATAATTGTTGTGTTTATTATAAATTGTAATAGTACTTTCTTTGCACTGAATGAAGTAATTTTAAGCAATCTTATACTCATTGAAACACCACAACAGTCACAAATATTCCGGGTGATCATTTATCTTCTTTCCAGAACTGCTCTGCCCGTGCTACTCCCGTGTCACATTGCAATGCTCGTGAGTTTGAATGTAGGGATCGTGTCAACTGCATTCATGGCTCATGGGTGTGCGATGGCGATAGGGATTGTCCTGATGGTTCTGATGAAGATGCAGAGCGATGCAGAAATGTGACTTGCCGTCCAGATCAGTTCCGGTGTTTGTCAGGAGGTGGGGGATTAAAGCCAGGTGAAACCACTGCCATTGGTGGGGTGTGTATTCCAGGACATCTGCATTGCTCAGGAAAAGTGGAATGTCCAGATGGCAGCGATGAAGAGAATTGCAGTTAGTACAATTCAGGAAAAAAATTCAATATCTTTCTGAATAACTTAGCTATGTCCTTCCGATCTAAAAGTTACCTCTTTCTCACTTCAATGTAGTTAAAAATATAAATGTAGCATACTGGACCAAAGGCAGTAGTAGAACTGTAGTAATTACAAAAATTAACAAATTTTTTCCTAAAAATATAGTGGTATATACCCTCCTATCTCATCTATAAGTAAATTAAAACTTTGGTGGTACCTTAGATTAGTCTGATGATTTTCATACATTGTATCTATATCTTTGGTTTCATAAGTCTTTTCACATCAGAAAAATATTTCTGTTTGATGAAAGATATTCTAAGTCATCTGGAATGTTTCTGAGTCTGAATATCATACATAATCTCATGATACCAATGTACCATGAAATCATTCCTGATGTTTTCTACCATTTTTGATAATCATAAGCATTTTGACATAATTGTTTTCTCTTGCTAGACATCATCTGTGGTGATTTTGATGATTCAAATTTTTCTCGGCTATCTTATAATGCGGATGCTGCTTACATATCGAGAAGGACTATCATATTATAATAATGGCTGAACTCTCTGCCTACGAACGGTATTTTTATACTATTTTTTATAGTTGACGTTTAACATTTCTCTTTAACTTTCATCCTAATATATTGAAAGTTTTAGGAGTTTTATTTGACGTAGATAGTGACATTCTGTCGCCGTTCTTTCCGATGGAAGCTCTGTTTTTAATATATTCCGTTCTAACGACTAGCTGAAGGTCGAAGCCTTCGACTATTTTCGAAGCTGATCGTCTATATTTAGGAGTAAACGTATCGATTTTCTTCTCCAAGTTGCTTAATTTGAAGTGACTTTCTAAAATCCTCTTCAGCTGCTCTTAGAACAATCTCAAATTTTCATACCAAAGATATTCCCACGTTTACATCGGATTCTCTTTTGCTTTTCTATTACGAGTATCGTAATCGATATCGTATCTACTACACACATTTCAGTGTGGAATTATTTATAAGATCGGAATGGAAATTAAAATAAAAAGAAACTAGGCTTTATACATTTCGCAGACTATCGTACGGAAATTTTCGGACCATTAAGCCTCGTTTGTTAAGCTTCAANAAGTTTGGTTTTTCTGTGACTCCTGGTCATTGTTCCACAAAGGTGTGAAGATGACAGAGTCATGGATTTGCGCGAATTTACCGTGTTTTGATTTGGTTTACGTCGACTCACATAAAGCAGGAGATCGATATTGACTCCTAATGTATATCATTTTAAAGACAAATAAATACTCTTTTGAACGATGTATAACATGTCCCAATGTAATAGCAGATCATCATTGGGTAACGCGTCAAAGTCCCAGGTCTATACTATTTTCAATCCGACAGTAGTATCATTTATTCTGAGCTTTTCTCTTTGATGTATCCCATCTAAACATGGTGAAGTTATATTCCATTTTAATTATCGACAACTTTCATCTGACAAGTAAAACCAAGGAGCTTCTTGTTCCTGCTACATTTGGATTTTTTATATCCATTTATTTCTACATTGTTTGAGCTATCATATCTTAATTAAATATATATTTTTCTTTTGTCTTTTGATAAAAAGCTATTGAGGTATGAATGATTCTGAGTTATGGCATTCATTTTGATCACTTATTTAATGCTATATAAAGTATTATTCATAGAGTCACTGTGCTAGATTTCTATGGATTTTTTCACTTTGGCTACTATTCTTACTCCATGAAGGAAGTAAAGGCAAAGTACTTCATTCTTCATCTTGCTTCCTTTGCTCTTCAGGGCTTTTGATAATCACAGAGGAGTTAAGATTTAAGCCAGTTGGTAACCAAAGTAAATATTTTACAGAAATACCCCTCAATTAAAGTTTATTTACAAGGTCTTTCCCTTTTCAGTTAGAACATCCTATGGTAGTGCATGTCTATCACCCATACCGCCAGCCTGATGGTCCTAATCACTGCCAGATGGTCAATGGTCATTGCTCTCATCTTTGCCTCCCTGCTCCGCAAATCAATTCTCTCTCGCCAAAGATATCCTGCGCTTGTCCTGATGGTCTGCGTTTCTTGGCTGATGGACTAGCTTGTGTAGATGAAGGTAAACTAAAAATATTCAATATGGTTCTTTTCCTAGATAATACACCTTAAATTTTGAGGGCATATTTCTGAACTTAACACTCCTTTCATAAACTTGGCATTGAATTTAAGATACGATAACCACTTTGCTTGTTTATGTCATTATTAAGTATGGGGAATGCTAATGAAGGATTTTGTTTCATCATCTGATTTGTTATTACTAAAGTGCTTTAGGCATTTTCTTAATTGTTTTGTTGATGTAATCCTGTATTTGAATGATATGCATTTGCTTGTCTTTGAAGGATCTTTCATATAATTTATTCCTTTCTGTTTTCATTGATTATGCTTCTTTCATAGAATGTATAGCTTTTACTACAGCTCTTTGATATTGAGACCTAACTTGGGATATCTTTTGCCTGTAGATTAAAATTTTGACAGGTTCATGAAAAATGATTTGTTAATTCATGAAGAGTAAAAAAGATAAATTCTCTGTGAGCTGAAAGCATGTTTCCCACATCCATTCCGATGTCTTATATAACAAAAACCAAATTTACCAATATTTCCCATAGTTTTCTGTATTCCTATTAACAATCATTAATGCTGATTGGTAGAGAATAATCCATAAGTATGCGAGTTGAGATGAATGATTGTCTGAGAGTATTTTTGAGTATAATTACACATTTTTTACATAGTGATCAGGTTCTAAAGAAACGGATAGAAATAATATTGGCTAACAATTATATAATGAATATATTTTGGCCGTTTTATTTAATATTTTCATTATTTTTGATTCTTTGAAGTTGGATTAGTTATAAGGTATTAACTTTGTCTATTTCTCTCTCTAGCTGGATGTATTGGACTGATTGGGGAGTTGAACCACAATTCAGGAAAAAAATTCAATATCTTTCTGAATAACTTAGCTATGTCCTTCCGATCTAAAAGTTACCTCTTTCTCACTTCAATGTAGTTAAAAATATAAATGTAGCATACTGGACCAAAGGCAGTAGTAGAACTGTAGTAATTACAAAAATTAACAAATTTTTTCCTAAAAATATAGTGGTATATACCCTCCTATCTCATCTATAAGTAAATTAAAACTTTGGTGGTACCTTAGATTAGTCTGATGATTTTCATACATTGTATCTATATCTTTGGTTTCATAAGTCTTTTCACATCAGAAAAATATTTCTGTTTGATGAAAGATATTCTAAGTCATCTGGAATGTTTCTGAGTCTGAATATCATACATAATCTCATGATACCAATGTACCATGAAATCATTCCTGATGTTTTCTACCATTTTTGATAATCATAAGCATTTTGACATAATTGTTTTCTCTTGCTAGACATCATCTGTGGTGATTTTATTTTAAGACATTGCTACAATTAACTTTGATAGACATTTTTTAAATTTTATATTAAAAATTTTTTTGACAATTGAAATTGTACAGCCCAGGAAATTAAAAAATTCTGCTATTTTATATCACACCTCATATTTAATGAATATTCTATGTGGGTTAATCTTCATATTCCATCATAGATTCATTTTTTATAGAGTTTTCCTGGAGTGAGTAACATTCTGGTCATTGTTAGCTGATGAATTATTTTGCAATCTTGATTGAAAGATCATTTTAAAAGGAAGAGGTTCCCCTTTTTACTTTAATAATAATTTGTAAAAGCTTAGATCATGACATTGAAAGTGATTATTTGTTCTCTTTCCAGCATCCCCTGTTCCTCGGTGCGACCCTAAAACTGAATTTGAATGTGGAGGTGGAATGTGCATTCCCTTGTCACAGGTCTGTGATAAGAAACCAGACTGTCCAAATTGGGAGGATGAGCCAGGTGAGCGTTGTGGCAAAAATGAATGCAAAGGAGAGACTTATCCTGGAGGCCCTCCAGGCATTGCAAACGGTGGATGCTCTCAGCTGTGCGTGGACACACCTGGAGGATATCATTGCGACTGTTTGTCTGGATTCTATCTTGTTGACAATAAAACCTGTGATGGTGAGCATTTGTCTGCAAGATTCTCTCTAAATTCATGAGCTGGTTTCTAGCATTCATTGGTGTGATAGACTGTAGGAGTTTCTATGAAACTTAAGTACCGTAGAAACTCTTTCGGATTGTGCTTTAACATGTCCAAACAGTGCTCCGAAGTTGTCATACGATTCCGTTTTTGCTCCACTGTGAGCAAATGCGGCACCCATCTCGCTGATAGTCTTCTCATGACCAATATTTCAAGTAGGATACTTTGTATGCGTTCAATTGAGATGTTTACAATGTCAGCAATCTCTCTGATCTTTACACAGCGATCTGCTAGCACGACATCATGGACTTTGTTAACCATATCCTTATTAGGTTAACTGTAGTCACCTCAGTCTTACAGCCTGGGCGCTCTTCATCAAAAACGGATGTTTGGTCACACTTGAATTCATTAAACCAATATCTGATGGAATTCATCGAAGGTGCATGGTCCTTATAAACAGCATGCAACTTAACCTTGATTTCCTCACACGTCTTCCCATCCAAAAAAAGAAATCGAATCACTGCTCAATATTGTTCTTTCTCCATGGTGGCAAGCAAACACGAACTTGACTACTTTCAACAGCTATCAAAACAAAACTACTCAATTAATTTGTCTGAAATTTTGACAGTCATATATCTAAAGATGGCATTCAATTACACATATATATACATTTTGTGTCAGTGGTGCCATCAGTCGCTAAACACAGGTACTTATCATACAGCCCTCGTACATTACAAAGCAATGCTGTTAGCTACACTGATAATCACAGCTCTTCAGACTTTCAAATATGTGTGTTATAAAAGTTAAATTGGGGAATTTTTTATGCTTATTTAAATTACAAGTAACAGAATTGTAACTTAGTAGGTCTTAGTTAATAACATATAATAGTAGATGATAAAACCTTGACTTGTCCTGAATCTAGTAATGATTTTTAAAAATCTATGTTAATTTTCCAGATGTAAATGAGTGTGACACTCCAGGAGTCTGTTCGCAGTTGTGCATCAATGAGAAAGGTAGTTTCAAGTGTGAGTGTGTAGATGGCTATCTGAGAGATCCAAGGGATCGCACGAGGTGCAAGGCCACAGAAGGGCATGCTTCTTTGCTGTTCACAAGAAGGCATGACATAAGGAAAGTTTCCTTGGACCATCATGAGATGACAGCCATTGTCAATGACACCAAGGCAGCTACAGCCATCGACTTTGTTTTCCGCACTGGCATGATTTTTTGGAGTGACATATCAGATCAAAAAATTTATAAGTATGTTATTTCTCTATTAAAATGGAATTTTGCATTAAAATCAAAACTACTTTGTCCCTATTTTTTGAAGAATTCATTATTAATATGAGTTTTAAGAGCAGTTTTTGTTAATATGAAACTTGGCTCTTTCCCAGGGCCCCCATTGATGAAGGACGTGAGCGCTCTGTTGTTATTAAAGATGATATCACAACTGCAGATGGCCTTGCAGTAGACTGGGTCTACAATCACATATACTGGACTGATACAGGCAGGAATACTATTGAGTTAGCAAATTTTGAAGGCAATATGCGCAAAGTGTTGATCCAGGACAAGATCAATGAGCCAAGAGCCATTGCTGTCAATCCTCTTGATGGGTAAGAAAATACGCTTTTGTTAGTAATTTGTTAATGTAATAGGTTATAATATGGAATATCAACTCATTTTAATTTTACCCACATTTTCTAGATGCATGTTGAATTTTGTGATATTATATTCTATCTTCAGGTACATCAATTGTAAAAAATGCAATTTAAGAGGCTGTAGTATATTTCTACTCCCTAATAAAGTAAAAAAAACCTCAGAAGTGATGCTAGCAGGTATTAACTTTGTCTATTTCTCTCTCTAGCTGGATGTATTGGACTGATTGGGGAGTTGAACCCAAAATTGAGCGAGCTGGTATGGATGGCACTCATAGAAAAGTTATTGTGAGTTTTGATGTCAAATGGCCAAATGGACTCACCCTTGACTTGGTGGCACGTAAGATTTACTGGGTGGATGCTAAACTGAACACACTTTCATCAGCCAATTATGATGGCAGCGGGCGGAAGGTCATATTGTACTCTCCCGATGCGTTGAAACATCCTTTCTCTGTTACAACTTTTGAAGATTGGGTTTACTGGACTGACTGGAACAAACAGACCATATTCCGGGCTGACAAATATAATGGGAAAGATCTTTCTATGGTCACGGCTGCTCATATGGTAAGTAAAAATTGTATTTTGAAACCAGGGAACTGAAATAGTGGATATTTGTGTGTAGAATTCTTAAAAATATTGTTGATTTAATTTAAACACTTACGTTAAGTTAGTATGTATTTCTTATTTCAGTTTTCTTTTTGAGATATAAAATAAGGATTTAGTACTAGAAGCAAGGCTGCCAGAAAGATCATAATGAGTACCATTTGAATCTTTAGCTATCAAGTAATTTTTGTTTTATTTCAAAAGACCTTCTTATTTTGATATTCAGTTTTTAAATAATCATGGTGCAGTAAGAATTAAATTAAAAATAGCTTTAATTAAAATCAAATATTATTATTAGGTATGAGATTAACTCCTAACAGTGTACAATAATAGTTCAAATTTGTAATGAAGGTGATGCCCATGAATTAAAATAACCTGGAAACTTTGTAGGAAATTTTGTAAACTTCTTGGGAATTATATGGGCACTTAAAAGTTAGAAGCCATGAAATTGATATGAAAAGCTAAAGAGAACGTTTTCTTCAAAGAAATCAGTTACAGAAAGTTTCCAGAGTATCACTGTATGATACTCTGGCTAAACTTATTCTTTGCCAGAAATATCAAAATTATTAATGTGGATGTAAATTTTACTTACTGTCGGATTGAAAATAGTATAGACCTGGGACTTTGACGTGTTACCCATTGATGATCTGCTATTACATTGGGACATGTTATACATCGTTCGAAAGAGTATTTATTTGTCTTTAAAATGATATACATTAGGAGTCAATATCGATCTCCTGCTTTATGTGAGTCGACGTAAACCAAATCAAAACACGGTAAATTCGCGCAAATCCATGACTCGGTCATCTTCACATCTTTGTCGAACAATGACCAGGAGTCACAGAAAAACCAAACTTTTAGCAGAAATGTGTTATATAGTTGTAAAGCAAAATCCGCGTTTCTGAGATCCGACCATGATTTATTGACCTTTGATAAGCGTCTGAATTAAAAATCGATCTCCTCCTACAAATTTAATCCTACGCAGTTGAAATTTTTACTACGCGCTATTTAAATGATTTAGAAAAAATAAGCGAGGGCGATTTTTCCTAAATGCATTTGGGGGAGAGATATGAGGTGGCCTATAATGATGA
>KZ310280.1:174193-196836 GCA_000376725.2 Ladona fulva
TACTATTTCAAATTCCCGCCAACGGGAGTAAGCAACGTTGCCGCGTGTCAGTGGCTTATTTCTAACAAATTCATGAAAACGTTAATTTTCATCGTAGAACGTCGATTAAAAGACGCACGTGGATCTCTCTGAACGAGTGATACGACGGAGATAACAATTATTTGCCGATTTAAATTGTTTATAACTTTTCAAATCGTATTACACGCGGTCAGTCTTAACCCGGGCACTTCCTGCTGAGAGGGTATGGTCACTAAGGTCGAGCCAAGGGTCCGAATTTCGAGACGAACCCTTCCAAAATCTACCTGGAATTTTATAACGGTAAAAACCCCGCCTGGCTACCATGAACCAAAATTTCAACTGTGTAGGATGAAATTTGTAGGAGGAGATCGATTTTTAATTCAGACGCTTATCAAAGGTCAATAAATCTTGGTCGGATCTCAGAAACGCGGATTTTGCTTCACGACTATATACCACATTTCTGCTAAAAGTTTGGTTTTTCTGTGACTCCTGGTCATTGTTCCACAAAGGTGTGAAGATGACAGAGTCATGGATTTGCGCGAATTTACCGTGTTTTGATTTGGTTTACGTCGACTCACATAAAGCAGGAGATCGATATTGACTCCTAATGTATATCATTTTAAAGACAAATAAATACTCTTTTGAACGATGTATAACATGTCCCAATGTAATAGCAGATCATCATTGGGTAACGCGTCAAAGTCCCAGGTCTATACTATTTTCAATCCGACAGTAGTATCATTTATTCTGAGCTTTTCTCTTTGATGTATCCCATCTAAACATGGTGAAGTTATATTCCATTTTAATTATCGACAACTTTCATCTGACAAGTAAAACCAAGGAGCTTCTTGTTCCTGCTACATTTGGATTTTTTATATCCATTTATTTCTACATTGTTTGAGCTATCATATCTTAATTAAATATATATTTTTCTTTTGTCTTTTGATAAAAAGCTATTGAGGTATGAATGATTCTGAGTTATGGCATTCATTTTGATCACTTATTTAATGCTATATAAAGTATTATTCATAGAGTCACTGTGCTAGATTTCTATGGATTTTTTCACTTTGGCTACTATTCTTACTCCATGAAGGAAGTAAAGGCAAAGTACTTCATTCTTCATCTTGCTTCCTTTGCTCTTCAGGGCTTTTGATAATCACAGAGGAGTTAAGATTTAAGCCAGTTGGTAACCAAAGTAAATATTTTACAGAAATACCCCTCAATTAAAGTTTATTTACAAGGTCTTTCCCTTTTCAGTTAGAACATCCTATGGTAGTGCATGTCTATCACCCATACCGCCAGCCTGATGGTCCTAATCACTGCCAGATGGTCAATGGTCATTGCTCTCATCTTTGCCTCCCTGCTCCGCAAATCAATTCTCTCTCGCCAAAGATATCCTGCGCTTGTCCTGATGGTCTGCGTTTCTTGGCTGATGGACTAGCTTGTGTAGATGAAGGTAAACTAAAAATATTCAATATGGTTCTTTTCCTAGATAATACACCTTAAATTTTGAGGGCATATTTCTGAACTTAACACTCCTTTCATAAACTTGGCATTGAATTTAAGATACGATAACCACTTTGCTTGTTTATGTCATTATTAAGTATGGGGAATGCTAATGAAGGATTTTGTTTCATCATCTGATTTGTTATTACTAAAGTGCTTTAGGCATTTTCTTAATTGTTTTGTTGATGTAATCCTGTATTTGAATGATATGCATTTGCTTGTCTTTGAAGGATCTTTCATATAATTTATTCCTTTCTGTTTTCATTGATTATGCTTCTTTCATAGAATGTATAGCTTTTACTACAGCTCTTTGATATTGAGACCTAACTTGGGATATCTTTTGCCTGTAGATTAAAATTTTGACAGGTTCATGAAAAATGATTTGTTAATTCATGAAGAGTAAAAAAGATAAATTCTCTGTGAGCTGAAAGCATGTTTCCCACATCCATTCCGATGTCTTATATAACAAAAACCAAATTTACCAATATTTCCCATAGTTTTCTGTATTCCTATTAACAATCATTAATGCTGATTGGTAGAGAATAATCCATAAGTATGCGAGTTGAGATGAATGATTGTCTGAGAGTATTTTTGAGTATAATTACACATTTTTTACATAGTGATCAGGTTCTAAAGAAACGGATAGAAATAATATTGGCTAACAATTATATAATGAATATATTTTGGCCGTTTTATTTAATATTTTCATTATTTTTGATTCTTTGAAGTTGGATTAGTTATATTGCTAGAAGCCCACTCCTCACCCCATATTTTGACAGGTTCTACCTGTTTTTAACTTCTTGAAATTAACCTCTGATGTGGAAGTTACAAAGTGTTTTTATTTTATGCCCATCAAATTAGTATAAAGCTATAGCTTGATGTTAACCAAAATCCTCAAAAGTCAGTTGCAAATGCTTAAGGTTCCTAAGTGTCTTTTAACCCCCTTTTCTATTTGTACAAAAATCAGTGTGTCAGTGCCTTTCCCAGCATCATTACTGATGCAGACTTTATATTGTGTGAACTCAACCATTGAAATCCTCCCATGATCAAATATGAAGAAAACTAGTTGAAACAACCTAAGTTAAATCAAGTGTGTCTTTATAAACTCTAACTTCTGGAAAAAAATAACGAAAGATCAAACCTCCCAATACTTTTATTGCAACATTTGCATAATGGCAAATTGTAATTTATAGTTGATAGGCAACTTTTATTTGTTGTTCTGGGATGAAACTTGATTTTTATTTCTCAGTCTGTTTTTAAACGAATGAAGTGACCTACCTTAATCCTAATAGTTTATATATGACTAATACTTGTGATGAATATTGAGTATGATGGTTTATGTTTTAAGCTCTGAGAATGCAAACATTTATCACATAAAGGAGCTTCTGTATTAAGTGGGGGTTCACATTTGCTGCTTGAAGAAAGACATAAATGAAAACAGATATTAATAATAATGCAATTTCTTGATTAACAGTTAAGAGATTTTAGATCTGTAGTGTTACAAAATGGTTGTGTGCTGCAGTTCTTTCATTCTCTATAATTTCAAGCATTGCTTTTGCTTATGAATTAATGAACTCCCAATTAGTGCTGTGTAGCTTCTCTAGGGAGCATAGTTGTTTAACTTCTTTTCATTCTATTAATCTGGGTTTGTATTTGTGTCTTATTTCATCATTCATAATATATTACTGAAAAGGTGAATATTTTTCTTTACTAAAATGTATTCACTTCGTTAAGCATTCAGATTTGCCCTTTTACTACTACAGATATGAATTTGTGTGCATGCGTGCTAGGCTGTACATACATACATCCCATCAATATATCTTAGCATTTATAGATACTTAGATACTCCTCAAATTTTTAGCACAAGTGAGAGTTGAAGATTAAATCTTGAAAGATTTAAATCATTTTAATAACAAACACCTGTTATGAAATTCAACCTGTTTCAAAAGAATATCCTGGTCAGTGTTGAAGTATCTCACAAATCACCCGTTTTCCTGTGATTCTATACATATTCTATTCTTCATATATGTGCTCACAGAGGAAGAAATAATAACAATTTTTGCTTTTCATGAAAAAATACATGAAAAGGTATAAAAATAAGGATAATTTAAAATTCCTGTTCTAGATGATGGACATAAAAAATAGCTTCTGTCACGAACAGGATTATAAAGTCTGGCAGAGCTAAGACGAATTTTTTCATTGCACAGTCTTACATCTTGCATTGCTATATCTAAATCTAAACATGAAATGAATGAGGAAACAAATTAATCAATAGAGAGGAGATTATACTCTAAAATGTTTAGACTTCAGCATTCTTACAGGAAGATACAGTAATGTGTAGATTTTGTTTGATCTTTGGAAAAATTCACCTTTTCAAGGTATGTATGGAAGTGATGAAAGAATTATTTATCCATAAATTTGCTCAAAATTACTAATTATGGCATGATTAATGTGTTGCATGGTTTATTATGAACAATTAATGAGATGGCTTGCATGTCTGCATGTAATCCCTTTGCAGCTGATGCTCCAGAAGGAAATTATACTGATGTGAAACCTGTCTTCTTTCCTGATCCAAATTTTGGTGGTGATAACACTACAGAAGACTCGGAGAGTGAGTTGATGTTCATGGTGCTACCACATTCCAGTCTTATGAAAAAAATTACTTTTCTTCATGTTTGAGAAAACTTATTTTGCCCTGTGTCATATATATGGGGGTTTTATCTAGAACATTCTGAAACTCAAAACTTGTTATCTTCCTACTCTGAGGATACTGCTGCATGAGTTAGCTTATCAGTTTGTGTTCAGAGTTCAACCTTGAGCTGACATGAATGATTTTTTGGAGTACATGTGTTTGAAGCATGTGATTTTATTGTTAATTTAACATATTCATCTGTTAAATAATAGAAATATGTTAATAATATTTTAGGAAATCTTAATTAATTATTGATATTTTCTAATAAAATTATGATGTGGTGTTAGTCATTAATATGTCTAAGATAAGAAAGGTTTCCAGATAAGAGATGATTTGTATTCTCTTTAAGTGAAGTAATTAAAGATAGAGAGAAGGCAGATACTCGCAGAATTGTTCTTGCTTGGAAAGAGAGAGTATCTCTAGAATAATGGTTCAGGAGTTAGAGGGTATGTTATCAACTACATCGATACATGTTATATTTTAATTCTTGTATCACTCTAGATGAAAATCAATTTAACATATAAGTGAATGAGGTAGTAAAATTAAGTGCATTATAGGTACTCTCCAAGATTTCAATACTTTTAGGTAAGATCAAAAATTGTTACTAATGATAATTATCAAGCATAGTTACATACTGTAATTGTGCAAACAATATTAAATAAGTATTTCTTCTTGTAAACAAACTAAAAACAAAATAATCTTTAAAAAATGAGAAAGAAAACATATATAGATACAAAATTTAGTCCCTCAAGGATTGTATCAACTTCCACTTTTATTACTACCCTATTGCTGTTAATACCTAGTGGTATTAACAGCTAGTTAATATCTAGTGATTGCAGTAAGTATAGCAGTCCATTAATCAGTTAATCAGAATTAAATAAAATATAAATCCATTTGAATACAAAATAAGACAAAAATTAGTATATATAACATGTTGTGATAATGTTATATAAAGTTTTCAACATTCATAAACCAGGTTTATATAGTTCTTCATAACAATGAATCTAGTGATTGCAGTAAGTATAGGAGTCCATTAATCAGTTAATCAAAATTAAATAAAATATAGATCCATTTGAATACAAAATAAGACAAAAATTAGAATTTATAACATGTTGTGATAATGTTATATAAAGTTTTCAACGTTCATAAACCAGGTTTATATAGTTCTTCATAACAATGAACACTTGAGATGTTCGAACATCACATAAAATGAAAAAAATAATAATAATAACAAAATAAAAAATAAAAGTTTTACAGACTATAGCTTTATAATAATATTTTTAGGTTGTCTATTCCATCTCAATTTTGATCTAATAACAGTGATTTACATTTCAATTTCAATTCTGCTAAGCCTTTGATATCATGTAGATTTTTGTGGACAAAATTAAGTAATTTAGGTACAACAAAAGATAACCTTTTTTCACCATACAAATTAAAGACTTTAGGAACTTCATACACTTCAAAATTCCTGAGATCCATATTATATTTTATTTTCTTATTCAACTTAAATTTATTACTAAAATAGTTTTCTGTTATTAAAATATAATCAAACAGTCTTTCCATTGGCAGTACATTTAAATCTTTGTAAACCGCTTTAATATTTGGTATTTCAGTACCAAAATCAAAGTTATTTTTATTTCTATATATTAATTTTACAATGTAATTTTGTTTTCTTTCAATGATTTTCTTATATCTATTAGAGGTATTACCCCATATTGTCAAACCATACGTAATCAGTGATTCTGCCAACGCAAAGTACACCTTTAACAAAATATCTTGATATTTTGTTAAAGGTGTACTTATATTTTGTACAATATATTTTGATAATTGTGTACAATATATTTTGATAATAATAGCTATAATTTCAGCCTTTACTAAGAATTTTACAATTCATGAGTTAATTAAAAATGACATTATTGCGACACTGGAACAGAGTAGAGGAATTTATTATATTTAATTTCATTCCTTTAGCTTTTATCTCAAACAACACTACAAGGAAAGTAACTCCTGAAGCTCCTGATAGGAATAATGACAAAGGTGGATCTATGTATGCACCTGATGAAGCAGACAGTGGAATGGTTGCAGGCATAGCAATTGCAGTTGTCCTTTGTGTTCTTGTTATAGCTGCTTGGGTAAGTTGATCACAGTAATTACTTTGCTCCTCCTAAAATAGATTATCTTTGTATGTTAACAGAGTGGAGTAATTATGATAAGTTACCATAGGAAGTTTTAAAAGCAAGGATTCATTACTTCAAGATTAAAGATTCTTTTAAAAATAGAAATAGAGAACTTTCATTTCTTTTCACCAGACTAATTAAGTTTGTGAAGCCATAATGAATCATTGAGTATTGTTAAAGATTTTGTTGGTCTTGAAAGGTTCTGATTACATTCATTACTTAATTTCAGATTGCATCCTTACTGTACAAACACTTCTTGCAGCGCAATAACACCAGCATGAATTTTGATAATCCTGTCTATCGAAAAACTACAGAAGATCAGTTCTCTCTTGAAAAGAATCAGTTACAGCCCCAGAGGATTTATCCGTCCACAGTAGGAGAAGAGGTAAGGGCCTTTGGGATGGATGGTTGTGTTCTTAGATAAGCCTTCCTCTTCATGGAATGTCATTGAGAATCACTTAAGAGATCATGACCATAGACAGCTTCTTTAGAGGATGGATTTCCACCCTCAACAGATTGTGTTTGTCTTCTATATTATGAGTCTACATGTATTTTGCTAAGCAAATATTTTTGAAGCATTTAGTATCAATGTATGTACTATTGGAAATAATCTTTACCAAAGGGGGTAATGCAGAGACAAGAAAACAATTTGTTAATGCCTAAGAAAGGAGATATTGCTTGCTTTTCTGTTGTTACCCTGTGACATTTTTACATGGAGTTTAGTTTTTAAATAGGGTTTTCAATGCATCTTAGATTTTTTACTCTGATTATTCGTTTGTAGTGCATTCAAATGATCTTTATCACATCTGCTTTGAATACACATTTCATCATGAATAGACAAAAGGAAGCTTGCTTGACCTATAGAATGACATTTTAGTATATTAATATTTTTGACCAATTTTAATTCGGGGTACTCGTATAATTTTTACTCTGCTCCGCAAAATAAGCTTGGATTCTTTGGCATTTATTTGCTTCCGTATTCTTAAATGATGCACTTAAGTATAGGAACAGCTATCGGTTCTCCAGACAATGAGTGACTGGTTTTGATTTGCTGCATATTTTTTCAGTTGTCGGTAAATGAATGATGTGTCATGAATGTTCTTGAAGTAAGATATATTTACCACAAACAGTTCTCATACAAACAAATTATTATTATCATTGCTATCATTACTATCATCCATCAAAACAAATTTATCTAGCTTTTCCTTTCCAAGCTAATAGAAAACATAAATGAAACATCATCTGCTTAATTTGTCAATAATTTATTGAATTTCTATTTTGGGAAAATTTTGAGTTAAAATTTACTGTTTGATTGCTAGTTCTGAAATCTCCAACAACCCTCTTTGTGAGAGAGCAAATATTCTTTCCTAACTTTGTTGATACCCACATTGAGCTATGCACTAGAAGTGCAATGTGAAGAAATGATTGCTTTTTACCATTCATGTCTGCCATTTTTCATGCCGGTCCAAATGAATATGGGAGATAATTGATAACAGGGAAATGTTCAGTGAACTCATGGTGAGTAGTGCATGTAATTTTTCATTGAGTAAAGTCAGTGGATGTGTTAAGGTTGATACATTTTTGAGTTTTTTGTGCAAAAGTAAATTTCTGATTTAAGACACGAACACATAAAATTTCAGCACCTAATACATTCTTCATAAGGAAACTAAATAATGAAAACTTATCTTTTGAATAGCTTGTTCTTGTATGTAGCTGTTTACTATGTAGTGATTTCAACGAATGAATGTATAATCATGGAGATATAAATCTTCATTATACCACTGTACATACTAATTTTTCAAAACATCTTTGTTATTGTCATAAAGTTCAGGACCCGTACTGTATAAAAACTTATTAAATCAAATCCATAGTGATCAATACTACTTATGACACTTGAATTGAAGCATATTTAATTTCCATATTACTCACTTGTGAATCTATCATACTAGTCAACTATGTATCACAAATGGGGTCATGTTTTCTGTCAGAGCCTTGCTATTTATTTATTGCATGTATCATCCGTAGATTTAAAAGGCTGCATTATTTTCTACTTTATCATTCACATTTCTGTGTATAAACAAAACTCATTTACAATTTTCTCAATTCCATTCCATTTTTAACCCTTAGATGCTCAAGGTGTTGATATGCATGCTCATATATCGCCTCTTTGAGTGCCTAAGGGTCTTCTGCTTTCAAAAACAAAACATTTTTCATCTCATAAGAGATCATCGAACCTTGACTGTTACAACTTCTTATAAAACAGGTTTATTTAATCTTGTCATTGGTTTTTGTTTTCATGAGAACTGACTGTATTTTACAGTTTTTCCTTAACAACTACTTAACAACTTACCTTTAAATTGTGCTTTGCTTGAACAGCAGAAAGAACTAACCAAAGTTATTCATCAAAGAACTATCAAATGCTCCTAGGGTTCTAATTCAATTTATTTACTCTAATAAAGTTGGAATTTCTAACTTTATTACACTCTCATTATTTTAATGTTGCGATCACTCTTTTTGAGAATCATCATTAAAATTTGTGCTTTTATTGAAAGTAGGGATATTCATGAATACTTTCATTTAAATTGAACAATAATATTTTAAAGTTAATTTTGAGACTCCAGAAAATTTACTTTAGAATTAGAGATGCTCATTCTCTTTAAGAAAAGAATATTTTCTTATGTGTTATTAAATAGAGACTACTTCAATATTACATTATGTGAAAAGATATGTACGTATCTTGGATTAACAAGGAAAAAGATGTCTGCCTAAGACTAAAGATACTTATAGTTATTCACACCATCCGTATTCCTCTTATAGTCCAGACAATAGTTAACTTTACATCCCAATCATTTATGACATCATTCTTTTATTTTATAATTTTGCATTTTCCCTTATTTTTTGGATTACGTTATTGACTATCTACAATTTCTTTTAAGCTATAAACACACATGATCAGAAGTCTCCCATCACTACAGAAAATTTTATCTTAATTTTTATCTTGTTCTTATGTTCTATTAATGTCATTCTATACTTAAACTCCTTTAGTGATGCCCATCTGACATTTTTATTAGTTGTGATATTAAATTTTGATTAAATTTTCTGAACTTTATACAGCATTTAGGTACTGAATTTTTGTAGGAAAGTTTGATGTTTGTGTTTTAGATTCTGTGTCATTGTGTAGGTGTTTGAAAGGAACTCCATTCTTGCACGAGTGTAGTATGTTGTTCAGTAGAAATGTTATTATAATTGGGGAAGAAGTTGCATTTTTTCTATACATGTTATTGATTACAATATGATGATAGTGTTTGTGATTCTTATTTAATTAGATAATGGTCCATAATTTACTTTTAACCGTATTTAGTATCATATTCTTGCAAAATAATTTTGTGTTGAAATTTGTCAAATTTAGAAAATAATTTTTTAAATTATTCAAAAAGTTTCAGTCTTGATATTTCCTGCTTCTCAAAAAATACTCTAACATCAAACCATGATTTTGAACTTTGGTTCACATTACTATGAAGGAGATTTTGACATTGTGTCAAGTTTCTCCCCATGAATAAAATTGCTCTACTCCATTTTGGAAGTAAGTGTACTGTTAAATAGATGTATTGTATGTATTCGTGAATTTCTCTTCAGTACAGGATATTGCAAATTGTTGAGATTATACAGCGATGCGTGAATAAAACACTGGATACAGAAAACACGTTGTGACTCTTTAATGATCATGCAGGAACTGACAAGGTACAAGCATAAAAAGGAAGTGGTAGGAAAAACAAAAGAACATCTAAAAACAAGATGGTGTACCAATTACATTATTGGATTACATACTGACATCAAATCCAACACTCTCCCTTAATTCAATAATGTTCAGAGTAACCATCAGATATTGCTTCCCTGAACTGTCCTTGGTCCCAAGGCTTCACATGCTGTGTGGTACAACACAAAATCAGGAAATTTCTTTGGTTGCCTCTCCCTCAATGGATATCTCGGCTCTGTCAGTTCTTCCTCATGTGGAAGTCCTTCTTCAATACCTATTGGTGGACAGCCATCTTGACTAACTCCATCAAGACTCTCATCATTTGAAACCTGCTCAGTTAAAGGAATATGAAATCCTGAATCCCTCTCCACACTGGCATTGAAATCATCCTCCTAATGAATAACATCCCTTGCCCTACATATCCTGCTTGGGTTATCAGGATCAAAGAGTCTATACCCATTTGATGACTCACAGTAGCCAACAAAGATAAATCTTTTGCTCTTTGCATCCAATTTTCTTCTTTTTTCATCAGGTATATGGACATATGCTTCATAGCCAAAAACCCTCAAGTGAGACAAATCCACTTTCTTACCTGTCCATTTTTCCTCAGGAACAGTATTTACCAGGGCACTATGAGGAGACCTATTAATCAAATAGACAGCAGTGTTAGCTGCTTCAGCCCACATTCTCTTATTACAACCAGCTTCCTCCATCATGCACCTTACTCTCTCCATTACAGTCCTGTTGACTCTCTCTGCAACACCATTCTGTTCTGGAGCATACGGGATGGTTAGCTGATGCCTAATGCCATGTAACTTGAGAAAATTAGTAAATCTCTGATTTACATACTCTCCCCCATTGTCTGTACGAATACACTTGATTTTCAAGTCAGTCTCATTCTCCACCAAAGCTTTAAACTCTTCAAAGTACATAAAAACCTCATCCTTTCTCTTTATGAAATACACAAAAATTTTACGAGTACAATCATCCACAAAAGTTAACATATACTTGGCCTCACTCCATGAAGACACCTGAAATGGTCCACACAAATCAGAGTGAACAAGACTAAGTCTTGATGAGGATTTATGACCAGAACTTTTAAATGTGGCCCTACAATGCTTCCCCAATATACATGATTTACAAACATCATCACTCTCATCAACAAAATAAATACCTGTGGCCAATCCATTCCTAAGTTCATTCATTTTGAATTTGCTTAAATGACCCAATCTTTTGTGCCACAACCTGTAAGAGAGTCTATTAGAAGCAACATTTGCACACTCTTCTGCAACATTCAAGCGAAATATCCCACCAACATTTGAGGCAATAATATTTGTCTCTCCCTCAACATTGACATCCTCTTGATTAAAAATTTTGCACCCATTACAATCAAATACAACAACATACCCTTTAGATATTAACATGCTTACAGATAATAAATTCACTCTTAAATTAGGTACATATCATCATCATCATTGGTTTTCTGCCAAGTGGCAGGTCCTTGGCGTAATTGGTTTTAATATAATTTTCTTCCCAAGGCTTTAGCTTTAAACAATGCATATCCTTCTCTTCCTTTTACATCATCTAAAAGCTTTCTTCTCCTTCTCCCTCTCTTCATCTTTCCTTCCACCGCTCCCTCTACTGCCATTTTTAAAAGTCCTTCATGTCTTAGGAAGTGTCCTACCCAGTTTTTCTGCCGTTTCATAATAATACCCATTAATATTCTATCTTCTCCCACGCGCTGAAGGACCTCCTCATTTCTTACTCTATCATTCCAGATTATACCTTCCATTTTTCTCCATGTCCATATTTCAAACGCCTCTATTCTCTTCCTGTCCGCTTTCCTAATTGTCCACGTTTCAGATCCATACAAAAACACATTCCAAACATAGCATTTCATCAACCTCTTTCTTAATTTCATGTCCAGCTTGCTTGTCAATAACCTTTTCATCTTGATGAATGCAGTCTTTGCCATTCCTATTCTTTCTTTAATTTCTTTTAAGCATTTCCAGCCACTTTCCACTACACAACCAAGATACTTGAATCTCTCCACCTGTTCTATGTCCTCTTCGTCCAAAACCAATCCTATTCTTTCTTCACATCCTATTTTCATGGTCTTTGTTTTTCCCTTGTTTATCTTCATTCCATATCTTTCACATCCTACATTAATTCTGTCCATTATCCTTTTCAATGTTTCAGGATCCTCGGCGATCACTACCATATCGTCTGCGAACTTGATACATTTTATCCTTTTGCCCCCAACTTTTGCTCCTGCATTTTCCTCTACTTCCAAACTTTCCTCGATCATTTCTTCTAAATACATGTTAAACAACGTTGGCGACATACAGCATCCCTGTCTAACTCCTCTCCCCACTTCGCACCATTCACTTAAACCTCTGTCAAATCTCACCGCCACTCGTTGGTTCTTGTACAGTCTTTCAATCAGTCTCCTCTCTCTCCATTCTACTCCCTTTCTTTTCATTACTTCCATTAGTTTCCTCCAATTAACCCTATCAAACGCTTTTTCAAGGTCTACAAAGCATAAACATAACCCTTTTTCTCTTTCCAAATATCTTTCTCCAATTATTCTTAAAAGTCCTATTGCGTCTCTTGTCCCCTTTCCTTTTCTGAAACCGAATTGTTCCTCTCCTATACCTTCCTCCATCTTGCTTACCATCCTTTTATTCAATATCCTTAACATTATTTTGGCAGCATGTGATATTATACTTATTGTCCGATGTTCTTTACATTTTGTAGTACCCTTTTTCTTGGGTATTGGCACCATGACAGTCTTCAGGAAGTCTTCCGGCCACTCTCCTGTTTCATATATTTTATTACATAGACCTGTTACATTTTCTACTCCTTTATCGTTAAGATTCTTCATTAACTCTGCTGGTAACTCATCAACTCCTGGTGCCTTTCCTCTCTTTATTTCCTTTAAAGCCTGTCTTACTTCACTTTCCAATATTCTGTATCCCATTGAACATTCATTCACTTCTTCTTCATCCTCTATTTCTGTTCCTTCTGTTTTCTCCTTCTTGTCATACAACTCCTCTATATACTCCTTCCACCTTCCAAGCGCCTTCTCTCCAAACAGTTCTTTCCCCTCCCTGCTCTCTATGCATTTACTACTGTCTCCTGCTCTTCCACCTCCTCCATTGAACTCCTTTATTCTCCTATATGCCTCCTCATACTTTCCTGTCTTCTCTAGTTCTTCTATCTCGTTGCACTTTTCATCAAGCCATTTCTTCCTCGCCTTTTCACATTCTCTTCTCAGTTCATTATTCAGTTTCCTGTATTTCCTTTTTCCTTCTTCATCCGTTCTCTTTTTAGCTTGCCTTCTCTCTTCCATTTTGTTTATCATAGCATTTGTCACCCACGGTTTCTTTTTCCTCACACCTTTAACATAACCAATTAATTCTTTTGCTTCTTTCGTTATATTTTCTTTCATTCTCATCCAGTTTTCTTCGGAATTTTCCCCCTCCTTTTTGTTCTTTTCCATACAATTACCGATTCTTTTGCCGAATTCTTCCTTTCCTATTTCTTCGATCTTACATAAGTTCCATATGTTTTTCTTCTTTGCCATCCTCACTTTCTTCATCCTAATGTTCAATTTTGCCATCAGCAAAATATGATCGCTGTCTATGTCCGCTCCCGGTAGCCCACATGTTTTCGTTATCCCATTTCTAAATCTCTGTTCTATCATAATATAATCAATTTGGCATCTGTACCGATCACCTGGTGCCTTCCAAGTGTATAGTCGTCTGATATGATTTTTGAACCAAGTGTTTGCTACCATCATCTTATTTTCTTTACAGAATTGTAGGAGCCTGTCACCCCTTTCATTTCTCTTTCCTATTCCATACTTTCCAACTATATTTTCCTCTCTCCCTTCTCCTATAACCGCGTTCCAATCCCCCATTACTATCTTACAGCAGTTTTTCCCTTCTTCCATTTCCTTTTCTATCCTTTCATACATTTCTTCTATCTCACTGTCTGGATGACTTGTTGTTGGCATATATACTTGAATGACTAGCAAGTCTTTCGGTATGCTCTCTATCCTCATAGTTATAAGCCTGTCTCCTAAATATTTTACCCTTTGAACTGATCCCTTGACTTTTTCTGTTACCATTATACCAACTCCATTTCTTCCATTCATATCTCCAGAATAAAACAGCGTGCAATCTTCTCCCTTCGCTTCTCCACATCCTCCTCTTCTTACCTCGCCAACTCCGATTATATCCATTTTATTTATTTTCATTTCTCTCTCCAGATTTTCCAATTTGCCTATACCTCGTAGTGTTCTTACATTCCATGTTCCTATTCTCAAAGGATTCTTCGCAAAATGCTTCCCCCGGAGATCCGATCGGGAAACTATTTTACCTCCGGAATATTTAATTTGGGAAGAATCCATTATATTTTAAAGCCCTTAAACGCCTTTCAAGGAAACTCTATGAGAGTCATTAATGGGGTGGTTTTCTGTTTCCTTCCCCATCCTGATGTCGTTGGTCCTATTGGACTCATCCGTCTTTGGGGGTAGTTTCCCGCCCCCAGGGCATCAGGGTGCCCTTCCCTCTACCCGCCCTCTGATGAGGCCGTTGGCACTTGGTAAAGGGGTGACTTCTTATCCCGGAAGTCATTCGGTCGCCATATCCTCGTCAGTTTAAAACAGGTTGTACCACGTGAAGGTGAGGTTGGCATTTGGGTGGGAGAGGCTCTATAATCGCATCCCTACCCCTTACAACCTATATAACACTGGAAATATATATAACACTGGAAATCGTTGTGACAACATTATCACCATCAAACCTCCAAATATATCTGAACAGTTACATGCAAAATACTCGTTTTAGATTATTTTATGTGAATATTTGTTTAAGAAATAATTTTATGAGTTGGTAGTCCTTTTAAGAAATAAGTTTGTAGGATTTAGTATTCTTAAACTTAAAGCATAATTCAACAATGTGGGTGGATTGCAATATTAGAGACTAATTAGAACATATGAATATTTTATTCACTGTTCTTCAAAGTTCTCTGTTAACTTGTTTTTCAGCATTTATATATTTTTGCACATTTTTGAAAAGTATGGAAAGTTTAATTCTTAGTATTGTTTTTGAAACATTAACTCTAGTATTCCATGAGAGATAAATTTTCTGCTATATGGATTTTCAAAGATTTATACAAGAGTTAAAAACAAATATATGATGTCTAATATATGCCAGAATTGACATTTAAGATGTTTCAGTCAAATATCTTCTTATTGGGGAGGTTAAATGGACAGTGTGGTGAATCAAAGAAGTGCCACTGAGGAGTAATCTGATTGATTTATTTGATGAGGTTTTTTTTTACCTTGTGATAATGGAAAATTATAGTCTATTATTATGGCATTGTTTGTGTCTCAAATATTAGTTTTATCAAAAATTGAACTAATTGTTTGTGGAATATCTTGAACTAATCATTTTCTTTTCCGTATATTACAACCTCACTAACTTTCAATTGTAGATCATTTTACCTCTTCATGCTGTTTGGAATATGAATTCCGATGGATGAGGTCAGTAGCTTTCAAGTATGCCAAAGTTGTAAAGATCCAGAATTCATTTTTTGTAACTGATTTGTATCAAGTAATAATTGCATTAAAAATGTACATGCCAGAATACACTGAACATCGTGCTATGAAAAAGCCAAGCCCATTTGCTCTTGAGATTTCCCGCAAATTTTAATCTTTTTATTTCTAAAAGTTTGGTTATTAGAACTGAACTTAAAAATAAGCATAAGTACTTTGATATAAGCTGTGCATGCTGCAATCTTTGCTGTGGTAGAATATTTCTACAGACAATCAGATGATGCTGTATGCCTTTCTGTGATAAGCATAGAATATTTCCATTATATTTTTGCCTGTCTACAGTTAGAACAAATATTTGTACTCTAGTATAGAACCAAATCTTCATAGTTTTATTAGGCAAATTATTTTGATTGACTTTATCTTTTGTAATACTTATCAGCAATATTTCAAGAGCAAAATCAATTATGAAATGGGACTATTTTGCTTTCTTTATTAGGTAATTTTCATCTTCAGTACTATGAAATTTAAGTTGGTTAAAAAAGCTGATTGATGCTGTAGCTAAAAAGAGGATATAATCTGTCTTTACTTATTTTTCATATTTATAAAAATTAAACGGTTATAAATTTGGGCCAGTTATAAAATTGATTAGTAATTTTGTCTAAATAAGTTTATTTAGTTTATTTTAGTCTACTTTGTCTTTTAATGTGAGAATCTCACGTTTGAAGTAAATGTAATTGTCAAATTTCATTTTCCTTAATTGCAGGCAAGAGAACCATTGAACACTCCTGGGACAAATGATTATGTTTAAAAGAGGCTGGATTTGTTGTAAATCAGCCATTAAAAAGTTTCTGGAGGTGTTGTGAATTGCCAAAAGGACTAAGTGTACAACAAGAGTGGTGTAATAATGCAGCTCTCGCTTTCCTGCCTACATTGAAACTATCTGTTCTATGAACCACTGTGTGGAGACTTGGTATATGTTTTCTGATGCATCAACACCATAATTTAGATAATTTGCTTTCTAGCAGAAACTGTATCCGAATTTTTTGGGGTTGTGCATCTGAAAAACAAGTTTAGGCACGATGCGGAGTTGCCAGTGTTGGGAATCACTGTGCAAGCTCTGGCAGCTTATTCCACAAGATTGTTTCAGAATTTGTGGAATTTCCATTTCCATAGCATTAGCTAGTGACTTGATCAAAAGACAGGTAATGTTTTGAGCTAGAATGAGTTTGAAATGAAGAGTGTGTGGATGATCTCAATGCCTTAGCAGCAGTACCTTCTGTCCTCTGTGATCTGCCAAAAGAATGTATCTGCTGCCATCTGTGCAACTTATCTAACAAAGGCAAGAGGCACTATGTTATTTGTCTTTTGGATTGCTGCCAAAGATGCATTGTTTCATGGCTGCAGAAAAAAGTGCAGTCTGATGACTTCCTGGATATCCTCTGGCTATACATCCTTTGTATTTGTTGCCTCACTTCTTCACTAAGCATTTATAAAAGAATGCATTGAGATTCTTAACCAAAGCCCCACACATGTTGATATTTTGCAGAGATAAAGAAACAAAAAATCTTTTAAAAGTTGTTTGTTCATCATTCAATTTTCAAGTGCCAAATTTAATTGGCTTTATATCAATTGTATGGTTAGTAATAAGACCATGTCATGAATCAAGTAATATGTGTATGCATTTCTGAGGAAAGTGAAGATGAAATTCTTCATAGATCAATTTGACTGTTGTTGTAGATAACCTTTTTCTGTGTGTGCACACGTTTGTGCATTCAATTGATTTCTGAGTACCTGTGAAAGAGTTGTTGAGCTTGTATGTCTACTTGTATGAATGTATGTATATTGTATGTATGTATATAATGAATGAGTGGTAAGGAAGGTTTTGCAAGTTGGTTAAATGAGTGCTAAATTGTTTTTTTTATTTTACTTTAAATAACAAGCCTTTAAAAATAAATGAAATTTCTCTGTTATCATTGTTAAATTATGTAGAAATTTTACATTCCCTCTTTTTCTTCTTTGTAAACTTGTAGTTTTGTGTGCTAAAATATTTGTTATTTTCAAAAGTCAATTTGCTGCCAGGAAGATCTCTTCCCGAATTTTTGAAACAGTGTCATGAATGTCCAATATATTAATTTATATTTAAAGGATAATTTTGTTAAAATTGATTACTTGATGTATGTAACCAGTAAATATTTTGTTCCCATAATGCTTTACACAGGTCTCATGGGGTTAAGAATTAAGTTTTTGTTTGTATGTATGTAGACCCAATGGCAGCATCTATTGTCTTCTTTTATTATTGTTTGAGAAGCTACTTATCTTTAAGGGGCTGTGAAAAAGCTTCAAGCTCTTGAGGAATGCTGAAAATTGAAGAATCTCCTCATTTCTGTAAAATTTCACAGAATTTGTTTAATGCTATTCTGATCAGTTTCAATGAAAAGAATCAAGAAATTGACTAATTGTGGTTATAGTCTTAACTCTTATTACACTCCTATGTGAGTAATGATTCCTTTTGCATGTCAGTTGCTCTTCCAGCCTTTGCAACAAATTTTGTAAAAAACTTGTATCAATTTCATTTGTTTAAATCAGTTAACTTCCTATTATTGTACGTTTATTTCAGTGTCTTTATGAGACGGAACTGCTATATATGCTCAAGTATTTTATTAAGTTCCTGGGAGAGGGATGTAAATTTGATTGCTTGATAAACAGTCCCAGGGAAATGCTGTTTTGGTGAAGCTTACTGTGTTATTTTTTATAATTCAAGTGTGAGAAATGTGATTATTATTTCGTTTTAATTTATGTCAACATTAAAGGTTATTCTGATACAGTTTTTCTGGTGCTTTTTTTATCCTTTTGAAATACCATGAGCAACTTGAAAGATATTTACCTGAACTAATATTAAACAAAAATTTGTGTTGAAATCATTAATTTTTTTTTGATTGTTCTTTCTTTAAATTGCATGAATAACTGTATTGAATAATATGCAAAAATTCAGTTTTCATGTAGAAAAGATGGTTTGTTATACACTTCTTTGGCTTATTAATTGTTCGGAATATATTGAGAAGTTAAATATTGGGAAATATAACCCCAAAATCGATTAATTCTCTAAAGATCACAACAAGCTTTGTACCATGTGCCTAAAATATTTCAGAGCATCCCAGAAGACAATGTCATTCCATTCTATGGCTTCACAGACTACATCAAAGTATGTTGCTAGTCGTACTTAGTTGAAAACTTCAGGATAAAAGAATAGATACAATAATTGGTAATTACCAAATACGGTAAATATTGCGTTTTTCATGGCAGGCTGAACTACATGAGAAGGGATACACAAAACATACATTTCTGCTTTACAAACACCCTATGAAGCCCCAAGTTCATAAGTATTCTTATAAGACATTAGTGCAGTCTTGGCGAACTTGAAAATATTTTTTTGGGTCAAGTATCTCTATTTCTTTGGCTTCTGATCGTAATTATACCTCTTAATTTTTCAATTAATAGTTTAGCACTAAATTTTACTGACCTCTGATCTATACAGAAATATTTTCTCAAAAACAATAGAGTATAAAGCAACCTGTTTTACCCGAATGTTATGTTTAACTCCGTGTACGGAAACTGGAGCGTTCGCGAAAATGAAATAACTGTAGTCTGCTTCACGTTCGTGGCTAAAATTGTGTATTTAGATTGTCTCAAATCCCTCAGAATTAGATAACAAGTTCGAAGGCTACAACATCGATCAGAAACACACGAAATGCAGAAAATTAGATTAAAGTTGAGCTGAAAACATATAATTTATCGAATTAGGACACCATTAAAAGACTTCAACAAAATGTACGTATTAATTTAATAGAAAAGATCATTCTTTATGATTAAATGAAACGCATATACTCGAGCAAATTTGATGAAAAACCGAGATCTATTACTTCCGAACGTAAAAACGCCACGCCGAATGGGAAGAATGAAAGCTCAACTATTTCCCGTTCAACCAGAACCTACGTTGCACACGAACACACGAAGCACACGAATACTAACAACATTAGCGAAACGAATATCGCTGAGAAAGTGAAGATGTCAATTGTTCGTAGTGATGACTTCTGACTGAGGAGTAGATAAAATTCAAACCAGAGATATTATGATAACTAAATTGTGTAGTTTGTTGTTAGATCAGTTGTGATTTCATTAAATTATCCCATTGTATTCTCGGTTATGCAAGTCAGAGGATTCTCCTTGTATGTTATGTTTAGTTCGTTCATAGTGATGTTTTGGTAGATCTTACGTTCACGTAGAACAATTTAACTCCATAATTTTATTAATGGGCACGTTAAAGTGACGCGGTAGGTTGTTTATGTCGTCTTTCTGACCAAGTGACTTCATTAATCAATTCTTACAGTTGTTAAATTGAAGGCATACTTATGATTCTCAGGTGTTCGTGGTAAAGTAGACAAGATGTATTTTCCTATAGGATGGCCCAAAGTATTACGGGTTCCCCAGCTAGGACTTTGTTCCATTCGTCAAGTAGTATGCAACAGAGATAAACTTCTCCTTGCCATACTGACTGATGATTCGTTGTCAATATGGTATTGCAAGGTATGGTGATTTTTTTATTAATGCACGTTTTAATTTATCAATGAAGAAGAGGAATACTATTGGTATTGTAGATGTTAGCGTTATATTCATTGTGTTATAACTTTGCATCGAATATAAAAATTTACAATGATTGATTGTGACATGTTCATGACGTGAAACACACATAAGTAGCATAGAATGTACAGTCTTCGCAGTCTTGAATTTTATCACATGAAATATTCTTGCAGCCTTGTGTCCCGATCGTTTCATACCGTCGATCGCAAGAGTCGGTGGATGATGTTGGTATGAACGAACTTGTTGAATGGAGACCAGATTCATCTATGCTAGTTGTTGCGGTGAGTAAAGCCGTATATACCATTACATGTGTATATATACCATATATCTGTAAGCATAACATTATATAACTGCCCAAAAATATTAAATCAAATCCCTGAACATCGTATCTTACCCATTAATCCCACCATTATATCTTACCTCCTCATCAACTAAGAAATCATTTTTTTTTATGTTTTAGGAACTTAGGGTCTAAATCGTTGTATATACCATTTTTCACGTTAAGTGTTTATTCACTTTGTTTACTGTTTAAATGTGGTAATATTATAAATCAGGTCAGAGATAGATGTTCCTGATACAATTAAGGGAGAATATTAGTTTTCCCTAATTTAATCCGCATTCTTTTTAGAATACCTGGATAGCTTCACTGTAAGTCTCCTTGTCAAGAGTACATAAAATTCTTACCTCCAACACTAACAGAATTACAGGAAAAGATTTGTGTAAACTTTTATAATCACTCATTGGATTCTTATCTTTACAGATTGTTTTAGTGAAATATATATGTCTAACTTATTTCCCAATTATTTTAATGCATTATACTCCATTAAAATCTGTGATTGTCTTCAGTGTAGTGTGATGTGCTCCTTTAATAATGTTCTATTGAAAGAATGCAGCTTACCATGAATGAAGTTGATGGTATGGGTTTTTTACAGAAAGTATGTTTGTCAAACTCATCATAGGTTGAAAAGACTTAAGCTTGGCTTTTTAGTATAACTTTCATACAAGGATCTTTTTACTTCAATATGAGTTGCATACACTGTAAAAAGCAATTATGTACAATCTTAGCTACCAAGGTTATTTTTATGAATAAATGTATCTACAAACATGCTACGGTTTCTTTGGAGTTTACTATGTTGGAATACTGATTTTCAATGCTAATTTGTGGATGCAGATATTTTTGCTTTCCTTTTTTAAAGGATTTCAATTTATAATTCACCATTGATTAATTTTAAGTACTCTTGAATTTAAAACCTAAAATCAGGAGAAAATGAGTTAAAGATAAATAAAATGTGTAAGAAATTAACATCTCTCTTACTACTGCAATTTTTGGTATCCTATGGGCTTGTACTAGAGTCATATTGAACAATTTTTTTTGCAGCAAGTATTTAAGTGATCATCATTATGTTTGGGAATGGTAGTTATTATAAGGGTTTCCCCCTCCAACGCTGCCACCTGGTCAGAAGGCCAAATTGCAGTGTAAATTTAAATAAATAAATAAATTAAGATTAGCAATTCAATTAATGGAGAAAGTATGATATGCTTCCCACATGATGTAAGATAAAAAATTATATATATATATCATCATCTCATCATCATCATCATATGCCTTTTCAATCCTATGTCGGATGTAGGCCTCCCCAAGCGCTTTCCAATTCTCTCTATTCTGAGCCTCTCGTTGCCATGTTATCCCTAAATACTGAATGATGTCTCTGTTCCATCGGTCCCTTGGTCTTCTTCTTGGTCTCTTCACGTCTCTTGGTATCCAGTTCAGAACTGCTGATGTCCATCGTTTGTCGTTTCTCCTTGTAACATGGCCTGCCCACATCCATTTCAGTGATCATACCTTATCTATGATGTCTGTCACTCCTGTTATCTTCCTAACCCAGGTGTTGCATTTCCTGTCTCTTCTTGTGATTCCAAGCATACATTGTTCCATAATTCTTTGTATAGTCTGAAGTCGCTGGGTTATTGCTGCGTTTAACACCCAAGTGTCACTTCTATATGTGAAAATGGTAGAATGCATTGGTTGAATACCTTTCTCCTCAAGACCATTGGCATTTTTGACTTCAGAATATGGTTGTTCCTTCCGAAAGCACTCCATTCTAGTTTTATTCTTCGATTCATTTCATTGATCCTATTTTTATCTCCTGTCGTCACCAGTTGTTCCAGGTAAGTGTACTCTGAACAAGCATCAAGTGGTACCTCTTGTAGTAGGATTGGTACTTGTGCTGCAAAAGAATTATACATTACCTTAGTTTTCGATAAGTTTATCCTGAGTCCTATTTTCTGCCC
>KZ310280.1:215274-228342 GCA_000376725.2 Ladona fulva
AGATTTATGAATTTCTTTTTGTTTTTATATTGAGAACTAGCTCCATCCGAAAAGTATATAATTTTATAAATCTCCCCCACCTCTTCCTTCAGGAATTAAATCAACTTGCGCTGGAACAAATGGACAGCTATTGTGTCATGTTTGTCGGAAATAGCAACAAAGCTTCTCTCTCTCAACAACGAAGTCACTTCTACAATATACTACAAATGGGTGCAATGTCGCTTGCATGTTATTCTAATGAACTCCTTGGATTGCATCCTGCAACACAAAGGAATAATTCTCAGAAAAGTCTAAAATTACCAAACATTCTGAGGGCTGTAAATTTTCCTTCATGTGTTTTAGGTAAGAAGATTGTTCACTTTCTATGAATGAATTTTTTGGGAGCTTTTCAAGAGAGTTGGAAAATTTATCGACTTAATAATATAATCGAATAATTACGACTTTTGAATTTGGAATTTTCCTTTTTGCAATCAGAGAGACACCTAACGAAACGAGGCTATCATTTAACATTCTTATGACTTCAATTCTATCTAACTCCGAAGACTCATTCACTATCGATGGTATTTTCAGAAGTGCTTGAGCTTGGACTAACCTTGTCGATGGGTGATACGTCCCTAATATTGTCCTCATGATCGCACTCACTCCCAACTGGTAACTTGGAAATTTTTGACCGACAGGCATCGCAAATTCTAAGTCCTTTAACAGAGGCTATTTCCGTTTTTCCCACTTTAGTAAGCATCCATGGAAGCACACGATGCAAATTTTTTTGAGCTTTCCTAGGGTGATTTGGGAGTCTAAAAGGATTGAAACACCCAGTATAGAGCCGTAATTTCTCCTCCATTGTACCTAATAGTAGTAGCGGAATTTCTCCTCCATTGTACCTAATAGCCATAGCGGAAGAATTCAATATATGGTTCTCACAAGTATTTAACAAAGGCCATCAGGGAGTAGACGAACCATTGAGGGAGGTGAACGTTCTCGCAGGAGGTAGTTGCCCAAATTATTTAGAAATTTCAAATTCAATTATTTTGCGAAAGGTTCAAAAACTAAAAAATAGGAAATCGAAGGGTCCAGACGATATTCCCAGTGACGCGATAAAATTAGGAAATAATGCAATTGTTCCTTATCTAAGAACACTTTTCATTGCTACGCTAAATAACAATTCTATTCCAGAAGATTGGACAAAAGCGAACATAATCCCAGTTCACAAAGGAGGCTTAAAATCATTGTTAGACAACTACAGACCGATCAGCCTAACGTCACAGGTTTGCAAAGTAATGGAGAAAATTATAGGAGATCACATTCGGGTATTTTGGAAAGAAAACGACTGGCTGAGTAAGAGACAACGCGGATTCAGATCGGGGTTCTCATGTGAAACATAGCTCCTAGGACTTGTACAAGATATTTCAGAAACCATGGATATCAGGGAAGAAATCGATGCGGTGGTTATCGACCTAGCAAAGGCATTCGATAAAGTACCTCACGACTTACTTATTGCCAAGATCCGTAATTTAAATATTGACCATCGGGTTACTGACTGGATACAAAATTTCTTAAAAAAGAGGAAACAGAGAGTTAGAATCGGAGATGTTTTCTCTAAAGAGATAGATATTACTTCAGGCATTCCACAAGGTAGCGTTCTCGGGCCATTGCTATTCCTTATTTATGTGAATGACCTCCCAACGAATATTAAGTCCGAAATTAGATTATTTGCCGACGACTGCATATTATATAGGCGTATAACGGAGGCTCAGGATCGCGAACTTCTACAAAATGACTTGAATCAATTAGCCGAGTGGACTAAAGTAAACGGGATGGAAATTAATGTTAGTAAATGTAAGCATATCAAGTTCTCCAGGAGAAAGTCTATAATACAGCATTGCTACTCCCTTAACAACGAAAACATTGTTGCTGTGACCGAATGCAAATATCTAGGTGTCAAGCTAACCGAGAACCTTAAATGGGGAAAGCACGTCGAGAACATAGTCGCAAAGGCTTACAGGAATCTCCATTTTGTAATGAGGAGCCTAAAACGGAGTGGGAAAGGAGTAAGAGAAAGAGCGTTCAAATCACTGGTCAGGCCGATTATAGAATACGCAACGAGTGTATGGGATCCTCACGAAACAGGCCTTATTAAGAAGCTCGAAGGTGTACAAAGGAAAGCAGCTAGGTACGTAGTCGGCAAACACAAGAAAACAGAAAGTGTAAGTAGAATGCTAGCTCATTTGAAGTGGGAATCATTAGAGTCGAGACGGAAAATATTTAGATTAGCCGGGATGTACAAAGCATGGAATTCCGCGGAGGGGTGGGACGAACTGAAATCCAGGTTTAAGCTCCCTAGCTATATAGGACGAGGCAATCATGAATTAAAAATCAAAGAACGCGAACAGAAAACAGATATCGCGAAATACTCATTCGTTAATAGGGGTATTAGAGAATGGAACGCTTTAGCTGGAGAAGTTCTCATTCCAATGCCGAAAAATGTAAAAATTTTTAAAAATAAGCTTAAATCTATTTTTAATCATTAATCTTCCATAGTTTAAAGCTGTAATTTAATTTTATGTAACATTATAGTGTGTAGAATTAGCCTCTTGAATTATAACTTAATATTATGTACATGACTATATGGACTATCTACCATGTAAGCTAGCTTATTCACTAACAATATTATCCTTGTATTGTATTATTATAATTTTTTCCATGTCATTATCTAAGTTTAACCTTCTATGATAAGCTAAATGTTTATATCTTAACTGTGTATGTACATAATTGTATGTGTCTTATGTATGTACTGTATGTGTCTTATGTAATGTATTGCCTACGGGAGGTTTTTGGAGGGGTTTCCCTACCGTCCTTGGGCAAATGCCGGGCAATACTATGTTTAATATGTTATGCTCCCCTCCAGCACTGCCACCTGGATAAAAGGCCAAATTGCAGTGAAGATGAAAATAAATAAATAAATAATTAGATATACTGCACTGAATGTAGCTTAAAGCTTGATCTAAAAAGGTCATCTGGTGTAATGTGCAACTTAAAGAAGAAAATATGAGTGCAGAAAAATTAGAGATGATTATGATTAATAACACTAATAAACAAACCAAAAACTATACACAAAAAGTATGATAGAAATTTTGATCTTCCTTTGATTTTGATATTAAAATCTGTTTCCCCTTTTCATTGAAGAAATATAGTTAAGATTCCTTCCAAGGAATTTGATATGAACGATTGCCTTTTAGCCTCATAAATTTGTTACTGTTTATTTCTCATAAAGTCCAGATAAGAAAGGGCGATGCGGGTAATGAAACCCAAACTTCCTCCAACCAACTCCATTATACATATATTTATTGCGTTACGCATTGTTTATTCGTAATCTGTANTGAGGGATAATAACCTTGTTATTAAATTTCGGTCAGATAACTGGAACCCGCATTTTCATCTTCAAATTGCTTATCTAAGAAACAACTTTGATGTGAAGAAAAGATTTTAATGACAAGCCATTTCATTGCTAATGTTGATGTTAATTATAGTGAATGACTGTGAAAGTAGATAACAGTAGTGCTCCCAATCCAGGACGAATAATATATTATTGTTCATATATTACGAATTATCAACAAAAAATTGGCTTTTCTCCTCGTTCATGATTACCTTTCGATAACTGCGAATTTATCGCATACACAGAATAATAAACTTAAGTTCTGTCGAAAGTTTGAACTAAAATCGAGCAAAATAAAGCAGCGATGAAAATAAACGATTCCCTGCGCTTGTTCTCATAATCTAACGTCGTATGAAGCCCCAAATTGTGTTTGAGATGACCAACAAAGTATGAAATGATCTCATAGCAGGACATAGTTATTCAGGACAAAATGTGCATGCATGACTTAAATAGTTTAGGGACCTAGCGATAATACCTTTTAACAAAGTCTAATTTTCATGGTCGCAAAATTAGGTATGTATCTATCAATGAGTTTTACCAATAAGACAGCTATATCATCAGGGAAAAATGTTGCGTTAGGATTGGTACTTCCGTTTTACGAATATTATTATTATTATTACAATACATCCGCTGCGGTTTGACTTGCATCAGGTGGCAGCGTCATACAATACATCTATCTGTTAATGCATAGTTATTATAGATACAGAATTACGTCTATATATAAAATTACAATAAATTACAACACAATAATTCATACAAAAATTACAATGAAATACATTATACAATTAATTACAATACAATAATATATTACAATACATTAACATTATTAGCCATCCTCATCAATGATTTAAGCAGTGTGCACTCGAGTGTGAATAAACTCTATTTAAATCTAATATGTAAAGATAAAAGGTAATGCTATATTCAAGCAAGATTTTTCGGCATTCCTTGTAGGCCTTCATGACTACCGTAGTGGTCACATAGTGCCTCACCCTACCACTGGCAATCCCCTACTGATCTTACTTTTTGTCCTCAGCAAGTGCACCATTCTGTTCCATTTTTTCCACGTTTTTAAGGAATCCCCTCAGAGATTTTGGGAACGGCTCTAAAGCTCCTGCATTCAAACTATTCCAGTCTCTGACTGTCCAGTTAAGAAAAGAGAACTTACTTTTATTGTATTTTTGTTTAATGTAGTTTACTTTATATTTATGTCTGTGCCTACCTAAGAACTCTGCCTTACTTATCCTATTCCTTAACTCCTTATATGAAGGATACACTGTAAGTAGCTTAAAGAATATGGCTAATCTTTTCTTTTTTCTTCGTTATTCTAAACTTTCCCATCCTAATTAGTCATCCTCGTTACGTTTTCCTGCCTATTGTATCTTCCTAAAACGAATCTAGCTGCCTTTCTCTGTACTTTTTCAAGATAATTCTTGAGTCCTACTTCATGTGGATCCCACAAGCATTCCCCATATTCTAAAAGAGGCCTAACTAACAATTTATACACTGTCTCCTTTACATTCTTACGTAATTTTCTAAGGCCCGGTATTACAATCGATAGTTAACCTGGAGGTTAAAGTTAACCTCCAGGTTAACTCAAAAATCCGTCTTACAATTGATGGTTAAGCCTTAACTGGTAGTTAAAGTACTAGTTATCTTAACTACCAGATTGAGTTATGGTCAAATCCTTNTTGTCAGCACCGAATAATAAAATAATCATTAATAACATTTATGGAGTCGTTAACTTCCTGTTCCATTACTTTCAATACCTGAACCCACTTACGTAACATTGCAAAGGTTAGTTCTAATAGAAATATTATTACTAAAGATCGATGTGAAATATCCGAGATAAGGTTTGCCATCAATTTTTGGAACAGTTTTCTGATATTACATATCGGGCATATTTGTGATAATGTCGGTGACAGTAGGTCAGAAAATACGACTGCTCTATGCACCTGTTCTCCTTCCGTTAGAGAATCAGCGAGTCGGAGGTCCATAACGTTGATTTTGCGGTAAAAAGACGTATTCGACTTGATTGACGATTCTAAATTGCGAATTCATTCAATCTGCACTGTCTATAACTCATACATTTTGAGCTACCACCGCGTATATGCAACGTTTCCTTCAATGTCTTTCTTAAAATTAGGTCCGTCCTTCTAAATGGGTGTCCGCTACAGTAGCCACTCGCGATGCTCCTACCATTTCTTTAAACCGAACCCTTGCAGCGAATATAAGTACCGTTATATTTAACATAGTCTCATTACAGTGTTGCAACATGTGTTCCAGTGAAGGAGTTTTAAGAGTATCCCGAATCTTATGTTACCCACAATTTTTTTGAGTTTGTTTTGCTCATGACTGTACACACAATTGTCTTTCATACTATCTTCGATTTTGTTTTTAGTGCAACTTACGTGAAACCAAAGCTCACATTTAATACATTGACACCCATGTCTTAATTTCCTACTGCACGCCTTGCACTTAAGATCACCAACACCCTTCCCGGCCATCTCACTAATTCACTGCACTTTCATATAGGAGCAACAATGGACACGTCCTTCCCCTTTAATTAATATGGTCATGTTATTTCCAAAAATAGTAATGCTCTAATTCCAAAGATATTTTTTCAATTACATTGCTGTACTTAAAAACCCAACTGCATCCCAAAAGAAAAACAGTAGCAAGAGCTAAAATCTGTTACCAATATTTTATGTATGACAGTTTTTCAATGATCGTTCATTTTCCCTCTTTCTTTAAAGCCTATTTAAATTTGATCCATAAATTCTGTTTCCCCTTTCTATTCCCATGTATTAGATGTGCTTTAAAAAATATTAAGGCTAAATAGCAGAGTGCATCTTAAAGAAAGGTAGAGATTTTCCTTGGCATTCATTATGATACATTGAAGAATAGTCTTAAACTGTGCATCTGTTGCTGCATGTTATAAGCAGGTGTGTTTACTATGAAGGTATATATGATAATTTAAGATTAGTATATTTGATTTTTAACTTGATTGTTAAGATGATTGAGTCTACAAATTAAAAATCATGTTCTCAAAGGACTTAAATTGCTAAATTTCTTTTTTGTTCATCTTGCTTCCCTTAGAGATAGGATATGGCAGAATGTCGTTCATCTATTGTCCAAACAATTTCCCATTCAATTGTTTTTCACTATTTTTATCCTCTGTATTTACATTAATGCCAGAGTAAATATTTGTAAATTTTCTGCAGTTAAAGAATGATTTTTAAATATCACGGAGACATTTCATTGATATTGCTTCAATTTAAAATCTCTGGCTAAATTAAAACTTTATAAATTCACTAAATACTAACAGTACAAAGTGTTAATTTCCAAATGTTATTCTTATGTTCTTAAATGAGTACTAATAATTCAAATAAAATTTGACTTCATCATCATAAACTAAAATCAGTGTCAGCAAGCTTTGCTTCTTTTATTAAAAGTCATTTTGCAAAAGTTTGTATTATAAGTATCACATCCACTTTATAATTTGAGTTTCAGGAGTAGTTCAAATTCAGCCACAAATTATTTTATTTTGTATTAAAGCTTTAAAAAATGTAAATAAATACACACAATTTTTCTATACATACTTGTGAATTTTACTCACAAGGAGAACGTCAGGTTTGTGTAACACAGATTTACATGAAAATTNCTCAGACAAGGGAGAATTCCGAAGGAATGGAACCATGCAAAGATTGTCCTTTTGCACAAGAAAGGAAGCAAGGAAGATTTGAAGAACTACCGCCACATCAGCCTTCTTCCTGTTATTTACAAAACATTCATGAGAGTAATAGCTGCACGTCTGAAGACGTCCCTGGCAGCTGCCCAGCCCAGAGAACAAGCTGGATTTTGCAAGGGATTCAACACTATGGACCATATCCACACGCTGCAAGAAATTATCAGCAAAATGAACAAATACGAGATGCCACTAGTACTCTGCTTTGTGGACTATGCCCAGGCCTTTGACTCGGTAAGTACCTCCTCCACACTGGAGGCACTGGGGAAACAAGGGATAGATACAAAGTACACCCAACTTCTACGCAGCATCTACAAGGACGCCACAGCCTCTGTAATGCTGCATGAAGAAACAGAGGAATTCCGGATTGAGAAGGGAGTGAGACAAGGCGACTGCCTTTCACCAATTCTTTTCAAAGCCGTTCTGGAAGAAGTCTTTAAAACCTTAGACTGGGAGGAAAGAGGCCTAAGGATCAATGGAGAGCACATCAGTCATTTGCGTTTCGCAGATGATATAGTACTCTTCGCAACCAACGGTGAAGATCTAGCATCAAGACTTCAAGAACTGAACGCNTTTAGGTCATAATCAAATAAGATAGGAATTTTAATTTTATGAAAAGTTAGGATCGCATATTTTTTATAATTTAATGACATGAAGTTTTCTTTGCACTAGTTGTAGCATGATTAGTGAACGATTGAAGGACATGGCAGTCTGAAATGGAATGAATTTTCAATAATTTAAGATCATCCACAAATAGCAAATGTTCAAACGAAAAATTATAATTTTTGTTCATTGCAGAGAGGTTTACATTAAGGGTGCTCTTTAGTGCATAGAAAAAGCAGTTTTCAGAGTGTTGGGTTTTTCATCTCCATAACGGCATACTGAGAGATTAATGAGCTTTATTTTCACCATTCGACGCTTAAAAGATGACGATTTTTTGTATACGTGTTATGAACTGCATTAGATAAAAAAAATTAGGAAACATATAAAAATATTCACCCTTGTTGCTAAAGTGCTACTTGGCTGGAAGATGCGATAGACAGATAATATTTCGTTTGCCTCATAGTTTTACCCTTTATCTTTTAATTCAAATATTACTCATTCACGTAAGATTCATACATTACGGCTAATCTTGACAAATGTAGAGGTCTGTCCACAGCTTTCTTGAAAGTCTTTTGGTAAACGCCTCGGAGGGGAAGTGGCGTCTCTCCAGTCATGCGGATTTCGTCTCTTTCCACCGCCTGATTGCCCCATCAAACCCGATATCGCCAGGGCAAAAACTATGAGAAATAATAATGCAAGAGCAGGGAACATCAGTGATGCATATGAGATATGGAGAGGGAGATTTTGGCATTCCTTCTTCAGGGAGTCTCTTCTCGCGCAAGCTGTATCTTCCCTTAATTCTAAAGATTAGACCTCATTATTCTTTCACCTCTTTCCCTCTAATCCCATCCAAATGTGATTATAATTAGGCCATCATAGACCAGTAACAATCACATTCTTCAGAGTACCTTCGCTTCAGTTGCTTTCAAAAAGTTGCACAGTGTAGAAATAAATGCTGAGGTATTATAAAAATGCATATTTGTAAGAAAATTTATCAAATTTATGTCAATAATTGATAGCAAATAGAGCCCGGCTCTATAATGAAAAATGTTGGATGCAAAATTTCCCACCGTGGCAGTTGGAAACTTATCTATGTTATCATTCTATGGGTATGGGCCTTTAAACCGATAAGCTTTCCCACCACCAACTTCGCCCTCCTTTTTACCCATACCATTCACGTGAGGGGAAGGTAATCAGCTTCAATAGCGGACAAATGCTGGAACTAATTGAACCGAAATCTCGTCGTAAATTCAGCTGAACTGAAGACGAGCCTCAAGATTATTTATAAACAAAATAAATAAGTAAGGGCCAAGTAAGGATCGTTGAAGAACTCTGCATGTGATGTTGATTTCTTTTGGATAAGTTCACAGAATTTTAACAGACTGAGTACGATTTGACAGATACTTTTCAAACCATTTGAAAGAGGACCACATATTCCATAGGTTTTTAATTTAGCAATTAAATGAGAATGGCTGACTTATGGCTGGTATCTGTAATGCTGGATAAGATGTATCCTCTGAGTAAACTGTATATCCGGCGAAAATGAGTTTCTACAGTTTGGATAAATTAACACCAGGGTAAAGAGCAAATAAGTTATCCATTCTAGGGGCAGTGTATAAACTGCTTATCTCCTGATAGTATGCAAAGATGGCTCCATGCGCAACAACTGGCAACAGACAATTTTTAGTTTAAGCCATCTCAATTCAGTGATTTATTGCAGAAGTAGTTAATTCTAGCAATTCAGGAAATCTAGTTGTGCAGCACAACATGTCTTATATTTTTCCTTATCTAATGGTAATTATTGTTGGTCAAATCATAAACGCCAGTTCACAGTGTTTTAGTATTCAACATACTTTCAAATTGATAGCAGTTTATTACGTATAGTAGGCGAAATTCTGCAATTATTAACTTAGGCTTCAAACAATTTCCAAATATGTAATAAATTATAAGTAGGGCAAGATTTTACCTTGTTAAACGATGTATTTATCATCTAAAATAAACTAGGTAATCTTGTATTTTTGCATGCTAAATTANTAGATAAGGTAAGATCACTGAAATGGATGTGGGCAGGCCATGTTGCAAGGAGAAACGACAACCGATGGACATCAGCAGTTCTGAACTGGATACCAAGAGATGTGAAGAGACCAAGAAGAAGACCAAGGGACCGATGGAACAGAGACATCATTCAGTATTTAGGGGTTAAATGGCAACGATAGGCTCAGAATAGAGAGAATTGGAAAGCGCTTGGAGAGGCCTACATCCGACGTCGGATTGAAAATGGCTGATAATGATGATGATGATAGTGATTTATAGTAAATACTCAAGAAGTACTGTCCGAATTCATTTATTAGTTATTAGCCTACCATTCTTGCTTTCTGTAACGTCTACCCTGCATTCACCATTCTTCCTATGTTTTATGTATTTGTGAAAGGAACTGCTACCATTTACATTTAACATATTATGCAAGAATTTATTCTCCACATCCTTTTTCTTATGATTTAACCATTTGATAACTTCACGGTATTTGGTCATACTTTGTTCGCTATTCTTTTATTTAAGGCTCTTGATTTGCGCTTCAGTGACTGTATTTCTGCGTTATAAAATTCCAGGTCTGCATTATCTTTTAGCTTTTTAGTTGGAACATAAATCCTTTTTGCAACATATTTTTAAAATTATTCCATATCTCCTTAATGTCTATGCCATTATTTAGCAAACCCTGAAATTTCTCTCTCAGGCATTCTCGATAACCATTGACATTTGACTTCTGAATACTGTATTGCACCGGTCAGGGTGGATCTGGAACATTAGATTTCCGGAGAATCCACTCTGTCTGTGCATTGAATTATTTTCGTGGTCTAGCAGTGGGATATCACGAGAGAGATAGACAAGACATCAAATAAATCCACCATGTAATTAACTAATAGTTTCATGCAATAATTAACATAAGTAATATCATCAAATAACATAATATGGACTATTGGAACTGGTCCTGATAATTACACAGATCAAATATTATCATATGCGATATGGTCGATAAACAAAGGTTGGAATATAAAACAACTTAACTGAACAATACATTCGCCAATAACTTGTTGGTCTTAACACAAAATATCTTCTTCAATTCTCGGCGTTGATGTCCCTTCAAGGTGACTCACGCTGCACACGTCTGTCGTCTTGAAGCTTCGAGCTCGAACTCCTGTGTCTTCTTTCACGAAGGAGTTAGGAGGAGTGAGGAAAACAAAGGAATTTGGAAATTCGCAATTTGGTAGGAATCAGACGGCGGCCAATAACCTTTCCTGAAATGATTGGAACTGTCCGCGGCAGGAGGTAGTTCAAGCCTCAATCGGGTATTCATACTCGCTGGGTATAAAAATATGAAACCAGAAGCGAGACCTGCAGGTCGAAGGTCTGTAGATCGTAGGACTTTTTGATCGTAGGACTTTTTGTCGTAGACATTTTGTCAGCTACTTGTAAATGGGCAACTGAAAATCGGCACAGTATGTGGTCTTATTTTTTGTCTTTGCTATGTTTCTATAGCCCCAGAAAGGTTCTAAATATACTGCCATATGGTCACTGATCCCTGGTAAAATATGACAAGATTTGAGCAACTCCTGCGGTCTCACTAGAAAAACATCTATTGTGTTGGAATTTTGCATTGGGTCATTTACCACCTGCTGAAAGCTACTCTCTCCTATTAATGTATTTACTAACTGCTGTGCCTTCCCCTCTGATCCTTTCTCCCCCGACCAGTTAACATTAGGTAAGTTTAAGTCACCCACAATTATATATGATTTACCAACGTTCTGAGCATCACATGTCATTTCCACTAGTCTTTCAATCAGATTCAAATCACCACCGTACATTGTGACTATTTGTACTTTACATCCACTCGTTCTCTCTTGTATTTCTACAGTTAAAATTTCAAAGTCACTCCTTCAAAACAACTGAACTGGTATATTTTTTGGAAACATAAATGAAAACAACACCCTGTATTCCATCTCTATTTTGCCTGTAAACCTCAAATCTAGGAAAAATCTCAACTGAAGAAATTTAATCTTTGAGCCATGATTCTGTGCCCACAATTACGTCTGCATTGTAAGAGTCTATTAATGTATTGAATTGGTGTATTTTATTAAAAATACTGTGACAATTCACTTGCAGAACCTTCAAAACTCCACCCAATTTAAAGTTCCAAAGATTTTTTAATTTCGCCTTTTTCTGAGCCACATCTAACCACCTTCCGATTCCCTTTCTAATTTTCCAAACTCTTCAATATAATCACATCCATAATAAGTCTCCCAAATTTTCTGCTTCCTCACCTTTTGAGATGGAGTCCATCTCTGGCCAGATCCTCTTCTCCTAACCAACAATTGGGATCTGAAAAACATAGACCTTGTCTCTGACACGCCCAGTCTATTCCTTCATTGATATAGTTCACTTTTCTTACAGGAACGTCCCCCCTCCTCACAAAACTGCTATATACTATCTTTGCCTTTATAAATTTCCTCTTTGCCACCATACACCTGTCCCACACTAGCCCATAAACAATATTGCCTGTCTTTGCACTTTTTATATCATTCATTCCAATGTGAATCAATACCACTTCTTCTTCCCTTTCATCTTCAAGACTTCCAATCCTTTTCTCCATCTCTTGTCTTCATGCCTGGAAAACATTTCACCACAGCTCCTTCAGCCCTCGGGATGGCTCCAGCGTACCAGACCATCAAGTCCCCCATCACATGGACAATCTTCCGTTCCTCCGCCTTTCTTATATAATGCTTTTCATCCTCCTCCTTTCGATTCTCCTTCAGCACTTCATTTTCCTTCTCTAATTTCTCTATTATATCCTGTGCTTCTTTTAACTCTTTCGTCAGCCTTTCAATCAATTCATCTTTTACGGAAGTTGTTTTTCTACTCTGTGAATCCTTGGTGCAGCTAGTGTACAGTCATGAGCAAAAAAAACTCAAAAATTGCGGGTAACATAAGATTCGGGATACTCTTAAAATTCCTTCACTGGAACACATGTTGCAACACTGCAAGGAGACCATGTCAAACATAACGGTACTTATATTCGCTGTAATGGTTCGGTTTAAAGAAATGGTAGGAGCATCGCAAGCGGCGACCGTAGCGGACACCCATTTAGAAGGACGGACCTAATTTTAAGAAAGACATTGATGGAAACATTGCGTATACGCGATGGCAGCTCAAAATGTATGAGTTATAGACAGTGCAGATTGAATGAATTCGCAATTTAGAATCGTCAATCAAGTCGAATACGTCTTTTTAC
>KZ310280.1:248294-278284 GCA_000376725.2 Ladona fulva
CGCACCAACACGTTCCACAATAGGCTTAACTGGCTTAAAATTATGAAAAGAAAATATTTTATTAAAAAAAACTAAGGCCCATTCGCAAGAACCCCGTTTCACTTTTGTTACATTTCATCTCCTCTATCCCAAAAAAAATATTTCGTTCAAATCGGCGGAGCATATTTTGTGGCCTCTCCTTGTTAGTAAAATCCTCTGGCCACTTCCCATCCTCATAAATTTTCCTACGTAAATTATAGAATTCTCTCTTACCCCTTTCCCCCAGGTTTTTAAGGAACTCAACTGGTATCTCGTCAATATCCATTATTTTATTTCCTTTCATATCACGCAAGGCTTTATTAATTTCACCATCAAATATCCCAGGTCCCACATCGTCCTCCACTTCTTGTTTACTTTCTAACATTATGTTTGTTGGCTTCATGTCCTTCCCATATAGTTCCTCAACATATTTTTACCATCTTTCCCTTATGCTAGCTGGATCCTATAGGACATTACCATTGTTATCTGTTATTGTGGTTATTCTTTTTCGTCTTTTATTTCCCGATAACTGTTTAACCTTTTTATACATAAGGTCGACCCTCCCACTTTTGTCCAGCTTTTCTATTTTGTTAAATTGACCCTTCCACCACTGTTCCCATGCCATATTTGTTTCCCTTCTCAGTTTACTACTGAGAGGTCTATTTATTTTAGGCCCATGCTGTGTGTTAACCCTTTTCCATTTCCTTCTTTCCTTAATTTTATTAATCATTTCTACTGTCCTCCGTGGTTTCCTTGTTTTGTTTTACTTGACCCTCCCAATAGTTACTTGAGCACTGTTCCTGATACTGTTTTTAATCTATTCCCATTTTCCATCTATAGTAAGTTCCCTTCCCTTATCCTGTAAGGCCTTACTGACCAACTCTTGGAACTCTCTAGCTTTCCCATTCTTAAGGGCTTCTAGGTTCTGTTTGGGTGCAATTTTTATCCGAAAGATCTATTTAAACATTAGGTAGGTTCTCATCATGACCATTTTATGATCTGAATCAACATCGGCACCGGGGTAACTTCTTGAATTTTTAATACTATTTCTAAACTTATTTTTTACCAGTATGTAATCAGTTTGGTACCTGTAGGAAGTTCTCTCGGGATATCAGCTGGGTCACTGCTTCAAAGTCCATCAACGTTTCGGCACCTTCCTCTGGTGCCATCTTCAGGATGAAGTGCCGAGTGTTGTTCGAGTCCGGGTTTATATACCTAATTTTGCCTCCCTTCCACTTTCTCATTGGACGTCCTTATCCATTCTTATCCGGCCAATCAGGTGTCTGCTATCCTCCTCCCAATTCTTGGTTGGGCCATGTCGCGTCCAATCCCGACATTGTTCTCTCTCATCTTCTGGAGGACAGGTCTCCATGTCTTGTGCAGGTTGTAGCTTTCTTCTCTGTTGATGTTGTTTTTCTCAAGCCCAATCTCAATAGTTTCTTTGATTACTCTATCCCAAAATTTTGGGGCATGGCGTAGCAGTTTGGTGTTTTCAAAATTTACTTGGTGGCCCTGGGTTATTGCATGTTCGGCTATTGCTGACTTATCTGGTTGTATTAAACGGACGCTCCGTTCATGTTCCTTTATTCTAGTCTCTGCAGAAATATAATAGAGATGTTGATGTAGGAAGTTCTCTCGGGATATCAGCCGGGATATACATACAAAAAATGCAGAAGCCGCACTGCCCGACTCAGATGAACTGTCACTCACTTCTCTTTCGCTGTCCTCGCACCTTCTTAAGGGATCGTCCGGATCTGGTGGCAAAGAGAACCACGCGGAATGCGGTTGCGGGAGGTGGTGATGATGATGATGGTGATGGTGTAATGAAGAGGAGTCGACCCTCCATCCGTCGGAAGTGCCGACCACATCCACCTTCTCGTCCTCGGGATCACCCCCGCTCCTCGATAGGCCTCCGAGGCTCAGTCCGCAGAATTCAGCACAATTTGTGACAACCCTTGCCAACTTAAAACTGGATCAGAATGACATCCTAGTGAGCTTCAACGTAGAGTCCCTTTTTACAAATATACCGATTCAAGATTCCATGGATATATTGAAAGACCACTTTGAGGGCAATATGATTAAACTTTTCCATCATACTCTCACTTCAACATACCTTTTATAGGATGGAAAATTCTACAGACAAACCGAAGGCGTACCAATGGGATCACCTCTGTCTCCTGCCATCGCCGATCTGTTTATGGAGAAATTCGAAGAAGAAGCATTACGGACGGCACCAAAACAACCTAAGTGTTTTTACAGGTATGTGGACGACACATTCGTAGTCTGGCCACATGGAAAGGACACCCTACCTGAATTTCTCAACCACTTAAACAATAGACACCCAAGAATAAAATTCACAATGGAAGTTGAAGAAAACAACCGTCTAACATTCCTTGATATCCTGGTGAAACGCAAGACAGACAGCACATTAGGACACAGTGTTTATCGGAAGACAACACACACGGACCTATATTTAAATGGAAAAAGCCATCACCACCCGGCACAGTTAAAGTCCGTCCTATCCACCCTAACGCACCGAGCCTATACCATCTTGCACCAAGAGAGCCTCAAAGAAGAATGAAACACCTGAGGAAAACCTTCATCAAAAACAGCTATGGGGCAAAAGAAGTAAATGCCGCCCTCAGGAAACCGCCCAAAAAAGCAAAAAGGAAGAGAAAGATAAACCAAAAGCAACTGTCTGCATCCCATATACAGGACCAGTATCTAGAACCATCAGGAGAATTCTTGCAAAACACCAAATAAGAACAGTACATAAGCCTCCTAGAAAACTCGGAAGTTTGCTGACACAAGTAAAAGACCCACTCAACTTAAAGGTCCCTGGGGTATACAAAATCCCCTGCCAATGTGGATCTGTGTACATTGGACAAACCGGCAGAACTATAGAGACTAGAATAAAGGAACATGAACAGAGCGTCCGTTTAATACAACCAGATAAGTCAGCAATAGCCGAACATGCAATAGCCCAAGGCCACCAAATAAATTTTGAAAACACCAAACTTCTACGCCATGCCCCAAAATTTTGGGATAGGGTAATCAAAGAAACTATTGAGATTGGGCTTGAGAAAAACAACATCAACAGAGAAGAAAGCTACACCCTACACAAGACATGGAGACCTGTCCTCCAGAAGATGGGAGAGAATTGACTAGAGAGAGAGACTACAATTGATTTATGAGGATTTTTAGAGATTGGTGGTATTTGTTAACCTGTCTGCCTTGTGTTCAAGGGCTTAAATTCTATTTATTCTTGTATATGTGATATAATTAAGCATTTTAAATGTCATGTAGTCAAATATGTATTATATACTTCTAGATACATTTTGTTTATATTTGATGTGTTGTTGCTGTTATGTGATGTGGCTATCATGTAAAATGGTATTTATGTAGATGTGGGATCTGTAAGATGCTGTAAATATCCAGTATGACGGGGTGTATAAATATCTTACCTAATCTATCGTTTATTAAAGTTGCAGTGTTCAATCAAATTTTACTTGTATTTATATACGCGTAAGAGATGTTTGCATACTGCAAGCTTAATTTAAGATGGGTTAGCCACATACAAACTGCCATATGCCAACTGCAATACCCTAAACAAATTATTGATAATATGTCCATACGATTTGCATCAAACCTAGGTTCACTAGGACAAAAATCTTAACAGAAGACAACATGAATGAATATCTTCCATCAGTGTCACAAATTTCAACATTCTATCTCAATGAAAAATACCCCAAACGCTTTTTTGAAAATTCATCCTTAACGAATTGTCCAAGCATCAAACCTGGGGCCACTAAGACAAAAATCTTTATGGCATACCATAAAAAGAATTTCAACGTTCTATCTTACCCTAACAAATTTTTGAAAATTCGGTCATTTGAATGATCCTGGAATCGAACCTGGGCCATTAGGTATATGATAGACATATTTCTAATCTGACAATACCATGAATTGCAACTTTCTATCTTAACTGAAAATACCCTAAACGAGTTTTTTAAATTCGGTCATACGAAATGTCCTAGCATCGAACCTCTACATCTATTAGGACAAATATCCTTATGGCATACGATAGAAATCCCTATCTTCTATCGACCCTTAGACCATACGAAATATTACTAAACTTCTATGAACTCCGTTATTTTTATCGAGAAATACCCTAACAAATATATGAAAATTCGATCATTTGAATGGTGCTATGATCAAACCTAGGCCAACATGGCAAAAATCTTTACGGCATACGATAGACATTTATCTATCCTAACAACACCGTGAATTACCACTTTCTATCTTAATGCCAAATATCCTAAATGAATTCGTGAACTTAGGTCATATAAATTGCCCTAGCATCGAACTAAGGGCCCCCAGGGTAAAAACCTTTAGCTATACTATAGATGTATATATGAGGCATATACGTGTTTTATCTTCGCTTTTTACTATTCCTATAGTTTCAAGAATAATTCATTTCAAAAAGTGAACCAAATTAAAAATGCGCAACGGAACCATGCCGTCGGCTGGTTTAGAAAAAAATGACAATCCGTTTACGTCAAAAGGAAACGCTTTTCACCAATCCCATAGGTTTGAAAGGGACGGTATCTCTGGGAGACCGCGATAAATGTGTGGATCAGATGTGTAATCTGCTTCAGAAAAGCAATTAAATACCTTAAATTTCCCTGGTCCCTGGGATTCAAATCCTTTGAATTTTTTACATCAACCTAGCGTCGAACCTACGATCATTTTGGGAGCAGTCACTTCCTGCACTTGCAGTTAAAATTTCAATTCCCTAGCTTTACAGGAAGTACAGTCATGAGCAAAAAATCTCAAAAATTGCGGGTAACATAAGATTCGGGATACTCTTAAAACTCCTTCACTGGAACACATGTTGCAACACTGTAAGGAGACCATGTCAAANTAAGGTAAGATCACTGAAATGGATGTGGGCAGGCCATGTTGCAAGGAGAAACGACAACCGATGGACATCAGCAGTGCTGAACTGGATACAAAGAGACATGAAGAGACCAAGAAGAAGACCAAGGGATCGATGGAACAGAGACATCATTCAGTATTTAGGGGTAACATGGCAACGAGAGGCTCAGAATAGAGAGAATTGGAAAGTGCTTGGGGAGGCCTACATCCGACGTCGGATTGAAAATGGCTGATGATGATGATGATGATATATATATATATATGTATATGTATAGAACAGACAGAATGGTTCTGTTTATATAAATTCAAGTTCATAGTATGTCTACTAAGAAAAGTTGCTGACCTTAATTGGTAGCATTTTATGATGGGAATACACACTATTCATAACCCAAGTTTTTACCTCTCTCTTATTAAGTTTTATCTTTTCTGTTCTTTAAAATGAGAATTCATCATTTACAAGAAAATCATTTTATAATGCCTGAAGTTATTTTAACTGATATTGTGACACCATTTTTTATTTGCAAATTGTTCATATTGTATTTACTTTCGTCATATTGAATACATTTAAATTAGGTATGGAACTGTATAGTTCTGCTCCTCTCTCTTGATTTTCTTTCCTCTTTCCTTGTCAGATTTTCTCTTCTACTGTTGTCCCTTGTTTCTCCTCTCATCCACTTTTAGTCTTATAAAAATAGGCTAATTGGTGTTAACTGACCATGACAATCATTCGCTGAAACCTGCCAAGTGTTTGCAATTAATATCCTTAAGTAAGTACAAATTCTCTTTTTCATTCCTAATTCATTCTGATGTGGTATAATTTATACAGATCTTGTTTTATTTCTATCTTATAATGGAAATATAACACTAAATTGTACCTGAAGTGGTAAATAAAATAAAAAGTAAATCAAGTTCTATGGCATATCATTCCTTTAAGGGACATGGCCTAACCAGGCTTCATTCACAATGGGTGACATATGGCCAGCTTGTTGACTTCCATGCCTCTGTATAGACTTTTCCAGACTTGACCCAATACCTCTTAATTTAGATAGGTACCCTGATTCACCATGGTGCTGGGTTTACACCAATAAATGTTGGCACCAACTAGTTATGAAACTCAGGTCTGGTTTCACAGAAGCTGAGTGCTCTATCATCTTGGCTGTCTGGGGAACCTGAAGCAAAAGATTGGGTCATAATCAATATCTCATATTTTCTGTGTTTTCTGTTTCTATACTTTCTTTATGAATGTGCATTCAATGTTTTTTTCATGCTTGTTGTTGACAGTTTACCTTTTTCTTATTTTTCCACCTTCTTGTTAAATTTTAGTTGCTACTGTTGGTAGCTCTTACAGGTTTTTTATGCTCCCCTTCTCTGGGCATTTTCCTACAGGGTTTTATTCCCCCCCCCCTAACTTCAGACTTAAGTTTTTTTAAACCCACATAATATTTTATTTCTTTTATAGATTTTTCTTTTTTGNTCCATTCTACGCATCATGGGTTCGATTCTAAGGGGCCCCAAAAAGGGCCACTTCCCCATAAGAATGCATTGAGCGCATTTTCAAAAATTCGTTTAGCGTAGTTAGCATAAACATAGAACATTGAAATTTACGGAATCGTTAGAAAGTGATTTTATCTTCCGTTTCCCACAACAGCTTTATACCTAATGGCACCAGGTTCGATGCTAGGTAAATTCTTAGTGCAAAATTTTCAAGAAATCATTTAGGGTATTTCAAGGTAAGGTAGAGTGTTGAAATTCACGTCATCGATAAAGACGACAAACTTCAATGGTTAACCTAAAGGTTTTTACACTGGGTGTCCTTAGTTCCATGCTAGGGCAATTTATATGACCTACGTTTACGAATTCATTTAGGGTATTTTCCATTGAGATAGAAACTTGCAATTCACGGTGTTGTTAGAATGGATGATTGTATACCGTACACCGTAAAGATTTTTGCCCTAAAGGCCCAGGTTCGATCCCAGGACCATTCGAATGACCGAATTTTCAAAAATTCGTTACGGGATTTCCCGTTCAGAAGGTTGACATTCGCCACGTCTATAGAAGATGGGTATTTCTATCATATGCTGTAAGAATATTTGTCCTCATAGACACAGGTTCGATACTAGGACAATTCGTATGGACGTATTTTGAATAATTCGTTTAGGGCAATGTTGTTTGTGGATGGCACTCGGTGAATGGCAGGTGGAGTGTTGCAGGATGTGTACAATGCCTTAGTTAATCTCTCTTACATTAAGCTTGCAGTATGCAAGGAACTTTTACTCATATTTTAATATAATTAATGACAATAATGGTACAAATCCACAAGATTTACAGCAAACATTTACATNTCCCTTCATAGCAAGTGCAAGGGATATGGGCACAGAATATCGATGACGCAACCTGTGCAGCTGTTAATCACAAGTATCGTCTTATTGCTTTTGGAAGGAAAAAGTAAGTACTACTAAATTTTAGTGAGTATATTATGAATTACTTGGTATTAGTAATTACTATGCTTTACATTTCTTAGAAATTCAAAAAGGCATTCCACTTTTAAGTGATTATTTTACTTAGTTCAGTTCTTTAGACAGTAATTTAAAATTATTGGGATAAATTCTTAATGTCGATGATACGAGTATGATTGTAACATCATAAGGCTCAAGAGTTACCTGATTATTTTGATGCATTTTATGTAATACTTTTAAAATATTCCTATGATATTTTTACGCAAATATTTTACTGAAAAGAAATATATTCTACTATTTTGTTAAATGTGTCATATATTCCCTGCTGTTTTATTTTAACCCTCTGTTTTTTGGGTATTTTGTTCACTGTCTAAATGTGGCCTTGTATTTAACCCTTTTGGGGTGATTTACAGTGGTGCATTGCTGTGTATTACCGTATTTTGTGGTAGATAACCCACGTGTTATCTATATAGAAAATATACAAAAATGATAAAAATAATACTGATATACAATGGAAAATCTCGTTTCATTGAATATCTTGAATATTGAACTAGGAAACAAATGACTAAACAACACACGTCATATGTCGCAGAAGTCACGGAGTATATACTCACGTACTAGGGCAGTTTCATTTCAACCAACATATTGTAAATGTTAATGTAATCAAATAATTCCATCCAAAATACAAGAGTAATTATCATAAATATTACAGTTGTGAAAAAACATTCTCGTCAACATAATAACAATTTTGAAATGCATGTTATCAATGCATTTATCACAGAAGAAATTTTTGAAATGCGTGTTATCATGTATTACATTATCACAGTGAAGAGATTTTTAAAATATGTGTTCTCTAGTAGGTGCGTGTTATTTACCAGAAAATACGATATAACGTTTATTACATTTATAATGTTTCTCAGGTAAGATTTTGTTTATAGCTCACAGGGTGTAGTGTTTGGAGTAGATGAGAGGACAGGTGGCTTGGAAGAGACACACCGTTTGGTGTTGTCTGGAAGAGACTCTCCTGGGCAAGAAGTTGGTCCTGTTAGATGCATGAGATGGACTCCTGATGGCCGTGCCTTGGCGCTTGCTTGGGGACATGTCCCTAGAGACTCGCCTCTAATCTCTCCTGGAGGAGGACTGAAATGTGAAGATGTAAGGGCTCCAACTGGTGCAGGTCTTTCAGTTTGGAGCACATTTGGTGCTTTACTCATGTGCACCCTTGGATGGAACAACCAAACTACAAGACTGAATAAATATCCTGATGGACCTTTCACTGATAGAGGATGCAATGGCAAGAAGATTGACGAGTACTCATTAAATATTCACAGTTTGGTAAGTTGATGCATCTTCATGAGGTAAATTACCCCATTTAATGAGCTATATAAGTACTGGGTTCCTTAACAACACCGTTCATAAGCACATTGAATTTTTGATGGATATTTTAGGAAAGTGTGTCTTTGATTTTACTTACAATCAAATCAGTGTACTAATTGATGGAATTTTTTTGGATGTCCTAGAGTTCTACCCCCTTATCAGCATGAAAATCATTGCAAAGATTTTTATTTTTACTGACTGATGGCACATATCCTGCCAAAACTTATTGTAGGCAGGTTTTTAAGCCACTAAGACTGTAACTGATGGAAGACAGCAATCACTTATTTTTAAGGTGACTCTTGCATGTGTTTATACTCATCATATCCTTTTGTACCAATTGTAATGAATTTAAACTTAACTTCTGTACTTCCCTATCTTTATTGGTCCTTCTGTATAGTATACGGTCATCTGCAAACAAACTAGTGTTAGAATTGATATTTCCAATGTTAAAGTCTTTTATTACTATATTCTGCCACTAATAAATTTTTGAACCCTAATGAATATTCTTATGTCAATGTTTATCTATATATGTATTGTGTAGGGCTGTGTCAAACATGTTAGAAAATTGATTCTGATAGTATCTATAGAGCATTCCACATTTAGTCGAGTGTATTGCTCTTGAATTTTGTTTTTTAAATTACTCTCTATCTACTCATCTCCTGATTACTATACCATATTCTAACTGATTGCCGTAAGTGTTTAGAATAAGCATATTGGAATGCTCATAGAGTTAGGTTTCTAGGGATGTATGCGGAGTGTTTAAGGTTCGATTAAGATTAATATCTTGAATAACATGTGAATATTTTAAAAGTAAACATTTTAGGAATTAATAATTCATTATTGGCTAGCGATTGTCAGTTTAATGGACCTGAAAAACTTAACAAGAAAAATTTTTTAAAAGATATAAGGTAATGAGAGAACGTTTAGTAGTTGACATTTCATGTTTGAAGGACTAACATTCTTTTTTTAATTTAAATGAGGAATATGCAAACAAAGGATTTAAATTGAGAATAGAAAAAAATGTTAGCGATTGACCAAATGCAGCTGTCAAATAAAATACAAATGTAAATCCACAGGGTGACTCTTGCATTGAACACAAAAAAATTTTCTCTATACTCTTAATCATAGCTGAGCATCTTTTAAAGTCTCCCAAATGTTTTTATTTCTCTTGTCTCTGCATCGATAAGTAGCTTATTTTTCAGCTCCCTCATCGTGACAAGACCACATATAACTGCCCCCATTGTGATATGCAGAGTTGAGCTGATTAAAACACCCCTAATTGGATGTAACTTTGACCCAGTGATTTTTCACTGAAACTTCATATACTGAACTGAGAAAATTTACTCCACTTCATAAAGTCTACTATAAAATCTTGCCCTTACTTTATAGTGGTCCTAAATTCCCCATTTCTAATAGGAGAGCTTCAATTCAATGACTGGCTTGGTCATCAGGCAGGCGGTTTGTTTAGAACCTAAAACTAAAAATTTTGAACAGAAAAGATAATATTATGACTGAAATAAGAATCTTTTTGCACTTAACTCAGTTTTGTATGATTATTATTTCTAGTTTAATTTTGCTAAGGAATTAAATTGTGCAAGCAGTAAAAGTGAACTTTAAATGTATTTCTTATGTAAATGCTCTAACTCATCTGAGGTTGATCTGGTGATGATTAGGTAAATAATAAGTAGCTTATAATCTAGGCAGGGAATACATTTAACTATCTTTAAATTTTGAAAGCTGTGCAACTTTTGGTTCTAGATTTTAGGTAAACACACATATACAAACTTTCTACTAAGATTTATAGACTTAGAGGGGATTTCCTCCCATGAATTTTGATTTTACATCGCAATGAAAAAGATTAATGGTTTGGTTTACTACTTTCTTATTGTTAGCTATTATTTTTAAATGCTATGTATCTAAAGAATCAAAACACTCCATAGAGAGTATAAACTATTTTTACTAGACCACAGAGAAATATAAATACGACCTAGGTTTCGTAGCGTTGCTACATCATCAGGTGGCAATGGATAGCANTTTTTTGTAATTCCCGAAAGCTATCTCTTTCTTTTAAATATTCAATTACAAAGGGTTAGATATAAGAATTTACTAGGAGATCTCAATCTCTCCCTTCAGTAAAGACGTTGTGTTATTATTATTATTTAAAGATATTTATGCTTTCAATGTTGGTAGACTTTGTTAGTTACCTCAATCTTCAAAAAGAATTACTTGTGGAATTACTCATTGATTTTCTATTGCAGAACAATCAAGGTCACATCTGCTTGCAAGGAGATGACAGACTGTATATCAACCTGGGTGGAAGAGTGGGAGGCAGTAGAGGGAAGCGCAAGAGAGCAGGGCCTTCCTCACCGCACCACTCCTCCTCCTCACGTTCCTCGTCCACAACCTCCTCATCTTTCTCGTCTCCTCTTCCCATTCTTCCTAACCACTTCAGTTCTCGTGTGGTTGGGAGATCCAATGATCGGACAGAGGAAGATGATGCAGACATGGATGAGGAAGATGAAGAAGGAGGATTTGGAGGAGTGCGAGGGAAGATGGAGGGTGCTGCTGAGGCATTCATGGGGAGCAAGCAGTGGATTGTAGTCCCAATACCATCTTCTTATCTTGGAACTAACTGGCCTATTAGGGTAACTGTTTTTCTATTTACAATGAAAATTGATTAATATGAAATGGAGGGGACCAACCCATAAATTTCCATAGAACTCAATTTTATGTTGACCAAAAATCTTGCTAATGCAACACACAGCAGTATCTCAATTCATTAAGACAAAATTCTTGGTAATTGGGTTTCGATGTTAACTCATGATTTTATTTCTGTTTGTAGTTTTTACTTTTTCTGATTTTGTTCTTGGTTTCTACTTATGGGTTGAATATTTGTTCTGCTTATAGATTTGGAACCAATATTTTTTCCTTTGAAGCAATCTCAAATTTATAAAGAAGTACATTCATAGTAAAACTTAAATGTTGAAATGCTCCCACTCAAGATGCTATCCCATCTAATTTTCCAGTTTTGTTCCATTCTCAGTCCCTACCCCTCAAAACATGCAAAAATACTTAAGACAATATTTTCTTCTAATTTTTTCCATAATTTAGTTCAGAGGGTGTGCCATTATTGCCTAGGAAAAGTTTAAAGTTGTAATTTTTCAGATTTTCTTCTTTTAAATGACAAAATGAACCATGTTATCCTGATATACAATATATAATTTCCTAAATCATAAATAGTTTTGTTAAGACTAAAGCTAAAGACTTTCAAATTTTTTCAGTTAATGATGGGTGCTTGAAAAAAAAAGTTGTGCAGCACTTAAGATGGTATTCTGTGGCCAGCTAGGTATGCGGCCTAGAGGGAACCCTGATTAAGATAGTCTGCTAACCATTTCTAAGATGGATTTTTTCCATCCTAGATGCTCTGCATCCAGCCTTAGCTGTTCGTCTGCCTCATTCAATAGTCTACAAATTAACATTATCTGTATCACCATAGTTCTTTGTCTCTAATGGAGGAGATGCCACATTCCTGCAGTATCTAATCATTGTATGTGCATTTTGCCATGTCTTTCTTAGCGAAATTAACAAAGAACAACTCTCACTGAATGTTAATTCATTTATATGAATGCATTTATACTACACCTATCTTATAATACATACCAACCAATCTTTTGTAAGGTTCCTTATTGTTTCTCTTTTATAGCTTTAAGTACTGTATTTCCCTGCCCATAAGATACACGGGCCTATAAGACACACATGATTTTTTCAGATGGATGAAGCAAAATTATGCACACATTTACGTAAGCTGCTTGCTTACAAGTGAAACGAGGTTTGTAAAAGAGCATCAATTTACTGAAGAAAGAAACAAAAGCACAACATATCTAGAAAGGCTTCTACAGTGATTAGATGATAAAACCCATGAGTTGAAGCACAACATTATTGACAATTACCATTTTATGACTATCCCATATTCCTCACCCATGGCCCATAAGACGCATGCTTATTTTAGATTCAATTTTTGCAGAAAAAAGTGCATCTTATGGGCCGGGAAGTATTAAAGTCACTCATTTTCTTAAGAGAAAAAAAAAGATATTTGTAAATATTTTTAAACAACTGCACACAGTTACTTCATGAGAGCTAATTAACACNAATTTCTCTGTGGTCTAGTAAAAATAGTTTATACTCTCTATGGAGTGTTTTGATTCTTTGAATATTAAGAATTACCACAAAGTTAATCCTGATTCTGTGTCGCTATGTATCTATTTTGCACTGTGCTTTTTAGGAATGGTCTGCGGAAGGCTATCAACTCTGGATGGTACAGCATCCTAGCATACTTGAGCCAGACATTAGTGTCCAGGAAGGAATTCCTGCAAAATTCAATGAGGACACTGTCATTGTTCTAGATTTTGTTAAAAGTGCACTTACTGTCAACCCTACAATGGTGCGTATGTTAAGCTTTTTTAGAAATATTGAAATGCTTTATATCTGTTTTCCAATAATTGTTTTCTTTAACATTTTTCTCTCATATCTGAGGCTGATATGTCTATCTATGTGAGTACCCTGAAAGCCGCCTTTTGGCATGTGGCAGGGGGTGCATGCACCATGACACTATTTCCTTAATCATGGAAAAAACCAGTTCTTGAATTGATTGGTTCTAGCTTCTATTTCTCTGATCTTTCTCACATTATAAGAACGGCCCATGTAGCATGGTGAACGCATTATATCTGCTACATCATCTCTGAACATGCTTTCTCTGAATTTATCCAGTAAATTGATCCTTAGTTGAAATCTTCTAACTTCCAAAGATTCCCAGCCTGCATTCTGAAGCATCTGAGTGACGCTCTATGATTTATCATAGCAATTCTTCGCAAAACCTATTGCCTTTCACTGCACCTTTTCTAATTTTTTAATACAACACTTATCGGCAGGGTCCCATACACTACACGCATACTCAAGATGAGGTCTAACTAATGCAAAATATCATCGCTTGTGAACTTTTTTGTCTCTCTGACCGACTATTCTCTTTATGAAGCCAAATTTTTAAAGTGCTTTTCGGCATATACTATGGGTATATTGAATTATTGAGTGTTAGTGTTGAGTGATGTACAGTAAACCCTCACATAGCGCGGACTCACATAACGCGATTTCGTTAAGACGCGGTCAAAGTTTTGGAACCGATTTCACATAGCGCGGCAGCTCTTCTCGGTAANAAAAAATATTGGTTAAAAATGAAAACTACGAAGAACACTTTGCTGAAATAGAGCCTTACGAATGACTGAAAAGAGAAATGGAAGCGGGGCTACTTGAAGAAGGCCTTTGAAAAGAATACGGACCGTGGACGACGATTGTCGTCTGCAGTCACCAGAGAGCACCCAATGGACAACGATTGTCTTCGCTCAGCATTGAACGTGTTAAAGGAGATCCCTTTTTGTGGGGAAAGCACTTTTTTATAAGTTAGAGTGCCAAATAACCACATAAGAAATGATATGTTGTCACCTCCTGGTTAAAATGCCTTGCTTATAATGTGGTATTCATTTGGTCCTATCAAAGCATCTTAAACAACTTTTACTGTTGTTATTTCTAGTCTAATTTGTTGCATCAAATAACGTTTTCCCATTCTTTCTTTATAGTGTAGTATTTTTATTTTTTATAACTGAAGAGCCTACAGATGAGGCAGAAGAACTGTTTACTTTGAAATTATCTGAGAAAAGATGTATAATATGTTTGCCTTCCTATATTACTGTATTTCAAGCGATATTTGATTTGGTTTGGAATATCTCTGAAGTAGTACAGCAGTCATTTCTTCTTTGATACAGTATGCTGCTGTGGTTGGTGATGGGCAAGGAGTTGCTGTTGCTGGTCGCACTGGACTGGCTCATGTGACACTACCCACATGTCGATGGCGCCTATTTGGAAATGAGACACAAGAACGTGATTTTGCAGTGACTGGTGGCCTCCTTTGGTGGAAACCCTATTCTCAAGAAAAAGCAGCCATACTTTCGCCTAATGAAATCAATGATAATGGGTATGAATTTCCATAAGTATATTCTGTTTTCTTTTATTCTTACAGAAAATGGTGCTGTTTCATGAAATTCCATGCTTTAAGGAAATCACTAGAGATGTGCGAATACTGTTTTCAAACATTCAAATACCACAAATCCTAGAAAGTATTCTAGGTACGTCACTAGGTTGGTGTAAAGAATTCAAGGGATTTAAATCCCAGGGACTGGGGAAATTATAGGTATTTAATTCCTTAACTATGGAGATTACACATCTGCTACGCACATGCTATCTCGCTTTCCCAGAGATACCGTCCCTTTCAAGCCTATCAGATGGGTCAAACGTGATTCCTTATAACATAGGCAGATTGTCAATTTTTTCTTATAGCGGTAGATGACACATTGCCTTTGCGCATTTTAAATTTGATACACTTCTTGAAATGAGTTATTCTTGAAACTATAGGAATAAATTAAACACGTAAATACATCAAATTAGGATTAGCTTTCGACGGGGTCCCCTACTACAAATTAATTTACAAACTAAAATGAGCAGGTATCAACATGGAAATAATTGAATGGATCAAGAATTTTCTACACGAGAGAGAACAGCAAGTGGTACTTGATGGCGTTAGTTCGGATAAAGTCAGAGTCACTTCAGGCATACCACAAGGCAGCGTAATAGGACCTTTACTCTTCCTCATTTATATCAATGACCTAAGCNAACACCTTTTCTGAACAGAATCCAGAGTCTTATTCCAGTGCAACTTTCACTGCAAGTTCTGGATGGTTTGAAAGATTTAAAAAACGTTACAACTACCATAATATCAAATTAGCAGGGGAAACTGCGTCTGCTGATCAACAGGCAGCTCAAACTTTAATCCTAGAGTTTTCTGCTTTGATTAATGAGAAAGGTTATCACCCTCAACAGATTTTTAACGCTGATGAGACAGCCTTGTTCTGGAAAAAGATGCCGGTTAGAACCTACATTTCGAAGGAGGAACGGTCAGCACCTGGGTTTAAGGCCGCTAAAGACTGCCTAACTCTACTTTTTTGTTCGAATGCTTCAGGTGACTTTAAATGTAAGCCGATGATTGTTTATCGCGCTGAAAATTCTCATGCTTTAAAGGGAAAAAACAAAGTGCATCTACCTGTTTATTGGAAATCCAATCGAAAAGCGTGGGTGACTGCAGCAGTATTTACAGATTGGTTTAAATTTTCCTTTGTGCCTCAGGTGAAAAACTATCTCAAAAAAAAGAATTTTGATTTCAAGGTCCTCCTAATCCTTGACAATGCCCCGGTGCTTCCAGTTACTTTAGGAAATGCCGAGGAGAGCATAGAGGTACTGTTTCTCCCTCCAAATACAACAACAATTTTACAGCCTTTGGATCAAGGAGTAATGAAAACGTTTAAGTCGTACTACACTAGGAGCAATTTCAAAAGGTTACTGCAGGCGTTGGAAGATGCTAAATCCCAATGCACCGTCTTGGAGTTCTGGCGTTCATTCAACATCATGGATTCCATTGAAATTATAATGGATTCATTGAGTGAAGTGAAGGAGTCCACCTTGAATGTTTCCTGGAAAAGCCTTTGTCCAGAGAGTGAAAAATTCCGTCGAGTTGCCATCAGTTGAAGATGCTATAGGCGAAATAGTAGACCTGGCAAAAGCTGTTGGAGGAGAAGGATTTGATGACATGCATGAGAGAGGAGTGGAAGAGTTTCTAGAAACCCACCAAAAGGAGTTGATGGAAGAGGAATTGTTGGATTTGGTTCAGGCCAACGAAAGTATCGAGATTAATGAGGAGGATTCAGAGATGGGAAATGAAAGTGAGCATTCAAAATTATCTATCAAATCTCTAAAGGAAGTTTTTAACGCAGTGGACGGGGTCCAAGAGAAATTACTTCGACTTGATCCGAGCATGGAGAGAAGCTTGAAATGCAAACGGGCGTTTCAGGAAGCTCTATTTCCTTACCGTGAGCTCTACAAGAGTATGAAGAGTCAGGCAAAACAGAGTTTCATAACATCGTTCTTCGAGGTTACATCTCGAGAGAGATCTTTTCCTACCGAAGAAAATTTGGGCTCGGGCGAATTCCCATCCTCCGCAGAGGTCGACATGGAACGCTCAGATAACGACACTTAACTCAGTGAAGACTAAAGCCTGTTGTGTCTCACCAGCCTGAATAAACAGCATTAACTTCTAAAAGGTGAGCTATATAATATTTAAGACTCATGAAAATTCCGTATATGATTCTGATGATACGTGAACTTTACCGTTGATGTTTATGTTTTGAACTTATTTTGTGATTTACTTTTTCATTTTCAGAAGCTTTCGCGCTATTTGTAAGGCCAATAAGTCCGAGTCTACTTTTTCCTTTAGCCGAGTAATGCCAGGGTTGGAAGCTACTAGTGATAGTGTCGATTATCTCATCCTCCGTGACTCCATCAAAAGACTCATATTAAATATGTAAAAGTGCGAAATATCTTTATGGGTGCAAGTTCCTGTGGACCCCATCTAGTGTCAATGCAATTAAAATTATTTTTTAAAAAGCAAATTTCTTGTATGAAAATTTTATTTCGANTAGATCTTAATGTAGATAAATGCTCTGTAGTAAATTTCTTCGAAAGGAAACAATTGCGTCAGAACCACCCGTACAAAATTAGTGGAACGAATTTAAATATAGTCGACTCAGTAGAATATCTTGGAATCACCCTTACCAATAACTTAAACTGGAGCACACACATTCGAAAAGTATGCGGTAAAGCAACTCAAAAGCTCAGTTTTATAAAGTGTATTGTAGGTAGATGCGAATAAAAAGTTAGAGAGAGATGCTATTTTACGTTAGTTAGGTTCCATCTGGAATATGTGGCGAGTATATGGGACCCAGCGGATGAAACAAAATCTCGCGAACTCGAGAAAGTGCAGCATAAGGTGATACATTTTGTTAAAAAGTGCTACGATAGAGAAGCAAGTGTAATGCAAATGCTCTCAGACGCAGGTTGAGAATCCCTGAAAGAAAGGAGATTAGAAGCTAGGCTGCGATTGTTAGATAAATTCAGAGGAAATACATTTTCGGAAGACGTAATTGGTATTATGCGACACCCCTGATCCGAGAGTGAGTGTAAAATAAGAGAAATACACACGAGGACAAGTCATTTTAGGGACTTTTTTTCTGCGAACGATATGCGATAATAATAAATTAAAGAAGTAATTCTACTCTTGGTGTTTACACCCCCTGCCGCATGCCATAAGGCGGCTTGCAAGGTATTTATGTAGATGTAGATGTTTCTGAGGCATATTGGGGTTTTCCCTGCCTTGAAGCAGCCCCTCTTTCCAGCCAAATTTCTGGACAATTTTTCTCAAAACGTTACAAGTATAAACAAGGAAGGTGAAATTGATACCTCTAAGATATTGCATTCAGTGATCGAACGACAAGAAGCTGAACCATAAGAACTTTTGTGTGTTGTATTTATTTGAAAATATTTGGGCTGCAGTGGCTAAAGAAGTTCAAAAAAGGGAGCTGAGGCCGAGAAATTCAAATGAGTTATGGGAGTATATTGAAAATGAGTAGGCGATGTTAAGCTCAAAGCTTTGCAAGAAACTGATGAAGTCGATGCCAAAAAGGCTTCAGTTGGACACACTAAAGAATACATCGGAAAGCCGCAAATAATTTTTGATAACGAGATACGTCACAGGTAAAAAACTTGGGTCATATTCATTGGACCTTTACATGAAATGATAGAGTGACACGAAATTGATGTAACGGAAAATGTTGTCTGAGAAATTTATACACGTTTTACAGTTACCACTATTCTTGAAAATGAAGAATACTGATTTGACTTAAGTAGGACTATCTTTGCTTTCGATTAAGATGCGAACTGACGAAGCCAATTGATGTCTCTTGAATGAAGAAGATTTCGTATATTGCTGTCCCTCTCCGAATCCGTTCACAAACACGGAGAGATACCGACCATACATGATGAACTATTTTCAGCATGTATTTCATTACCTTTTCATAACTAAAAAGAATTGCCTAGTTGAAATCTTTTTAATTAAGCATGAAAGATGCTGTTAATGTTAATGCAAAGTATGACAAAACAAGCTCAAAGTTTGTGGTGGTGCCTCTTTTGCTGATTAGTTTTTCCTTTGTCTATTATTTCTCTCAAATGGACATTAATTAAATTCTTAGAAATATTAAAATGTAACAAAGCTATTTTTGCTGCTGAGAAATTATCACTGCTGAATTTTGAATAATTGTAACTGACTACAATTGATTTATGAGGATTTTTAGAGATTGGTGGTATTTGTTAACCTGTCTGCCTTGTGTTCAATGGCTTAAATTCTATTTATTCTTGTATATGTGATATAATTAAGCATTTTAAATGTCATGTAGTCAAATATGTATTATATACTTCTAGATACATTTTGTTTATATTTGATGTGTTGTTGCTGTTATGTGATGTGGCTATCATGTAAAATGGTATTTATGTAGATGTGGGATCTGTAAGATGCTGTAAATATCCAGTATGACGGGGTGTATAAATATCTTACCTAATCTATCGTTTATTAAAGTTGCAGTGTTCAATCAAATTTTACTTGTATTTATATACGCGTAAGAGATGTTTGCATACTGCAAGCTTAATTTAAGATGGGTTAGCCACATACAAACTGCCATATGCCAACTGCAATACCCTAAACAAATTATTGATAATATGTCCATACGATTTGCATCAAACCTAGGTTCACTAGGACAAAAATCTTAACAGAAGACAACATGAATGAATATCTTCCATCAGTGTCACAAATTTCAACATTCTATCTCAATGAAAAATACCCCAAACGCTTTTTTGAAAATTCATCCTTAACGAATTGTCCAAGCATCAAACCTGGGGCCACTAAGACAAAAATCTTTATGGCATACCATAAAAAGAATTTCAACGTTCTATCTTACCCTAACAAATTTTTGAAAATTCGGTCATTTGAATGATCCTGGAATCGAACCTGGGCCATTAGGTATATGATAGACATATTTCTAATCTGACAATACCATGAATTGCAACTTTCTATCTTAACTGAAAATACCCTAAACGAGTTTTTTAAATTCGGTCATACGAAATGTCCTAGCATCGAACCTCTACATCTATTAGGACAAATATCCTTATGGCATACGATAGAAATCCCTATCTTCTATCGACCCTTAGACCATACGAAATATTACTAAACTTCTATGAACTCCGTTATTTTTATCGAGAAATACCCTAACAAATATATGAAAATTCGATCATTTGAATGGTGCTATGATCAAACCTAGGCCAACATGGCAAAAATCTTTACGGCATACGATAGACATTTATCTATCCTAACAACACCGTGAATTACCACTTTCTATCTTAATGCCAAATATCCTAAATGAATTCGTGAACTTAGGTCATATAAATTGCCCTAGCATCGAACTAAGGGCCCCCAGGGTAAAAACCTTTAGCTATACTATAGATGTATATATGAGGCATATACGTGTTTTATCTTCGCTTTTTACTATTCCTATAGTTTCAAGAATAATTCATTTCAAAAAGTGAACCAAATTAAAAATGCGCAACGGAACCATGCCGTCGGCTGGTTTAGAAAAAAATGACAATCCGTTTACGTCAAAAGGAAACGCTTTTCACCAATCCCATAGGTTTGAAAGGGACGGTATCTCTGGGAGACCGCGATAAATGTGTGGATCAGATGTGTAATCTGCTTCAGAAAAGCAATTAAATACCTTAAATTTCCCTGGTCCCTGGGATTCAAATCCTTTGAATTTTTTACATCAACCTAGCGTCGAACCTACGATCATTTTGGGAGCAGTCACTTCCTGCACTTGCAGTTAAAATTTCAATTCCCTAGCTTTACAGGAAGTACAGTCATGAGCAAAAAATCTCAAAAATTGCGGGTAACATAAGATTCGGGATACTCTTAAAACACATTAACTGGAACAAATGTTGCAACACTGCAAGGAGACCATGTCAAACATAACGGTACTTATATTCGCTGCAAGGGTTCGGTTTAAAGAAATGGTAGGAGCATCGCGAGCGGCTACTGTAGCGGACACCCATTTAGAAGGACGGACCTAATTTTAAGAAAGACATTGAAGGAAACGTTGCATATACGCGGTGGTAGCTCAAAATGTATGAGTTATAGACACTGCAGATTGAATGAATTCGCAATTTAGAATCATCAATCAAGTCGAATACGTTTTTTTACCACAAAATAACGTTATGGACCTCCGACTTGCTGATTCTCTAACGGAAGGAGAACAGGTGCATGGAGCAGTCGTATTTTCTGACCTACTGTCACCAACATTATCACAAATATGCCTGATTTGTAATCTCAGAAAACTGTATTTTTTGGCCATCCTTCACATGGATCATCTTCAAGACTTGTAAGACCACATTTAAACTTAGAAACCCATCTTTCTACTGTTCTAATTGAAGGTGAGGAGCTCTTGTACACTTTTAGCAATCATTTATGAATTTGTTTTGGTGTTTCACCTTCCAAAAATAAGAATTTTATCACTGCAAGATATTCTAATTTTTCCATTGTAAAAAAATACTGTGACACGTCAACTTTGAACAGCTGTAAATATATGAATGAGTTGACAGATTTACATGAAACTGCACATGTGTTCATGAAAAGGTAGCACCATCTTTTGACAAATATATAATGAACCTAACAGCGCCATCTATTTTTGAATGACAAAACTCATTGAGCAACCTTGTATCACCATTCCAACAATTGATCACTGAAATGTTTTGCTTGACTCTCTAGAAAGCTTTATTCTTGTGAATTAAACTTGAAATAGTTTCTACAATCTGATAAACTACCGGCAGCTTTGCTTCTTTCACACAATGTGAAAAACCTGGTCTGACAGATCTCATTAATGTAATCTAATTAATGTAATAAAGATAATGAGTTAGTTGTGAGATGTCATTAAATGAAATCAAAAGTATGTTTATATGATAAAATTTATCTTCCTCTTAACTACTCCTTTCTTAAAACTTAGCTCTTTTCAAATTCCTGCACACAATTTATTCCATATTTACCAGAATTGGAAGTACACTCCTGGACGAAAGGAACGCAACACTTGCGCAGCGCCATACCTGTCAGAATTCCAAAGCTCTTGGTCTGAGCAAGAGCTAGGGATATGTGACAACAGCGTGACTGCTAAGTTCGGAGGGGTGGGGAGAAGGCGGTAAAGGCGGCGGATCTGGTGGTAAAAATGAACCTCGGTGCCTCGGTCGGTATCTCTGCCTGTTTATGAACGGATTCGGAGAGGGACCGCGAAATACGAAATCTTAAGACTACCCGTTTTTCGGAATTTTTGGCTAAAACGAAACGAAATCGAATCTTATGAAAGTAAAATGGTTTATCATGGAATTGATGGGTCTTTGAAGAAGAAATGTCATTCATAGCTGCTGGCGTTACGTTTGGTGCCCTTGTCTACACTTCTTTCAATTTTCTTCATTAGAGAGACATCAGTTGGCTTCGTCTGTTCGCATCTTAGTGGAAAGCATAGATAGTCAAATCGGTATTCTTCATTTTCAAGAATAGTGCTAACTGTAAAACGTGTATAAATTTCTCAGACAACATTTTCCGTTCCATCAATGTCATGCCGCTCTACCATTCCTTGTAAAGCTCCAAGGAATATGACCCAACTTTTTGCCTATGACGTCTCTTGTTATCGAAAATTATTCGCGGCTTTCCGATGTATTCTTTAGTTTAACGATAAAATATTTGCCTAATACACCGCCGTGTACCCTGCTTTCTAGCTAGACGAGTGACGTCTGAGGAGAAGGGACAGATAACATGGGAAGTTTTGCTCTCCTCTTATCAGCAAGGACTCCCTTCTTACCGTGTTTCGATTGCTCGAGACTTTCCTTCGGCGATTAAGTCTGCTTCGTGACCTAATCCTGGCAATGGCGATGCATTTCTTCACCGATTAATTATTTTACATTTTAAAAAATGAATTAGTCTTTACACGAAGAGATATAGTTCAAAATATTATATGAAGACGGTATATGAAGAGATAAAGTGGAGAAAAGAAGGAGAGCACGAATCAATAATGGTTTAATTACCTACTGTCACTAGCAAATTATGCAACGTCTCGTGATTTTTCTTGAAAACGTTGCCTAGGGAACTTCCTTCTTCCTTCGAATTCTGTATCAGAACGAAATTTGCAACATAAGTCAAGTGAAAAACATCAATCCCGCAAAAGTCGCTAATTTTTTTTCTTGATACAATTCATTTTGTTAAGGAATCGTTTATGGTCATAATTGCAGCATAACTCATGAAACGAAATATTTTATATTTCCGCGCTCTCATCAACTCCCTCAAGACATCTTTAGAATCGACACATCAATTTGTCTTCTTGCAGTATGGATGCACGGGAAAGTCATGAATCCTCACTAGAAGACCTAAGCGTTGGTAAAGAGATCTCAAGGAGATTCGTTGCTAAACATTTGCAAATAAATATGATGTTTGATTAGAGAATCGCATAATGAGGCAGGAGTGAATTTTTGGGCATTGAAATTCATAGAATTATCGAAAGTTCCCATTACCGCCCCTTGGTGAGTTCAGCCCTTTAAGGGGCAGCGAGCACACGCCAGCGTTGGCGATAAGTTTTATGGCCCTACCTGCACTTGCCGCTGCGTTTGAAATGCAATCCTTTTACACGGAAGCGAAACCACCGAATATTAATGCCATCCGGAGATTAGGACGAAGCAGCGTTTCCTAAGTGGCAAGCGCGCACTCGACACAAGAATCTCCCATGCTGCATTTTTCGTTTTGCTTCGCTCTGTCTGCGATCAATTATTGACGTTATTTTAATAAATTTTCTCACAAACATGAGTTTTTACGTTGCGTCTACAATATATCTAGGAAGTGCAATGTTTTGAAAGCAATTGAAGCAATGTTACTCTGAAGAAGGTCATTCCCGTAAAGTCTTGAAAACATTATCTTTAAAAAGATTTCTTGCTATAAGAGGGTATATTTCAGTATGTAATACCTATTTCTTATTATTTATTATGCATTAACAGTGGATGGAGGGTTTGAGAAAGGATAAGCAGGCAAGGAACAACCCAAAAGCGTGTGTAAAACGAAAAGAAAGCAAGGGCTACGGGGAACAAATGGCTGAGGGAACCCGCTAACAGCAGGTGCTCCGTGGCCGGTATTTTGCATGCGAAGAAATGAATACATAGCGGGAGAGTTTCTAGGAGAAATGGTAAAGGCTTCAAATGGTAGGGATCTATACTGGTCAGCAAATAGAATGACATCCAAAGAGACTCGACCAGACCAAAAACGGTATAGTAATCCATATTCCAGGAAGTAATCGACAAACCCGCCGTTCCCGAGGCATATTTTAGCTCCCACACGTATTTGGGGTTTTCCCTGCCTTGAAGCAGCCCTTCTTCCCAGCCATTTTTCTGGACAATTTTTCTCAAAACGTTACAAGTATAAACAAGGAAGGTGAAGTTGATACCTTTAAGATATTGCATTCAGCGATCGAAGGACACGAAGCTGAACCGTAAGAACTTTTGTGTGTTGTATTTATGTGAAAATATTTGGGCTGCGGTGGCTAAAGAAATTCAAAAAAGGGAACCGAGGCCGAGAAATTCAAATGAATTATGGGAGTATATTGAAAATGAGTAGGCGATGTTAAGTTCAAAGCTTTGCGAGAAACTGATTAAGTCGATGCCGAAAAGGCTTCAGTTGGATACACTAAAGAATACATCGGAAAGCCGCAAATAATTTTTGCTAACGAGATACGTCACGGGTAAAAAAGTTGGGTCATATTCATTGGAGCTTTACATGGAATGATAGAGCGACATGATATTGATGCAACAGAAAACGTTGTCTGAGAAATTTATACACATTTTACAGTTACCACTATTCTTGAAAATGAAGAATACTGATTTGACTTAAGAAGGACTTTGCTTTCAATTAAGAAGTGAACAGACAAAGCCAATTGATGTTTCTCGAATGAAGAAAATTAAAAGAAGTGTAGACACGAGCACCAAACGTAACGCGAGCAGCTATTAATGTTATTTCATCTTCAAAGACCTATAAATTCCAGGAATAACCCTTTAACTTTCATAAGATTCGATTGCGTATCATTATCGCCAAAATTCCGACAAACGGGTACTCTTAAGATTTCGTATTTCGCGGTCCCTCTCCGAATCCGTTCTCAAACAGGCAGAGACGGCAGGGATACCGACCGAGGGTCATCTTTATGAGATCCACAGGATCGTACCGAGGCTCCGTACCCTCCGTACTAAGGCTCCGCCTTCTCCCCACCCCTCCGAACTTAGCAGTCACGCTGTTGTCACATATCCCTAGCTCTTGCTCAGACCAAGAGCTTCGGCGATCTGACAGGTATGGCGCTGCGCAACTGTTGCGTTCCTAATGTCCAGGAGTGTACTTAACAATTAATAGGTTATGGTTCAACCTGTGAATACTTGAACTGCTGTTGAATAAAAAGAAATGTGTAAAATTGTTTATCACTTATCTACTGAAGAGAGAATTCTTGACTCAAGTACCAGTCATCTATTTATAGTTCATTAATCTGATCATCATTTTACTGTGTTCATACAGGTCAGTATACTGTGAAAATCACCCAGTGAAAGACAGTGGTCCAGTTGTTATTGTAGCAGGAGTGTATAATGTAGCGAGGGATCGTGATGAAATCAGAGTATATCCAAGAGATGGACGTCTAGAAGATTCAACAGCTGGAGTTGCCAGGGTGGGAGCCCAAGTGTTGTTGCTGGATGCCCTTGGACCTATTCTTCTCGCTTTCACAGCTGATGCACGACTTTGTTTGATTCAAGCTGCTGCACCATCTAACCTGCCTAGCAATGGACTCCTTACCTCATCTTCCTCTTCTGCATCTCTCTCTTCAAGCTCTGGAAAGCCTGTTTCTTCTGCTGCCACTGGTATGTAATTATTCCTTTAATTCTATTATTGCAAAGAAGGTGAAGTTGATTGCCAATGTGAGTATGGGAGATAAAGTAAGGAAGGGACTATGTAATACAAGTTTGTGGAAGATGAGATGTTTATTGTATTTCCCATAAGATGCAGTGGACCATGAAATGCACCATGATTTTTTGGTGGACAAAGCAAAGATTGTACAAACGGGAACATAGGATACTTATAAGCAAAACAAAGAAACAAGATTCATAAAAAGTGTCAATTTATGGAAGAATAAACTCAAAAGTGTAACATTTCTACAAAGGCTTCCACAGTGATTAAAAGATAAAACCTATGAGTCACAAGGATCAACTTACGAACTTGTGGTATCAAAGTTTAGAGAGAGGAGCTATAGCAGAATTAAAATTCTTGGAACATTAAATACTTGAATCATTAACTTTAATACATTAAAAATTGAATGTAAATTGGGTCATAAATAAATTAATGAATTTGAAAATTAATCAGAATAAGTGTGGATAAGTGCAAACTGTCAAAGCCTAAGAGGTGAAGACGGTGAATGCCAGAGGAACACAATTCACTCCATTAGTCCATTTATTAACTGACAAACAGTACTTAACACTTACCCCCAACTTCCCCATACTGTGAGATGACTCTCCGCCTCAAGGCTGTTTTCCCAGACTACTAAAGGTTCTGATGGAATCATGCAACTCCCCAAATAGCATTGCGAAGGATTGTCAAGAGAAATGCCCTCCCCAACCACAGGATATGGACTTTCATTTGTTTCCCTGCATGTATGATATTCACTTCTTCATATGCCTGCAGAAGTTAAGATAACTTATTGGGGAATTGCAAATTCTGCATGTGTGCAATGGCAAGGGATTGCCCACTATTGCAAAACTCACAATTTCCATGGTAAACATCGCACACGAGGAATGGAAGTTCACCCCTTTACATTACTCCCATTGAATCTGAATTGTGATAAACATATCCAGGGTATCCACTAACCTGGAAAACTCTGAGAATATTGTTCTTCTGAAAAACTTAGGGAATTATAATAATGTATATTTAAATTGGACTTGAAGTGAAATCTTCACTTTATCAGTGAATTACTTAAAAAAACAAACAGGTGTATATTTCTTCCCCATTATTTTATGCAGCCGTTGGTACAGAGAAGCAATCTGGCAATGCGGTAGGACAACCCCCTCCCTGCAATATAATGGTAGTTGGCTTTCAAGGCCCTCACACAAGAGGATGGATGCTTTATGGAAGATATGTTGGAAAGGTTTCAAACTAAGAAAGAGCCTGATTTAGAATTTAGAAAATTCTTCCCTTTGATAAACTTTCGCATCCCTCATGTATTGAAGTTATAGCACAATTATTACCTACATCAGGACCAACATAATACCTAAGACAAAGATTTAGATGTCCCTTTACTGAATAGTTCTCCTGTATCAATGGTTTAATAATTTTAAGTCTGAAATACAAGGGAATAAAAAGTTACTTTTTGAAATTTAAACTCATAGGATTTTATAATTTTATAATTTCATGGACGCAATTCCATGCTTTGTAGATGGTATTTCTTGAGCAATGCAAAAGTGTGGTGCTCCATCTCTTTTTATTTTAGAATTTCCTTCTTCTCCTTTTCTGAAGCTCATGCATTTTTGTGTAATATTTAGACAAATCTTATAGTGATTTAATAAATTTAGTACGATGTAAATTTTCACAAAATTTACCAAGTTATGTTTTTTTCTGACTGTGCACTCAGCTGGATGGGCATGTATGAGAGATCGCAAGTAGCATCAACATAACTGTTTACTTGGACTGAAAAAGGACCTATGTTAACTTCACTTGATCGCTGCAGGCATTTAATTTGACTCAATTCATTGCATTCAGGGCAAGTAAGATTTTACAGCATAGATAATTGCATCTCTCTTAACTGTATTATTCACTGTCATTCATGCTCATATAACACTGAAGGAAGTTTTCGTCGTCAATGAGAAATGCTTTCCATTCTCCAACCCAGCAGAGATAAGGTATAAATAATATCCACAGTATGAGGAAAGGAATCAAAAAATATAAATTTTTGATGGGAAAGAGACCGAGCTCAAGGGATGAGAGACTTGTGCATTATGAGGACCATTCGAATGGCAGTAGATGGGTCTGCTTCCATTGTATTGTGCCGTTCAATTAGTAAAAGGAATTTATTGAGATATGTCAATGTAAAGATGTCTCAGTATTAGTATTTTTCATTATTATTCCATTAGTTTAATATTTTCTTATTTTTAATGTAATTAGGGTTTCAGCAAATTCAAGAATTTTTAACGTCATCATTTACAGATTTCACAGACAAAATTTCATATTTTGCAGATAGCATTGTTTTGAGAGTGTTCTACTGAATATCTTTAATATCTTTGTACGCTCTTTTTCCTCAAAAAATCAGTTACAATCAATTAATTATGTGGCTATAAATATAACTAAATTAGTACAGATGCTGAAACAATTTTGAAAAAAGGAACGCTACCTGCTTACTCTTTTATCCTTTGTTTAGTTTACTGAATCTGAGACAACAATGACATTTGCTTCGTTTACCAAAAACAGAAAATAATATCTGATATTTTGGACATAAAAGGTAAATTTATGATTCAATAGACCACCAAATGTTAATGTATGGCAAGAATAAGATACATTACAGTCTTAACCCTTGTATGAAGCAAGTGCAATGTAAGTACATTCACGTTTACATATTTTAATGAATTAAAGGAAACCTTGCAGTTGCAAAAATGGAAAATTGTGTATTATCTTACATTAACTATTTTGGCCTCCTGGGTTCAAACATGAGCTTTCTCAGGAATGAGAATATTTTTCCTTGGGCTTTCACTTCGGAATCACTTCTTATTTCTTCAACCATTTATCCCAAATGAGCGTAATCTGTGATGATTGTTCTTCAGCGGAAAGCTAGAGAACTTTACGGAAAACGCAAAAATATATAGAGTAAGGATGGATTTTATAATTGACGCCAGTGTTTCTCAAGGCTCTTTACCTCCCCCAGCATAGCAACAGGAACATTTATTTGTATGCAGACAATCTTAGATAAGAGGATTGTAAATACTTCAAATATTGCAAATAAAAACTGCAGAATCATCTTGGCTCAATCTACAATTGGTGTCGGATGTGGAAAATGAAAAATGATGCAGCTAAATGCGGTAGAATGGTTTTCAGAAAAGTTCAAAGTAATAATGACATATCTGATCTATGCTTGGGGAATAGTAGTAGCAGCATTGTTAAGAGTGCTTCGACAGCTCATTTTGCACGTTGGCCTTCACCGGGAATCGAACCCCGGACCACTTCCACCAAAGTCGAATGCATTGCCCACTATCTGGGAGCAATGGCTATTGACTATCCAAGATCCTGCTTGGCTCTGGGGAATAATATTATCCCAAAAACAAAGAGGCAAAAATTTCTTGGCATTATTTTAGATGAAATATTCAAAAATATATGGGATTATAATCTAGTAATGAAAAGAACAATCCACCAAAGGCCTAGATGCAGCCAGATGTTAAATTATCCAATGTATCGATGATTTGAGGTATCGGATAAACGTCTGATGTCGTCATGGCATTCAACTCCCAGAAATCCACGTAAAATCGAAATTTAGGTGTACTGTCTACAGATTTTTTAGGAACCACCACAACAGTTGTTCTCTCACCAACTGCTCCACAATCAGTTTCTGATGGTGGGGAATCTGGAAGGGCCTCCTATAAATAGGTTTCGCTTCACCGGTGGGGATGCTGTGTGTCATCACATTAGTCATTGGTAGGTTTTCTCCATTGTTAAATAAATCACGAAACTCCTCTAAGGGCCCAAAATCCTCCTTTCTTTCGCACTTAGGTGACTGAGCTTCTCTCCAAAACTCAACCCCGTCACCTCTCCTCTCGCCACCCTTACCCGAGTCGCCAAACTTAAATCGGCAGCCTCGCTATTCACATTCATCGTCTCAACTTTCCCTAAAACTGTGCCTTTTTGTAGAGTAACATCTTCTTCACCGAAATTCGTGACCTGCACAAACACGTCATAGTTATCCGTCACTCGACTTAACCCTCTCGCCACAAAACACTCTTCATACATGTTCAACTTCGGCTCTATTATTACATCGCTCCCTCGCACAAAACTCTGAGGAGGAAGTGAGATGTTAATTAACTTCCCACTGCGAGCAGGGATTTTTTCTGCCTTCAATAATCTAACGG
>KZ310280.1:302693-331752 GCA_000376725.2 Ladona fulva
GCTTTTTCTATCACTAATATATTAAAGATATTGATAATTTGGTGCAATTTACTGTCAGATTTCCTAAATAATGTGTCATTTCGTCAGTGTTTCGATGGTTCATTTATGATAAATATTGACTTTTTGGTGAAATTTAGTCAGATTTCGTAAAAAATGTCATCTCACCATTTTTATGACCTTTCATTTCTGAAAAACATTCACATTTTGGTGGAATTTAGAATCAGATTTTGTAAATAATGTGTGATTTCGCCGTTTTTTCGACCGTTCATTTCTGAAGAATATTGAAATTTTGGTGGAATTTAGAGTCAGATTTCGTAAATGATGTGTCATTTCGCCGCTTTTTCGACCGTTCATTTTGGAAGAATATTGACATATTGGTGGAATTTATGGTTAGATATCGTAAATAATGTGTAATTTCGCCACATTTTCGATCGTTCATATATGAAAGATATGGACAAATATTGCGCATAATTTATTTAATCAGCCTAAGAACACAATTAAAAGGAAAATTATGATATGTTTTTCCAAAAATATTGTAATATTTGAATTGATAAATAGTTAAGGATTGATTCTTATGCTATTAAAATGAGTTTACCATATTTTACAGAATTCCACAAATTACAATGTTTTTGAAATGTGATCTGTATACTGGTGCAACATATAAGCCATAAAATACAGATTTTACTTGATATCTCAGTATCTGTAGAATCTGCTTTGATTTTAAGATGATTAAATCATAGGGGGCACATGCTTTGTCCATATTTTCATTATTTATGAATGATATCTAGCAGATGTCTGAAAAACTGCATTTCAAATAAAGTGATACACCAAATTATGCAAACTTGAAGTTATGTGATTCTTGAATGTGAGCTTGACTAAAGCTCTTTTCTTGATTGAAAATTTAATGTTTAAATTTATAATCAAAGTTGTGTCCTTACTAATTTGAATTCAGCATATGCAATTTTCATTATTCCCCCTCTCTCAAGTGTATTATACTGGAGCCACTAAGTTGTGCTCTGCCCCTTGTAGTGGGGGAAGTGGTGTTGCCAAATTTCACTTTTTGAGATAAATGAAAATTGACTAAAATAAAAAATATGTCAATGTAAAGCAGAATAATCCCTGAACAGTTTTTCTGTAGTGCTGATAGTTACTATTTAAAAAATACTTCATTAGGTTTTTGCAAAATCTGCATCTTATTTTATACCATCATTCCTAAAGTCATTTTGGTAAAATGGTATGTGAGAAAATTAAAAAATTAACTTTTATTATTATTGATTAAAAAAACTCATTAGCTTTCCCAGATAAATTACTTGTTTGAATATGATAATTCATAAGAGAGATAAATATATTTTAGCTTAAGATTAGTGAACCACAAATTATTTGGTCTATGTCATTAAAAAAATAGTTGCTACCAAAATTATGTTTTGCTATAGTTATCCACATAAAATATATGTATGCAGTGTAAGTAAGTATGGAATATGTTTTTAGTGAAATTTTCATCCTGATATCTTATTTGAGGGTCCAGTTATTCTTGTTTACAGAAACATCAAATGTATGCTGAGCTCAAACCTCAGGCTTTCTGCATCAAGTTTTTATTTACAATAGAATTTTTGAACACTGAGTAACATTTTAAATTAAACTAATATTTACTACAATGAAATAAAGACCGTTTTGTACACTTCCACAGCAATTTTATTTATGGCAACATGTTTCGCTAGTGTCCTAGCATCATCAGAATTTTTGAACACTGAGTAACATTTTAAATTAAACTAATATTTACTACAATGAAATAAAGACCGTTTCGTACACCTGATGATGCTAGGACACTAGCGAAACATGTTGCCATAAAACTATGTTTATTTTGCAAAAGTAAATTAGTATTAATGGGTCTACAAATTGGAGATAGGTGTAAGGAGAAAGTTAAATTATAATAGATTATTATTTTAGTTGGGAAATATTGATACAGATGGAAAATTTGTAAAATTTTGCCGTGATTACAACCCATCCCCTTGATGATCATGGCTATTGGTAAATTCAATCTCGTGCATTATCCCATACAAATACACAGGGATGTAAGTTCCTACAGAGTTAATGGTTGGAACTAATGACATATGAATAGTAGCCAATTTTCTAAGATTCCAGCATATGCGAAGTACAATATGCAAGTCGCAAGGTCGAAAATAGGGCCATTCCAGAGGATATCTTAATCAACCTGATTTACTTAAAAACATTTATACATTAGTTTGTCTTGAGCAATAATGAAGAATATAATTGGAATAAAATACTATGATGAAAAAAGGGAAGACAAATGAAATTTCAACACCAACGACCTTTTGCAGTTGTTAGTCTTATAAACTTGTTGCTTTCTGTAAATCCAACAAACAGCATATTGTTCATAGAAATCAAGGATTAAATTTTTCAGAATTCCGCTAACATTGTTAGCTTAAAATCTTTCCTGATTAGTATTTCTTTTAATTTAGGGGTATTCAAGTTAAGTTTTCAGTTATAATATACTCACAATTCAATTTATTTTGGGATGCATCATGTTTGATGGTGGCGTTTACTCTTCCCGATGCTCATATTTTTATCCCATACTCAGAATTTAAGAGGAAAATTAACAAATATAGGATGATAGTTTTTTCTAACTAATCTAATGGCTTAAAAATTAAATATCAAAAAGTTTTTATGAATGTTGATCTCATGGTTACAATTGATAAAATACAATTATTTAATTATTATTAAATTTATTCTAAATTTATCCAGGATCAAATAAACCATCTATCAGCAATAAATATATTGAGTTATTATGGTCCTAAGATGGACACCTTCTGGTGGACCAGATGTTTACTATAACAGATATATTACCTTCTGGCTTAGGTGATGATAACAGATATATGTGCAAATCGTATGGACAGACATGTTGGAGATTTTCTTTATCAATCCAATTTACCAAAGGGCATTTATGTATTGATTTATCTTGATCAATATAATGAATATATATAAATGTGAGAAAAATGAATTGAGTTGAAACTGAATGCAAAAGAGATTTTAAAACTGTGAGAATATGTTAATTCAACGAGCTGCTTAGTGTTTGAAGAGTTATTTTTTTTGGAACTCTGCTAATATTCTAAGCTTAAACTCTATCCTGATTAATATCTATTTAAAAAATTAATACTAATTAAAAACTAATTTAGCATATAGGTAAATCTGTTTTAAATGAAACTAATGTGAAGAGATTTCTGCATGAAAATTTGGAATGTCTGTATCATAAAATTTCTGGTATAGTATAAAATAAATTATGTGAAAGTGTAATTCTCTGTGATTAAAGGACTTAGCCTTGCCAACTTTCAGATTGTAGACTCTAATCCAGGGATCCTTTCGATATCCATTTTAATTTGCTGTGTTCTTGGTGCCTTAAGATTGATGATTTTTGGTAATAAAATTAAGTGGCTGGTAAAGCTGGTATTTTTAGGTGTGAAAAGTTTACCTTTTTCATTGCCTGCCTTATTTTTTATATATATAAATGTTGGTTAAATTATTCAAATATTGCGCATAATTTATTTAATCAGCCTAAGAACACAATTAAAAGGAAAATTATGATATGTTTTTCCAAAAATATTGTAATATTTGAATTGATAAATAGTTAAGGATTGATTCTTATGCTATTAAAATGAGTTTACCATATTTTACAGAATTCCCTAAATTACAATGTTTTTGAAATGTGATCTGTATACTGGTGCAACATATAAGCCATAAAATACAGATTTTACTTGATATCTCAGTATCTGTAGAATCTGCTTTGATTTTAAGATGATTAAATCATAGGGGGCACATGCTTTGTCCATATTTTCATTATTTATGAATGATATCTAGCAGATGTCTGAAAAACTGCATTTCAAATAAAGTGATACACCAAATTATGCAAACTTGAAGTTATGTGATTCTTGAATGTGAGCTTGACTAAAGCTCTTTTCTTGATTGAAAATTTAATGTTTAAATTTATAATCAAAGTTGTGTCCTTACTAATTTGAATTCAGCATATGCAATTTTCATTATTCCCCCTCTCTCAAGTGTATTATACTGGAGCCACTAAGTTGTGCTCTGCCCCTTGTAGTGGGGGAAGTGGTGTTGCCAAATTTCACTTTTTGAGATAAATGAAAATTGACTAAAATAAAAAATATGTCAATGTAAAGCAGAATAATCCCTGAACAGTTTTTCTGTAGTGCTGATAGTTACTATTTAAAAAATACTTCATTAGGTTTTTGCAAAATCTGCATCTTATTTTATACCATCATTCCTAAAGTCATTTTGGTAAAATGGTATGTGAGAAAATTAAAAAATTAACTTTTATTATTATTGATTAAAAAAACTCATTAGCTTTCCCAGATAAATTACTTGTTTGAATATGATAATTCATAAGAGAGATAAATATATTTTAGCTTAAGATTAGTGAACCACAAATTATTTGGTCTATGTCATTAAAAAAATAGTTGCTACCAAAATTATGTTTTGCTATAGTTATCCACATAAAATATATGTATGCAGTGTAAGTAAGTATGGAATATGTTTTTAGTGAAATTTTCATCCTGATATCTTATTTGAGGGTCCAGTTATTCTTGTTTACAGAAACATCAAATGTATGCTGAGCTCAAACCTCAGGCTTTCTGCATCAAGTTTTTATTTACAATAGAATTTTTGAACACTGAGTAACATTTTAAATTAAACTAATATTTACTACAATGAAATAAAGACCGTTTCGTACACCTGATGATGCTAGGACACTAGCGAAACATGTTGCCATAAATAAAATTGCTGTGGAAGTGTACGAAACGGTCTTTATTTCATTGTAATGGCCTTCCACAAGGTAATGCCTTCCCATATTGAGTTTAATATTTACTAGTTGGCAAAACATTATTTAAAAAAATATTTAAATATTGGTGAATCCAGTAACTTAGCAGTAGCAGGGCACATTACACACATTTCAATTCATGTAATATTCTAGCCAAATAAATAAGATGCATAGTGCTTTTTTTGTTATGCATTTAATTAAAATGTGGAATGAGTCACATTGAAAAACATTAACAATGAAAAGTTAGGGAAAATTAACATATCAATCCCTTAAATATATAACATTGTAATAATTCATTATTGTCTTCAACTAGTAACATTGTAATAATTTCAAGAAGTGTTACATAGTGTGCTCTCATTGTATCGTATTTTAATATGTCAATATATAAAATATTGCTATGATGATGTTACCACTGGACTAATAGTCCATCTGTAACGTATATACTAATAATAATAATATGAATAAATAAGGCACTCCTAAATCGTCACCAACAACAGCAGTTACAGTCAAAAGTCCTGCCTCATTCAGTCACCAGAAAGAAATATTTTTGTTAATAAATGATAAATAATATAGCAAGCAGTTTAACAACAGAAAATGAGAATGAAACTATTCACGCAACACCACAGAAAAGTATATTGTGAGCTAACGTCTTCAGGCAAATCTATATTTAATAGGGTTACATGGAAGATAAGACTTTAAAGTTCCAAGTGTCAATCTTGCCCAGAAAACATGCATATGTATATATACAACAAGAAGAAGTGAGGATTAGGGGTGAATGGTCTTGGTGCAAGGAGTTCATTGAAAGGGAGAGATGGGGTTGTAGGTTGGGAAAAAGATTTGCGAGCTCATTTGTGTCTCAATTTTTAGGAAACAAACAAACTTCATTTTTCCTAAGATGGCGGCAACTTTGTTGTTTGTGATGGAGGCACCTCAGCTTGAAGGTGTTGTTATACCCATCCTCCTACAGAATCAATGCCAAATTGGGTATGCAATACCCCCTGCTGAGAAGGAAGTTCCTATCATATTCAGTTGATCTTAACCAAATCCCCTGTGAATGTGGAGCCTCATACATTGGAGAAACTTCCCACACAATCACCACCTGCATCATTCCAGGTTCATATGTCTAGGCCAACCGGAGAAATCAGCAGTTGCGGAGCATTGCCTAGAGCAAAACCACACGATCACCTTTGAGGGCACTAAATGCCTCTGCCACTCAAATGGTTATTGGGATCAGATTACTAAAGAGGACATCGAATTATATCGAGCTATCGAAAAATGACTTAAACAGGTATAATGGCTACACACTTAGCAAAGCCTGGGACAAAATCATATGGGAGAAGTTGAATGTCCAAAAATCGACCTAAAATGCACCAAATATTGGCTGCGGTAACCAACTAATCAGGAGAAAGAACCATGTTGACAGATGGGTCAAACCAAAAACGGGCCAAACTTTAGCTGCAATAATCAGCAATTCAGGAACAAGATGCAGATTCACGATTGGGTATATATACCAGATCGCTGCGAAAATCAATCAATCAGGAGATTGACATAGATTAACGGATGGGTATATATACCGGACCAACTTTCGGCACCTCAGCAGGTTAAAGGCCTAAAGAAGATGATAGAGTTAGCCATTGAATTGAGACTTCATGGTCACCTGAACTTACCCAACTTTAAGAAAAATTTACACAATTCACAGAGATATTTGAAAATGCAAGATTTACAGTGAAACGAGCTTCCAAGCAGCCTTGACATAGAGAGAGGCTGAACTGAATGCTAGAACAGCAATGCTGTATGGATTTTCAGGCTTCCTGTCCAAAATCGGGACCTACAGTTGGCTATGGCTCCCCATCCCCTGAAACTTCTTGTGCTTGGAGCACATATCATAACTGCTCTTGTATACTTATGCATAGTCCAAAATTTCAATTTGCAATTAATAAATTATAAACAATACAGAGTCAGGGCTAACCTTGTGGTAATTATTAATATTAAACATATTAAAATGCTCCATTGAAAATGAACTTTTTACTATACCATATAGTGGTATAGTAAAAAGTTCACTCTAATGGAGCGTTTTAATATGTGTAATAAATTATGTTTAACATAGAAGTGCTTATTGATTTCTTATATTCATGACCCATCACTAGATGATTGTGAAACACATCTGATTGCCAATAATGACTTCTGGTAATTACCTAAATTACTGATGCAAATTTAGCTTTTATCAAAAACTCCCGTTTAAAGTTCTTTTACCTTCAATTTATAAAAATCTAATCTTCCTGTAAAAATGAAAATGTGGAAACAATTCTATTATTAAGAGAGTTAGTAAAATTAATAGTTGATGTTAGCATAATTAAATAAATAAGAGTGTGGTTGTTCAATTATACTTCTGTTAATTAAGAGACTTCAGGAGTGCAAATACTACATTTTACTTTCCAGAAAGCCATGTATAAATTTAATCTTTGGAAATTTTTGAGTATTTTGAAGTTTTAATTGTATTTTAGGGTTAAGATTTGAAAGGCTAGATATTAGGAAAAGACATGAAGGTATTAGTTGATGAATCCTGAATGTATTTAATTCTAAGATGTAAAATAATATTCTAATTCTTCATTATGTATTATGCAAAGTGATTTAAAAAATGAGATATTTGTTCCTCTGATAAAACATATTTAAGGGTTTTGAATTTTGCATGAATAACCCCTTTAGCATACAGTTTACATTAATTTTTAGAATGCTAGCATTAAAATCTCATATAATAAAACTTGATGACTAAGTCAAGAATAAATCAAACTGGTAATGGGTGTTGTGAAGATAAGTTTTTCATTTTTTGATTTTGGTATTACTAAGTGATATTACTAAAGTGATAGTTGGAAATATTTATGTTCTTTTGATTTTGGCAGAGCCAAGTGTACTTACATCAGATACTTCGACAGCTGTTGCGTCGCAATCTGGGCTTCCATGCTTGGGAGATAGCACGATTATGCACCTCACTCCCATACTTCCCACACTCGCTTGAGCTCTTGCTCCATGAGGTGAGCATTTTGGCTTAGGACTTTACAACTGGTGGTGGTTATGTCCTCCCTATTTCAACTATTATTTACTGTAATGTTACTCATTTGATGTGATTCTGGCAGCTTATTGAATTTGTTCCTTGTCATTAAAAGTGACCAAAACTTGCTGTTCTTTCATTTTCAGTATTGCATGTATAAGATCAGTTACCTCTTCTTTACTTATTAAGGTATCTGCATGTGAGTAAATAGTTTATTCTTATGTATGGAACTGAGTTATGCAGGCTAAATTCCACTATTTCTTAATACTCAATGTCAAAAATAATGGAAACATTTCCAAAATGTGAAAATATCATTTTGATTAAGTGAAGGCATTTATAAAATGTGGAAAAAGGTTTTTGATAATAGTGTCACCTTTAGGAAGTTTGTGTAATCTTTGATAACATTCTTTTTGTGGTCATATTTTCCCATTGATGACAAGCGTGTAATATACACAAAGAAAGTTCAGCAGTTGAAAAAACAGCAGGTTCATATTATCAAATAAATAACAAAAAAGTCCTCATTTTAATAATCTCATTTCAATTGATAAATTTCTTTAACTACTAAAGATTCATGACACTAATATAGAAGTCAAACAAAGAGTATAATTTTATTACTTGGAATCATTAAGTTTATCATTCAATTTTATGCTCTAAAATTTAAAAGATTGGATCCTAAAAATGTTAAAACCACCTCAAGTAATTATTTTAATTATGCAATAAATCCCTTGATATCACTTCAAAGAGGTTCCACTTCAGAACAAAGTATTCTGTTATTCATTTGTCTGAAAAACCACATTTACAGAAAAGGATTACCATTACTTGTATATTTTCATGCAATGATAAAGAGTGTGGTAATAATAGTTGTTCATCATCTTTGCACTTCCATGGTTATTAAAAGGTGTGTGTCATCAATGAAAATAATTGGTAATTGTTTATTTCAGTACATCAAATCATATTAATTCATGAAATGCTTCAGTTGCTGTGGTAGTATTCAAAGCTTTCAGTTTTATTTCTTATTTCTAGACTGTAAAATAGTTTTAATGAGAAATTGTCTGCTTTTTAGAATCTGAAGTTCCTTTTTATCCCCTGATATTTTTCCATTTAAATTCATTAATTAGTGTGGATAATTTAAATTCAAGTTTATATGTCTTAAATTGTATTTCAGGTTCCAAAGCTCTGTAGAAATATAATTGCTTATGAGATAAGATTTTTTATAAAGTGCTTCATTATTCCCAAGGAGAAACGGACATGAAAAAAGTCTGACGGAACCGGGACTCGAACCCGGGTCTCCCAATTGCCGGTCGGTTGCTCTATCCATTGAGCTATCCCGCCAGAACATTTCTCCATGCCGTTTGGGAGACTTTATAGGACTTTATCGTGCCAAGTCATCTAACCCATTTCCTTGTGCTTCATAAGAATTGCCATTTTTAACAAACTTTCTATGTACTGTATAATTGTCTTATGAATATTTAAATTGTATTGCCTCTATGTTTCCTATTAACAGATTGTCAGGCTAGTACTGTAAATGCTGTAGATTTGCACTAAATATGACATTCTGCACAAGCTTGTGTCTATGCTTTCTGGCTATAATGTTGCACTTACCCATTAATTTGTTGCCTTTTCTTCTGTGGAGATTAAATTACTCTTTCCTGCTCTTGAGTCAGTCAGTAATAAAAAGAGGAAGGCAAGCAAGCAAATTTGTGAAAGTATTGAAATAAGCAAAAATCTTTAAATTTATGAACCACCATTAAGGATTTATTAGTGAGAAAGAAAGCTATTGTTACGTAGCCTTAGGTTCAGGGATAAGTGAGCAAAAATTAAAAAAAACAGCACTTTATTCTAAGAACTTTTATAACGTCCACCTTCGGTTCCCTGCACTTCTAAGATGTCTGCCACGATCTCTCTCTCAACAATCACTCCTTTTCGTTTCCATAACTGTCTCGTTGCTACAACACTCGTTTCCACAACTGTCTCGTTGCCACAGCACTGCCCCCTCTATAAATGCTATTCGTCCTGAATAGCGCCGCCAGATGCTCAACATGATGTGTCTCTCCCTCTATATGGACCTCTATAGCCGCTCGATATGAACCACCTTCGGTTTCGTCTTAGGCGTTAATTGGATCCTGTACACGATGTCGTTGATCCGCTTCATAATTCTGTATGGCCCATCCCAAGGTCTCTGCAGCTTTGGACTTAGTCCCCTTCTTCTCTGGGGTTGATACAATCACACCAAGTCGCCTTCCTCATAGGGGCTAACCGTTTTTGGTCAAGTCTTATCTTCGTCCTGTCACTACACATCTTCAGCTTATCTCTTGCAAAATTGTGGGCGACTCTTAACCGCTCTACTAGCTGACTGACATATTCCAGAAGTAAAACTTGTTGGTCCTTCTCTTCAGTGGTTGGTACGCTGAAAATAAGTCAACGGGAAGTCTCATTTCTCTCCTGGTCAATAGCATGTTAGAGGTGTAACCTGTAGCTTCATGTTGGGAGCTTCGATATGCCAACAAGAAAAGTGGTATCAAACTGTCCCAATTTCGTTGGTTCCAGACTACAAACATTGACAGGCTCTGATTCACAGTGCGATTGTGCCTTTCCATCATGCCATCCGACTTAGGACGTAGAGGTGTAGTCCTTGTCTTCTTGACTCCCAATTTATCCATCAAGTGCTTCCATAATTCTGATTCAAAATTTCGTCCTTGATCGGTGTGAACTTCCAAGGGCACTCCGTGGCGGCATATTACATGCTCTAGCAAGGCTTCCAGCTGCCTCTTGACTCGGAAGTGGAACGATATCCAGCCACTTTGAGAAGTAGTCCATTGCAACCATAAGGTATCTGTTTCAGGATTCTGTCATTGGAAATGGACCCTAAATATCCACCGCTACACATTCCCAGGGTGCTCCTGAAATATATTGCATAATTTTTCCACATGATTTAGTTCTTGGACCCTTCTTTGATGCACACAAATCACATCGTTTGCACCACTGCTCTACATCTTCATGACAGTTTATCCAATAGAATCGGTCTCTTACTCGTGCCAATGACCTGTTGTCACCAAAATTACCTCCAGTTCGACTGTTGTGAAGCTCTGTTAGCACGGCACCCACTAGATCCCGAGGGACGATGGTCTGATTGGTGACAGTTTTTCCATCTACGCTTTCCCACTTCTGGATGATCATGTCTTCACAAAAGCTCAAGGAGTCCCACTGCAACCAGTAGGCTTTCACATTTGGTCCATATCTCGAGATTTCCTGCCAGCTTGGTCGATGTCCATTGTCTAACCATTGTCTGACAATTCCTAAGTCTGGGTTGTCTCGTTGTTTCTGAGCCACAGTGTCCTTGGTAACTTCTGTTAAATTTGCATGACTTTTCTGCGCAGGTTCTTCTCGACAGGGCATCAGCATTGTTGTGGCTTTTACCTCTGCGAACTTGTATTTCAAACTTGTAGGTTTGCAACTTCTCCAACCAGCGAGCTAATTGGCCTTCCGGGTTCTTGAACCTCAGCAGCCACTGTAGAGCAGAATGGTCCATCTGAATGATGAACTTCCTTCCATAGAGGAAAGTATGGAAATGGTCCACTGCCTTAACGATCGCAAGATGCTCCTTCCTCGTTGTGCAGTAATTCCTTTCTGCCTTTCCCAAAGTCTTACTGAAATAAGCGATGACCACTTCTTCGTTATTTTGTATTTGGGAAAGAACTGCACCAACTCCATGGTGGGAAGCATCAGTGTCCAACACAAAAGGGCTGTCATCCACTGGATAAGCCAAAATTGGTGCCATAATCAGTCATTGCTTTAATTCCTGGAATGCTTGGCTGTATTTGATTGTCCAAATGAATGGTCTGTTCTTTTCAGTTAAGCCATGCAATGGCTTGGCAATTCCTCCAAAGTCCCTTACGAATTGTCAGTAGTAACTGCACAGTCCCAGTAGTAACGCATAGTCTCGTCCTTTTTTGTGACCAACACTACCGGAGATGACCAAGGACTATAGGATTCTTCAATCACTCCATCCTCCAACATGCTCTGAATAGTCTTGTTCAATTCGTGCTGTTTTGTGAACGGAACTCATTGAGGTGGTTGATAAATTGGTTGTGTTCTCTCGATGTTAATCCGATGTAGTGCCTGATTTGTTCGGCCCGTGATTTTGTTAGTGGCAAAAAGATCGGCTTCCTCTGCAATAAACTTTGTCGCTTTTTCTAACTCCCTCAGAGGAAGATGGTTCCATGTCTTCTTAAAGTTATCCACAACTTTTTTGATGTCTTTTGAGTTGTTACATTCTCTGGCAGACTCGATATCGCAGCATGTCACTCACACAATAGGTTTGCAAACTCCCAATTCTTCACAATTTTTCAAGATTGCCCTGTTGTCCGACAAGTTTACCACTTTTATGGTCACGATGTTATTCAATTTGACCAAAGTCCTGGCAATTAGTAGTCCATTCTTGGTCTTTGTTGGTTCAATAACTACCACTCCTTCTTCCGGGACATTCTTCTCTAATCGAGCTTGAACCACAACTTCCTCAATGCTCAAGTCTTCATTTATGAGAACTTTGGTCCATTTGATTGATGATACAGACAATGAAAACAAAAGTTCTTCATTCCCGATTCGAAGTAACTCGTTCTGGAAGTCTACCACAAAGTTGAAGTCTGTCATGATGTCCAGGCCTAATATAAATTCATCTGTGATTTCAACGACGAGCACTTTAGTTTAGATTTCTATGCTTCCCAAGATGATCTTGGTGGAGGTTTCCCCTGTATGGTGAATTGCTCTCCACTAACTGTCTCCAACGTTGCTTTGTTCGATAAACGGGTCACTGGTCGGGTAAAAATCATGTCCGGTCTCATCACTGATCTGGTCGCTCCCATATCGATGGTAAAATCGCAAGGCCGTCCATTTGCAAAGCCTGACAAAATAAGGCTTCTGTTGCTCTTCTTGATGGATGAAATTTTAATTCTAGGGGCTTGAACCTGTTCGCCAGCATGCGCCCCCTTACACTGGCAACTCAGCATTTCCCAAACCTCTCTTGTGCACTTGACTGGGGCTACAGCTTTGTTTGTTCTAATAAATAGGAAAAAGAAACAATCTGTCTACGTCCACAAACTTTTTTATTTAAAAAGGCACGACCGGTTTCGAGTTTAACTCATCTTCCGGTGACCGGAATACATTTTGGAAAAGAGTATATATACAAAGAAAAACAAAGGAGGGGAAGAAAAATATCGCCAGAAAGCATCAACTATTTGTTTGTTCTTTTGGGCGGAACGAAAGCGTTGGTGGCAATCTCCACTAATATGCCCTCTTCTTCCCCAGGAATAGCATTTAATCTCCATGTTTGGATTTCTTGATATACTTGGCAGGTTCTTCAAACTCTCCACAATTTTACACAATGACTTCCATTTGTCCAGCTATTCATCCTGGTCTGATGATGGATTCGAAAATTTGATCTTCCGCACTAGGTCTCCTTTGAAGTAATAAAGCCTTTCCTCGCTGAGCCATTATCAAATCTGTGAGTTTTTCTTGTTCTGTCCAGTCGTTACTAGAAGCAGCCACCTCAAATTGTCGTTTATACAGATTCCATGAAGTTTCTCCGTCGAAGGTTGGCAGTTTGACTTGTGGAAGTCGAAACTGTTACAAGGACTCGTACCTGCTTCAATACGTTCTTCCAAGCTGTCAATGTGCTGGGCCAACTCTTTTGCCTCCTGTTGTGTAGTTTTAGCCTGTTATTCCACACTGTCTATTTTCTGCATCATTGAACCCTGAGAGACTGTCATCATTTGAATGAGCTGCTCAAAACGTTCCTTCTCTTCTTTTTTTTCTTGAGCTCGGCGTTCTTCCTCTTTTTGTTTTTCACATAACTGATCCTCTTTATCCAGCCTGAGCTTCTCCATCAACATTTCAAACATTTCCTTCGCCTCCGCAATATTGCCGTAATCAGTAGAATGAGTCTTCACCGTAAATCACTTATAGTTTTGTAAATCTTTACTCACTTATCCCACTTCTGACACCAAAATTGTTACATAGCCTTAGGTTCAGGGATAAGTGAGCAAAAATTAAAATCACTTTCCTTCACTTTCTTTGCAGCTCTCTGGAGTTCAGTGTTTGTAATTTGGCTTAGCTATAGATTTTGGAGCTTAAGTCGAGCCCATTTTGATGATTTTGATTATAAAGTGCATAACAGTTTCAACATTTTGATAAAATTAGACTATTTAAAATAAAAAGAATATAGCTGTATGAAAAATATGGAGAATTTATTTTCTGGACCTGAGGTAAGTTTTACATTTACATTTACATTTAAGCCCTGCAAACTGCCAGAGGATATTAATACAACGCGTAGTACTGGACGGTATTAGTTCTAACGTGGTTAAAGTGACCTCGGGCATCCCGCAGGGTAGTGTAATCGGACCGTTGCTATTTTTAGTATACATTAACGACCTTAGCAATCTTAGGATAGATAAAGTTAGGATATTTGCAGACGATATGGTAATTTACAGGGAAATAGAGAGTAAAGAGGATAGACTAACCCTGTCAAATGATTTAGATAACATTATGAAATGGTGCGATGATTGGCAATTAGAGCTAAATGTAGACAAATTTTCAGTAATTAACTTCTTCGAAAGAAAATCTATTATTAAAGATTATCCGTACAGTCTCTGTGGGATAAACTTCTTAACAGTAGAGTCAGTGAAATATCTTGGAGTAACTCTCACAAATAACTTACATGGAGTACTCACATCCATAATATATGCGGAAAAGCACTTAAAAAACTCGGCTTCATAAAGACAATAGTCGGTCGATCTTGAGTATGCGTGTAGTGTATGGGACCCTGCCGATAAGTGTTGTATTAAAGAATTAAAAAAGGTGCAGCGAAGGCGATTGTGAAGAATTGCTACAATAAATCAGTGAGCGTCACTCAGATGCTACAGGATGCAAAATAGGAATCTTTGGAAGTTGGAATATTTCAGCAAAGGATCAATTTACTGGATAAATTCAGAGAAGGCATGTTTAGAGATGATGTAGCAGATATAATGTGTTCACCATGCTACATAGGCTGTTCCGATAATGCAAGAAAGATCAGAGAAATAGATGCCAGAACAAATATATTCAAGAACTCAATTTCAATTCTTCATCCAAGGCTTTCCTATAAAATATGTAAAGAAGGGGAGCAAGCTCATTCACCAGTGTTTGAATAACAAGCGATGGTATACCTTATGGTCCCGGCACTTTCTTCTTGTCTACCGCTCTCAACAACTTTCCTATTCCATCCACTGACAACTCGGGCCCCATCTTTGAAAGAAATGCATTGAAACAATACAGATGCAAATCACCTAGTGGTCGAGGTGTCTTAACCTCATTACCATTACCAATTTTTTTTTAGCTTATTCATATGGCTTTCCACAAATTCAAGCCTTTGCACATCGATTTTATCAAGAATTTCTTGAGTTATCTTTGGAAAGATAATGTGATATTGTGGCAATGATACATTGTCATTCCCTTTCCTGTCAAAAATTATTACGAGACCCTTAGTTAGGATATTTTCTTCCAAATAGTATCTAAAGCATGTTAGAATATAGTTTTAGATGTACTGATTACTGCTTAACAAAATACTCCTCAGTTTCATAATACCTGGAGAGTGATTAAGGCTTGTGGTATAACTGTTGCATCAAAGCATGAAATTTTATTGAATCGCATTTTAAACTTATGGAATTTTTATCAGATCATTCACATCCATCACTGCACTATTAGTGAATCATCCTAAAATAGGCTAGCACACATCACTTAGCAACCTGTAGAACAAAGAACTTAATAGATCTAAGTATAACAATGTTTTCCAAATGTCAAAAACATACAGTAATTAATTCCAAACATGTTATATCTGAGCTACTAATAAATTAAGATTCTAATTATTTTAAACTAAATATTACAGGCTACAAAACATAAAAAATAATGAAAGATTCAATTTAATTACATCCTGTTATATTTACCTTGTATAAAAACATGATTTATTTTTTTATATATTTCCCAATGTCCCCGCAAACATCCTTTTACTTGGCCATTACAGTGGTTGGCTTCAATAACAAAGGACGAACATTCCCTAATCAGAAAAAATCCAAATAGCCAGGATTTGAACCCGGGACAATGGGGTTGGAAGCATGTTGGCATGCTAACTACTCTGCCACTGAGGTTGGCAATTTCTTAACTTTGCCCATAGTTCTGATTATTCATTGATCAATTGGTTATTTTCCAACTAATTTCTTAAATTTTAAAATTTCTTAAATTGAAGGAAAGATCGTTCTGTCTTGGTAGCTTAGACGTCAGAGCACCTGCCCGGAAAGTGGGGTACCCAGGTTCGATTCCCAGCTACGGCAGACTTTTTCTCTTTTTCTTTGTTTAAATTCAAGTATGTACATCATGCATTTTGTCGATTTTGAAAAGGCTTTCGATAGAGTTCAATGGCCAAAATTAATGGGAATTTTAAAGAAAATTGGGTCGGACTGGAAAGATAGGCGTTTGGTGCAAAATTTGTACTTAAATCAATCAGTGCGAGTTAGAATAACTGAAGGAGAATCGGAATGGGCAGAGTTAGGGAGAGGGGTAAGACAAGGATGCCCATTATCACCATCGCTTATATATGCAGAAGAAATGGTGAATGAAGCTTGGGAAGAAATAAGCAAGGGAGTGATAGTTGGAGGGAAAGTAGTCAAGTCAGTAAGATATGCAGACGATAAAGCTATTGTGTGTGATTCCGAAAGGGGTTTACAAATACTAGTAAATGCACTAAACGATAAGGCAAGGGAATACGGAATGAAAATTAACGTAAGTAAAACTAAGGTAATGAGATTCACTAAGGGAAAGAAGGCTAAATTAACGATGGGGAAAAACTAGAGCAGGTGGACAAATTCTCGTACTTGGGTAGTGTTCTATCGTGGGATGAGAGGTGTGGAGATGAGGTTCGAAAAAGAGTAGCATTGGCCAAGGAAGCTTTTATGAAGCGAAGGGAATTAATGACAAAGGGTCTCGATAAAGGAATCAGAAAAAAAAATTGGTAAAATCATTGATATGGAGTGTTTTGCTATATGGGTGTGAAACGTGGACCTTATGAAAAGAGGACATCAAAAGATTGGAGGCATTTGAGATGTGGGTGTGGCGTAGAATGGAGAAGGTGAGCTGTGTGGATAGAAAAACCAACATAGAGGTGCTAGGAGTGGTTAGGGAGGAGAGGGTTCTAATTGAAGTAGATATGGGCCGACAAAAGAAATGGGCAGGTCAAATAGAGAGAGGAGAGGGATTGCTGAAGAATGTAATTGAGGGTAGAATGCAAGGGAAAAGACAGAGGGGAAGGCAGAGGCAAAAAATGTTAGATGACATAAAGGGTGGGGTAAGTTACCAGGTAGCGAAGGAAAGGGCTATGAATAGGGAATATTAGGACACATGGACCTACCGAAAGGTAGAACACTTATGTATGTATGTATATCATGCATTCCTCCATTGCTCATATACCTCGCGGTTTCCGGCTTACTGGGAGTTGCTATGATGGTGTGGTGGCATCTTTAATATGCCGCATATGAAAAGGGGTGGTGCCATCTTTGATGGATCCTCTGTAGCGCACAGAATACCATCATAGTGCATGAAATTGAAGGAGAAATTGTTCTGTCGTGGTAGCTTAGAGGTCAGAGCACCTGCCCAGAAAGTGGGGGACCCAGGTTAGATTCCCAGCTACGGCAGACTTTTTCTCCTTCATTTCTTTGTCTAATTTCTTGCTGTATGCTATTTACTCTATTGAAATTAAATACTCACCATTCCATATTTAAAATAATTGTGAAGTTGACTTTTAGAATTATATAAATCTGCAGGTGTCTTATAGTTTGCAATGGGACACATATTTTCTCCATATAGCATATATAGATTAATACTTCACACAGATGTATATGTGTGTATATGAATCATGGAAATGTTGAGAGTCATGGAAAATTGTCTATTCTTTGAATAATTACTTCTTGGATTAAGTTTCCTTGGTTAAATATCCTTCAAAATTATTCCCGTGATTATATTCTTCCTTAAAAATTTATTAATTTTTCCAATAATTCTGAATTTATGATTTCCCTTAATAATTCTTATCTACTGATTTAATCATCATGTTTCTGTAGCTTCTTAATTTTAACCTGTGATTTGCATGGAGTCAAATGAAAAGTTTCAATATCTTTGCTGTTGAATCACATAATTTGGTGCTTATTATATATATAAGTTCAAGTCAACACTTGAGCCTCATTATGAAAATATTTCTGAGGGAGAATTTCTTACTTTTTTTATTATTAATCAGGAATCACACTCTTAATTACTCACAAGATTGGAGAGTCAATCTCAGTGATGTTAGAGATCTATTCCTCTACAATGATGTTTTCTTCATAAAGAATCGTTATGTCATCTTTTTAATTTAGTGAAAGTATTTCAGAAGATTGTTCAGAAAATTCTGGTTTGAGTTTTTGTAAGTATTTTTGTTTTTGGGAAAAATTTAGGGTTGGAAAAGTGATATAACATTTCCATTTGGTAGTTGCCTTTCTAATAATTGGATCTTTGAGAAATTTTGAATTTTAGTGTGATTCAATTATGAGTAACATATACTATCTCGTGTAAAGGTTTTGGAAGAGGAAGCCACAAGCAAAGATCCTTTGCCAGATGCATTATTGCCTGGAGTAGTGGAGTTCATTGGAGAGTTCCCACGTGAGCGACCTCGCTGTATTGTTCAATGTGCTCGTAAGACAGAAGTGGCGCTATGGCCATGCCTTTTTGCAGCTGTTGGCAGGCCAAGGATCCTTTTTGAACGTTGTCTAGCAGCTGGTCAACTTCGCACTGCTGCTTCCTACCTCATTATTCTCCAGGTACTCCAAAAACATCATTCTTCTACCAAATTATGAGTTGAACATTTCATGAGTTGAAGAATAAATATAACTCAAACATTTAGCCATAAAAATAGATCCTTTTTCAGAATTCTAAACCATTTCCATCAAAATAGAGATAAGTACTAGGTCCTCTTAAATTTTTAGTTGCTTATGTACTGCCTTGTTCTTATCATTAAGTAACAATTTCTCTTGCTTCAAAGGATTGCTTATTTCTAAGTAAATTTGAGTAAATTGTAAAAAATCATTACATGCTTTGATATTATGGTTTTTCAACTCACATTTTTTTCAAGTTATCTATCACACCATACCATGCTACATATGATTTCACTGATCTCTTCATTTGTTTTATTATTTAAATATACTTATATTTAATCTTAATGAAATGAGACATATTTGTATCCATAATTTTAATTAAAATTAAATTAATTCAAACCATAAGCTCTGTATTGAAGTACTCAACACGATTTTTATGCTATATTTTTATTGCCTTATATTTCCTTATTTGAAAAGTGAAAATAGTCACTGCATTGTCTTAAAAATTTGGCCATTAGTTGTATTATTTGTAGAATATTTGAAATTAAAATGAACATCTGCTGGTTAACTCCAACACAACTATTTTCCTAAGATTTATCTACATTTTTGCTACTTTACTGTTATCACATACTTGAACAAGCTACGCTTAGTCATTATTTAAACTTTCCAAGTAAACAAAATGGCTGTTCAATTATATTTGGTTTTCTCTGAAACATTTTAAGTTTTTGTTGTTACTCATGGTTTTCCTCAATGTTATTCAGCTGCATTTATTTGCATCACATTCCTTACTAAATTTTTTTAATGGTTATCCAGAGTTATGATATCCTTCTCATTTACTTGGCTCTATTTATTTACTATACCATTTTTTAAGTATATTAATTTGTGATTTTCTTTCAATCTGCACAGAACTTGGAGTGTTCATCAGTGAGTCGACAGCATGCCACTCAGTTGCTTGATGCTGCTCTGGAACAGGGTCGCTGGGAACTTTCAAGAGATTTGGTGCGCTTTCTTCGTGCTATTGGTCAGTCAGATCTCTGCATTTTCAATCTGGAGACAGTATCTATCCCTTAACATTAGATTTGAAAATCTACTCTTTAAGCATGTTTTAATACATGTTAATACATTTAATGAAGATCATAGTACAGTGGTACCAGGGCTAACGATGATAAATCATTCTAGAATCACATTCATTAGCCAAAAGATTGATTGAGATGTTATTAGGAATCTTAATTTTTGCTGTCTTGAGCATGAACAGTTTTATTTGGGTTGGTGGGTTGCCCATATGTGATGTGCTCAGTTCATTTCTTTGGTTCATTTCTTTCATTTCTTTCTCACAAATGGATAAGATAAGATATTGGAATGGCCCAATCATTCATGTTTGCTGCTTTATGTTAGTACTTACCTCCACTTACACAATTATTAGCTGAATCCATATTCATTAGCTGAGTCTCAAAAACAGTGAAAAAAAATTATTAGCCAAAAAATTCATCACTTGTTAGCTGAGGTATCAATGTTTAGCTATCCTATACAAACTGCTGGAGTTAAATTAAGGGAAAATGCTGCAATTGATAAAGCTAAGGTTAACAAGTTCAGGGTTATATGAAAGAGAGAAGGTTTGGAAGTTGAGTACAAAAGAGGGTTGGATTCACATAAATGCTTAAGGCTAATCATCCCGGCAAAAGTTAAGATTTAATTTCAACAGATGGCAGCACCACTAGGGTAAAATTTACAATAAAACTCAATTGTGAACGGTTCATCCAATTCTCAATCTGCAAAATGCTTTGTACATTAGAAAACCATATAATTTTCGCTATGCAAAGAAAAAAATTTACATTCTTACTGGTTCCCCCTTCAGAAATACTGCCAACCAATTCCCTCCTAAGAATTGTATTCCTGTTCGAAAGCATTTTTACAAGCCTTGTGACTTTTCCCCATAAGCATTTAGGGACTATGCAATCGAAAGCGAGGTGCCATGATGTTCCGTCTGCGTTGGGGCACCAAGGGCAGTTTTGGGATGCTAATATTCCAGTCTTTTTCAGAAACAGCGTCTGCCCATCTGTTGTGAGCAAGACGCCATGCCCTTTCTGCCTCTTTCCCTAACGTCGGGTACATCCATGTCAGTTTCCAACTTATAGGTGTCTGATCATTCGCTAGTAGAGGCCATCTCATCCCTTTTGCTGCGTAGATTATTTCCTTGTATAAATCCTTCTTTTTTATGGGTATGTTTACCCTTCCTTTTTTTATTCTGCTGTAAAGATAGTGTTGAGTGGTACCCCCCTGTGAGATCCTCTTGACTCCACGCTTCTTCCACATTTTTCTGCTTGATGTATATATGTCATCGTACCTTTCTACTTCTTGGTTTCGTTGGGATTTATAAAGACTATTTCCTACATCTGCACATGTGTCAGCATTTAAGTAGTGTATTGCCATTCTCTTCCAAGGTTCTTTTAGGTCTTCTGAATACATCAGCCTTTGTAGCATTTGTACTCTAAAACCAGTCACTTTGCTGAGGATATGTAGCAGCTCTAGCCCTCCTTCCTTCACCAGTGTGATTGTTACCTCTGCTGTTGTCCAATGCTTTCCGTTCTTCCAAATGAAGTCCATTATCATTCTTTGCAGCTGGCACAAGAATGAACTTGGTAGTTCGATGTTTTGAAGACAGTACCAAAGCTTGGGAGCTATGATCCTGTTGGCCACTTTCACCCTTGCAGCAATAGATAGTCCAGATGATCTATGATTCCATTGGTCCAATGTGTGGTAGATTTTTTCACGGAGTTCTTCAATTGTCTTCGTTCCGGACTCTCCTTCTTTTCCGCCCAAGTAGACTCCGAGGAATTTTTCAGATGAGCTGGTCCACTGTAGATTAGCGGGATTGTCTGTTCTATTGCTCCATGATCCGCACCATATCCCTCGGGATTTTCCAGTGTTAAGTCTTGCACCAGATACCCTAGCAAACTCCCTAAAACAGCGTTGTATTCCATGTATATCGTCTTCCTCCGAGGTAAAAACGGTAATGTCGTCAGCGTAAGCTGACGTGACCACACTCATAGGCGGAGTACCAGGGAGTTTTACTCCTTTCAGCTTCATCTTCAATAGTCGAAGAAATGGTTCAGTCGAGATTGCGTAGAGCTGTCCCGAGAGAGGACAGCCTTGTCGAATACCCTTTTTAAATGGAATTGGCACGGTTAGAGATTGCCCTACCCTAACGAAACATCTTGATCCCTGATAAAGTGTTTTGATTGCTCCTATGAAGTTTTGCCTGAGCCCGATTTTATGGAGGAGGTTGATAAGGTATCCATGCTCGATTCTGTTAAAAGCCTGGCATTGGTCAAGCTTTATTAGGGCAAGAGGTTCTTCCTTTTCATTCTTCCAGCGAATCAGGTCCCTCGCTAATGAGATATTGTCTGTAATCGTCCTTCCTGGCACGCAGTAACTTTGTTCAGGGATGATGATCTTGCTCATGACTACGGATAGCCTTCTAGAAATAGCTTTTGCGATGATTTTGTAGCCTGTATTTAGCAAGAAAATCGGCCTCCAGTTTTCTATAATTTTTGGATCTAGGTTTTTTCTTTTTCCAATTAGGCCGATTACGGCGGTTGTTGTGGAAGTCGGGAGTTTTTGCTTTGATAGGCTTTCTTCCACCATCTTCTTCAGGGGTGTCTTTAGTTGTGGCCTGAATTTGATGTAAAATTCTATTGTTAATCCGTCTAAGCCTGGAGCTTTCCTTTTGTTGAGAAGATTAAGGGCTTCCTCCAATTCCTAGACTTCGATTCTCCCTTCGCAATAATCTTTCCCTTCTTCCCCCAAAATATTTCAGCATAAGTCCTCGATGTTTGCTTCTTCTTTTCCTTCGTCATTTACATCATCGTTATGTGAGAAGATTATGGTGTAATAATGATGTATGGCTGCTCAAAGTTGCGAGGGTTCAGATACTTCCGTTCCGTTATAATTTAATTCCTTTAGTAGTGCCGGAATAGACTGCCCCACCCAGCTGGCTATCTTGTTTGCCTTGTTCTTATCTGCCTCAACGATGTCAAGCCAGCCTACTCTCGATAATAGATTCTCTGCTTCCTTGGTGTAGTCGGCTCCATCATTTTCCTCCAATAACCTTTCCGTTCTCATTTTTTGGAAGTTTATGACGTGTTCTTTAATTCCCCTTTTTAATTCTTCCCAGGCGTTAAGTTGGTCACTCGATTCTGAGAGACTCATCCACAAGGAAGACAGCCACTCGCGAGTTGTTTGGATGAAGGTGGTATCTTCTAGTAGGTCATTATTCATTCTCCAGTAAGGTGTCTGTTTGATGCGTCTCTGAGCTTTCACAGTTAATCTGACTGCCCTGTGATCAGAAAAGGATGCAACCACATCGATGGTGTTGACTTCATCTACTAAGTTTTTGGATATGTAAAATCGATCTAGTCTTGATATTGGAATTCTTGATTCCGGTGGTGCGTATGTGTATCCTGTATCATTTATCTTCAGCAATCTCCATGCATCTTTCAACTGTTGTTCTTCCAAAAGATTGCTCAGAGCATTTGCATACATCGTGTTAGGCTCCGTCCGCGAAACTCTATCCCGGGAATTCAACACTACGTTGAAGTCTCCAGCTATGACTATCCGTCTCGTTCCAACGGATGGCATGGATTCGATTTTTAGGGTTATGGTCTTGGTGCACCTTAAGGCAGTCTTTTGACATTTGGGTCCGTAGAGGTTAAAAATAGTATACATTTTACCTGCTATTTTCAAATCTAACTGCTGCAGCAGTCCTTGAATCATAACTTCGGAGTGCTCTACGTTTATTTCACTCGCCTTTCTGACCGCTATTGCCGTCCCCGTGAGGAATGTAGTCGGTTCGTTGAAGTAAAATTCATACTCCTCTAAAGTGTTTGTTGCTTTTGCTTGAGTGTTTGTTTCCTGCATGAGTAGGATGTCTGGTTTCCAGGTTTTCATGAATACAGTTAGCTGTGACCATTTTCTAACGCTCTTGATTGAACAGACATTTAGCATCATTATGTTGAAGTTTGCCATCATCTTATTGCTTCAGACGACTTTCTGTATTCGAAAGCTTCTTCCGTAATCTGCTGATTCTTATTTTCAGCGCGTATTCCTTGATTACTTTATACCCTATTAAAGCGTTCAGCGTGTTCCTCAATAATGATATGTTTGGGAAGAACTTTGTGGCCACTTCTTCAGGATTGGTGGAGCTCTGACCTGGATTAGGAATTTTTTCAGTTTTTTGTACGGTATTGCAAATAACTGGGGTTGTTTCTCGAAAAATCTTTTTATTTGTTTTGACCTTCGTATCCTGTTTCTCCTTCGCTCTCAGATTCCGTGAGTAGAGGTGACTCTGGTTCTCTTGTTAAGGCTCCTCTTTTCCGACTTGGAGATGGATTATCCTTCTTTTGTTCTCTCTCTGCCGACTGTTTTCTTTTGGCTGTTTTGGGTTTTCCATCTACTTTCAGCTTCCGAGAAGCTTCGACCTCTGATGAGGATGCTTCGGTTACCTGCATAATTACTAGTTCACTCTCGCCATGGTTGTCATTATCAGCAGCGGAGATTTTTCTTCTGCAGTTTTCATTTTTGGAAGTTTCGCTTGGAATTACGGAATCTATGGTATGATCAGCTGCTTTTGGGTTTCCATCTTCATTAGGTGTTGATTGGTTAGAGTTTGTCGAGATGTCTCCTCTTTCTCTGTGGTTGGATGCTGCTGGCTTTGAAGATTTTACGGTTTCCTGTGTTCGCTGTATTTGTTTATTTTGGCAATTTCGGGAGAGATGCCCTTCCTCTCAAAACAGATAGCATTTCATATCGTCGATTTTGATGAAGATGCGATGAGGAATGTCTCCTATCTCGATCAAAAATGAGTCAGGAAGAATCACTCCTTCCCTACGAACAACATGGACAATTCTTCTCCAGGACTTGATGTGTCTATAACCTTCTTTATTGATTCCTAAAGAGAGAGTCTGGATGGGTGACACTACCCCCACTGCTTGGCTTAATATTTCAAGCAAATCATTGTTGCTAACTTCTGGTGGTACATTGGAAAGTACGAGTTTCTCACTCAGGGTTATCATTCTTCTGGCTGAAACCCATTCGTTGTTTAGCGTGATTCCCCCTTGGTCGTTCATAAACCTATTTGCGAAATCTTCGTTTCTGAAATACACGCATATTCTGTTCTGGGATAGACGAGTGCCGTTTGCCACTGCTTCTACTCCTCCTACAGTTTCTCCTACCGCAATTATATAGTTCTCGATAGGGGTGTTTGGAAGCGCTTGAAAGATGACTGCCGATTTCTTTGATGGACTATTTGGTGCCGGTATAGGAGGTACAGAGCACTTAACCGGTAGGGAGCACTGTACAGTGAGCCCTACCTGCAGGTGGAATTCACTGTACAGTGAGCCTCACCTAGGAAACGTCCACTGAACCTAGGTAGCGATCACTTAACATAAGAATACGGAGCAGTACTCATCGCGCGCGCATCAAACCCCAGTTTTCTACGGGTGTGCACTCTGAACTAGACTATGTAGGTAACACATACGAAATAATTTAATGTTATAAATATATTTTATGAATTATAAACATTTCAATATATATTTGTTTCGAAAATTCGTTTATGGTATTTTCCATTAAGATAGAACGTTAAAATTTACGGAGTGGTTAGAAGATGCAGTTTCCTATCGTATGACGTAAGGATTTTTGTCCTAGTGGCCCCGGGTTCGATGCTGGGACAATTCGTATAACCGAATTTTCAAAAATTCGTTTAGGGTATTTTCCCTTAAGATAGAGAGTTGAATTTCACGACATCGATAGAAAATATTGATTTCTATCGTATGCACTAAGATTTTTGCCCTAGTGGTCACAAGTTCGATGCTAGGACGCATCTAATTGCGCCCATAAGGGAAGTCTTTTTCAAAATTCTTTCTAGACACATACCGAAAAGCGAAAAGGCTATAATTCGGCAAATGAAGAGTATTTGTGGTTGTGTTTCATATCCAAGCCTATGTACTCCTAAACTGATCCTTGGTTCGAACCCAGGGCGGATTAAGTATTTCTCCGTAAGAAGTGTACAGGAAACTCGGATAATAATTTGAGGTACTTCCCGATACGATTTCTTCATCAAACCCAAACAATGGCTACTAGAGACATTTAAAAGCGTATTTGTAATGGAATTCTACCGTAAGTTTATTTGGTTTGATGACAGGACATGTAAAATTTCTACCATAAGGTTTACCCGGAGCAGTTAATTTACTCCATTAATTTAGTTAATTTTTACTCCATAAGGAATGTAGTGACATTTCGGATAATATTTTGAGCTAATTTCCGTTTCGATTTTGCCTTGATAATTGAATTTTAGTTTATTGAGCAGCATCTAAGCCGTAATAGAATTGCAATCTACCGCAAATGCATTGGTGTATGGCAGTGGGTGTAATCATATCTTCCCTTTTGGCGATATATGGCAGGCGGTGTATGGTAGACGGTGTATGGTAGGCGGTGTATGGAAGGCGGTGTATGGCAGGTGGTGTATGGCAATCGGTGTATGGCACGTGGTGTATGGCAGGTGGTGTATGGCAGAGGGTGTGTGGCAGATGGTGTATGGCAGAAGGTGTATGGCAGAAGGTGTATGGCAGGTGGTGTAATGTAGGTGGTGTGTGGCAGTCGGTTTATGTTACACGGTGTATGGCAGGAGGTGTATCGCAGTCGGTGTATGGTTGTAGGTGTATAACCGGAGGTTTATGGCAGGCGGTATATTTACTGCTCTTTTAATCTATTCTATAAGATATTTTCCAAATTTATGTTTTCTTGAAACCTTAGGAATAGATTTTGATTTGTAAGACGTCAGAAGCATCAACTGGTATGGCAGGGGGTGTATAATGCCTTAGCTAATCTACCCTATATTAAGCCTGCAGTATGCAAGCATTTTTGACTCTTATTATAAATCTCTGCCTCGCGCAGATAATAGGTTACTTTTTTATCTCCCTTACTGTCCCCGCTTCGTCTCCAGACGAATCAAAGTATTTGTATAAGAAACGCATTTAACGCTCATTATTATTTCTTACAGATTTTATTTAATTTGACTAATTAAATTAGAAATAATAACCGTACAAAATCGAAGTAAGCACAAAATAATGGAAATTGGATAAAAATTCTTAATTTTGCCATGGAACTTTGATTTAGATCCGAAAATGCGAACATTTTGGTAAAATACACAAACAGTTTGTGAGAATTTGTGGTTGGAAACAGCCGGTTCCCCTGACAATCAAGCCAATTGTTGAATCCGAGATTATGTATCATCGTTAACTTTTATCGCTTGTAGGGTTTCTTTCTTTCGCATAATAAAATTAGTGAGAATAGTTGCATGAAATCGAGAAACGCACCAAAGGAAGAAATATTGATTAAAGTTTCTTTTATTGGTCGTCGAATATTTTTTTTGTACGAAATTGCGAATATTCTGATGAAATGGACGAATTATTTTACAATTTTGAGGTTATAAATGAAAATTACGTATTTGTAATTTGTTGAAACTGAGCTTATATATTTTTATATAATAATACATGTGGAATTAAGACCCATATAAAATACATGGTAAGAATTTATGTTAAGGTATATAAAGAGGAAAAATTCTGAGATATTAGCATTTGAAGTGTTGAATGATTTGTATTGACAAATCGTATGGACATATGCGATCATTTAGAAATGTTTCCGCTCATTTTCGTCAATAAGATTTCAAAATGATGAAGATTCTAAATATTCTTTCCGTTAAATAAATTTACTTTTACGCAAGTATCCAACAAGCAGCTTTTCTGCGAATGGCTGGCGGTGCCTGAACTCTACTTTTCTAATTGATCACTGTCACGTAGTATAGTAGAATGAAAAGTAAATAATAAAAAAATGTGATGTTTAATCTGTTACACTAGTTATCTATCGTATTGTTTTTCCGAGAGTCGACAGATACATGCATTTACGTTTATTTTTAAGAGTTTTTTTTTATTTCATTTTCAAAATGAAACAAATCAGGTTAATATTTCTCATATCTTACGTGTTAACCGATTTCCACAGTATCACGAGTTTTGTATTTGGGATCAATTATTTATCGTGCATCATTAGATTTTGAGTCGCCACCATTTTCATTATGAACACATAACAATTTGCTTCACAAAAGGAAGATTATTGCTCTGGATTTTTTATTATATTGTGACTCTCACAATCTATGTTTATTTGATTGTCTCGATCACTCAGACACGCTTTCTGTTGAAAAAATTTCATGTGAAAAAAGTTAAGTTGGTGGTTTATGTTTGTTTTGCTTTTGTTTGCATTGGCCGTTTCAATTCCTCTGTATTCTCTACGTAGTTCCTTTTGCTTGCCATTTGATTGTTGGTCTGTTTAATATTTATTTACTTCATTCTACTAAATTATTGCTCTCTGATAAAAATGTTGTGACTAATTAAATTTATAGGGATAGTTTTTCCACTTTTGTATAGCCTCTTAATTTGACAAGTACTTTTTTCAGCTGAACATTCTGTACATGTAATGAATTGTCATGATATGAATGAAGATTTCTAAATATGTTTCAGCTCACCAGGTAGATAACTGCCATAAGAAATTATAAAAATCAATAATATTCAGTAAGTGGCTGCTTCTAAAGACTTACAAACCAAAATCTAATCCAAAGGTTTTCAAAAAACGCCAATTTGGAAAATATCATATAGAATATATAAAGAAAGCAGTAAATATACCGCCTGCCATACACCGAATGCCATACATAGCCTGCCATACATAGTCTCCATACACCGTCTACAATAAACCAACAACCGACACACCACCTGCCATACACCTTCTGCCATACACCATCTGCCATACACCACCTGCCATACACCACCTGCCATACACCATCTTCCACACACCACCTACCATACATCACCTGCCATACACCTACTGCCATACATCACCTGCCATACACCGTCTACCATAAACCGACTGCCACGCACCATCTGCAATTCAACAACTGCCATACACCACCTGCAATATACCTTCTGCCATACAGCACCTGCCATACACCATCTTCCACACACCACCTACCATACATCACCTGCCATACACCGACTGCGATACACCACCTGCCATACACCGCGTACCATAAACCGACTGCCATGCACCACCTGCAATACAACAACTGCCATACACCACCTGCAATACACCTTCTGCCATACACCACCTGCCATACACCACCTGCCATACACC
>KZ310280.1:337910-355877 GCA_000376725.2 Ladona fulva
GTGTATGGAAGGCGGAGTGTTACAGGTGGTGTGTAATGCCTTAGTTAATCTATCTTACATTATGCTTGCAGTATGCAAGCAAATTTTACTCGTATCTTTATAAAGACGCTTCTCCGGATATATATATATATATATATATAGGATACTAACGATGAGGCAGAAGTAAGTGCCTCACAGAGCCGCTTTTTTTGCCGTAAAGTCCCGGGTTTGGACACCTAGAAAAAAAGCGGACATCCACCCTAGGCATCATGGGTTCGATTCTAGGAGGCCCCGAAAACGACCATTTTCCCATAAGAATGCATTGAGCGCATTTTCAAAAATTCGTTTAGCGTATTTAGCGTAAAGATAGAACGTTGAAATTTACGGAATCGTTAGAAAATGACTTTATCTTCCGTATGCCGCAAAAGATTTATCCCTAGTGGCCCCAGGTTGGATGCTAGGTAAATTCTTAGTGCAAAACTTTCAAGAAATCATTTCCGGTATTTCTAGGTAAGATAGAACGTTGCAATTCACGTCATCGATAGCAATCAGACACCTCGATAGTATACTAAGAGGTTTTTACCCTGAGGATCCTTAGTTCGATGTTATGGCAGTTTTTCTGTCTGAAGTTCATGAATTCATTTAGGGTATTTAGCGTTAAGATAGAAACTTGCAATTCACGGTGTTGTTAGAATAGATGATTGTCTATCGTATGCCGTAAAGCTTCTTACCCTAAAGGCTCAGGTTCGATCCCAGGACCATTCAAATGACCGAATTTTCAAAAATTCCCGGGATTTCCCGGTCAGGTAGAAGGTTGAAATTCGCAACATCGATAGAAGATACGGATTTCTATCGTATGCCATAAGGACATTTGTCCTAATAGACCCAGATTCGATGCTAGGACATTTCTTATGCACGTATTATGAATAATTCGTTTAGGTTATTTAAGTTGGGGCATGGAATTCGGTGTATGGAAGGCGGAGTGGATCAAAAGGTGAGTAATGCCTTACTTAATGTATCTTACATTAAGCTTGCAGTATGCAAGCAACTTTTACTCGTAGATATCTACGAGTAAAAGATGCTTGCATACTGCAGGCTTAGTGTAAGATAGATTAACTGAGGCCTTATACACCACCTGCAATGCTCCGCCTGCCATAAACAGACTGCCATCCACTAACTGCAAAACCCTAAACAAATTATTGAAAATATGTCCATACGAATAGTCCTAGCATCGAACCTGGGTCCACTAGGATAAAAACCTTACGGTATACGATGTGAATAGATACCCTCTATCAACGTCCCGATTTTCAACGTTCTATCTTACCGGGAAATACCCTAAGGAATTTTTGGAATTCGTTCATAAAGCGGTCCTAGCATCGAACCTGGGCCAATAGGGCAAAAATCTTTATGGCATACGATAGACATCTATCTATTCTAAAAACACTGCATTTCAACCTTCTACCTTAACCAGAAATACCGTAATTGAATTCTTGAACTTCGGTCATACGAATTGCCCTAGCATTGAGGTAAGGACCCACAGGGGGAAATCCTTTACGTATGCAATAGATGTCAAAATCCTCTGTTGATGACGTAAATTTCAACGTTCTATCTTCCCAGGAAATACCCTAAATGATTTTTTGAAAATTTGGCCTTAAGAAGTTACCTATAATCGAAGCACCTAGAATCGAGAGCACCCGACCGGCAATCGGGAGACCCGGGTTCGATTCCCGGTCCCGTCAGACTTTTTTCAAGTCCATTCTTCCTTGGGATTTTTTCCTGGGTGCGCACCATCTTGTGCAAAGTCACCCTTACCCGTTTTCCTGTGAAGTAGAAATTGTTTATACACATATATATATGTTAAAAACCTAATTGTAATGGGGGACTGGAATGCGGTAGTTGGGCAAGGCAAAGATGGAGAAGAAGTGGGAGGGTTTGGACTAGGAAATAGAAACAAAAGGGGACAGAAATTAGTAGACTTTTGTAAGAGGAATAACCTCTGTATCACAAACACACTTTTTCAGCACCATAACAGAAGGAGGTACATATGGAAAAAGACAGGAGATACAGATAGGTACCAAATTGATTACATTTTGGTAAGAAAAATGTTTAGAAATAGTGATAAAAATTCAAGAAGTTACCCTGGTGCTGATGTTAACTCAGATCATAACCTGTTCATGATGAGAACTGAGCTAAAGTTTAAAAAGATCTTTCGGGTAAAAATTACACTCAAATGGAACCTAGCCGCCCAAAAGAATGGGAAAGATAAGAATTCCATGAGTCAGTCAGTAAGGCCTTAGAGGATAAGGGAAGGGAACTTACTATAGATGGAAAATGGGAAAATATTAAAAACAGTATCAGGAACAGTGCTCAAGTAACTATTGGGAGGTTCAAGAAAAACAAAATTAGGAAATCATGGGTGACATTAGAAATGATAAATAAAATGGAGGAAAGAAGGAAATAGAAAAGGATTAACACAGAGCGTGGATGTAGAATGTATAGGGCTCTCAATAATGAACTGAGAAGGGAAACAAATAAGGCAAGGAAATAGTGGTGGAAGGGTCAATGTAATGATATAGAAAAGCTGGACGAAAGTGGGAGGGTCGATCTAATGTATAGAAAGGTGAAACAGTTAACGGGAAATAAAACACGAAACAGAACAACCACAATAAAAGATAACAATGGTAATGTCCTATAGGATCCAGCTAGCATAAGGGAAAGATGGTAAAAATATGTTGAGGAACTATATGGGAAGGACATGAAGCCAACAAACATAATGTTAGAAAGTGAACAAGAAGTGGAGGATGATGATGTTGGGCCTGGGGTATTATATAGTGAAATTAGTAGGGCCTTGCATTATATGAAAGGAAATAAAGCAACAGGTTTCGACAAGATACCAGATGAGTTCCTTAAAAACCTGGGGGAAAGGGGTAAGGGAGAATTCTATAATTTATGTAGGAAAATTTATGATTAATTGATTCTCTATCAGAGAAGACCAGTTTGGCTTTCAGAAAGGGAAAGGAACGAGGGATGCAATCGGTGTAATGAGGGTACTAGTAGAACGAAGCCTGGAATTTAAAAAGGATACATGTGCATGTTATGTCGATTTTGAAAAGGCTTTCGATAGAGTTCAATGGCCAAAATAAATGGGAATTTTAAAGAAAATTGGGTCGGACTGGAAAGATAGGCGTTTGGTGCCAAATTTGTACTTAAATCAATCAGCGCGAGTTATAATAACTGAGGGGGAGTCGGAATGGGCAGAGTTAGGGAGAGGGGTAAGACAAGGATGCCCATTATCACCATTGCTTTTTAATATATATGCAGAGGAAATGGTGAATGAAGCTTGGGAAGAAATAAGCAAGGGAGTGAAGGTTGACAGGGAAGTGGTGAAATCAGTAAGATAAGCAGATGATAAAGCTATTGTGTGCGATTCCGAAAGGGGTTTACAAATACTAGTAAATGCACTAAACGATAAGGCAAGGGAATACGGAATGAAAATTAACGTAAGTAAAACTAAGGTAATGAGATTCACTAAGGGAAAGAAGGCTAAATTAACGATCAGGGTCGATGGGGAAAAACTAGAGCAGGTGGACAAATTCTCGTACTTGGGTAGTGTTCTATCGTGGGATGAGAGGTGTGGAGATGAGGTTCGAAAAAGAGTAGCATTGGCAAAAGAAGCTTTTATGAAACGAAAGGAATTAATGACAAAGGGTCTCCATAAAGGAATCAGGAAAAGATTGGTAAAATCCTTGATATAGAGTGTTTTGCTGTATGGGTGTGAAACATGGACGTTATGAAAAGAGGACATCAAAAGATTGAAGGCATTTGAGATGTGGGTATGGCATAGAATGGAAAAGGTGAGCCGTGTGGATAGAAAAACAAACATAGAGGTGGTAGGAGTGGTTAGGGAGGAGAGGGTTCTAATTGAAGTAGATATGGGCCGACAAAAGAAATGGACAGGTCAAATAGAGAGAGGAGAGGGATTGCTGAAGAATGTAATTGAGGGAAGAATTCAAAGGAAAAGACAGAGGGGAAGGCAAAGGCAAAAGATGTTAGATGACATAAAAGGTGGAGTAAGTTAACACGTAACGAAGGAAAGGGCTTTCAATAGGGAATATTAGGACACATGGACCTACCGAAAGGTAGAACACTTAAGTAAAAAGACATAAGTTGGATGAGATTGATATGTTTCTCTTAAATAGAAATATGAACATTTTATGTTTTACGGAACATTGGTTGTAAGACAATGAAACTGACATCTTTACATGGTTTCTCTCTAGCCACAATATATTGTAGGAGGAATAGAAAACATGGTGGTGCAGTCATATATGTGGAAATACATTTTGAAGCTGTTGCTGTTGAAATACAAGAATGGAAGCTAACTGTTGTAACTGTTTATAGGTCACCAAATGGTGATACAGGTTTGTTTTTCTTGCAGCTAGAGATGTTACTAATGCATCTTCTAGTTTTGAAAAGTAAAATTGTGTTGCAAGGTGATTTTAATGTGGACTTTAGTAAAGTTTCTAGTCTTTCTTTAGATTTGGTGAACTTATTTAAGTCGTATGATTTATATTGCACAAATTTTACACCCACTAGAGTATTTGCCTGCCTTGACAATATTGTTACTAATATCCCTAGGGAGAATTTTGAAGTCACTGCTGTGGATCCAGGTCTTTCGGATCATCTTGGCCTTATGATGGAATGGTTTGATAAAAGTAATTTTACAGCTTGGAATGAAAAATGGATGCATTATATATTATAGAGTAAATGGTGCTCTAATGAACTTTTACATATGAAAAATGATGTGATGAATCATTACAGGTTTTATAAAGACAACCCAGGCAAAAACATTTATCTTAATAGCTGAAAGAGTTATAGAGAGGCAATAGGTATAGCGAAATTAATGCACAATTCATAAGTAATAATAAGCAATTCTCAAGTAATAAATGCAAAGCTGCCTGGGAAATTATTAGGGCAGAAACTCAGGGTTATACTGGTTGTAATAAACTTCCTTTCTCTGTTAGAGGTTTAAAAACACTCCGTAAGCAGTCTTTGCGCTCAGAGACAAACGGGAAGCTCCGGATTACTGGTTTCTGGGGAGCCTAATGATCATTTCGGAAGCAACGCTTCCATCCTCAGGCAGTCTCCATAAAGGAAGTCTTCCTTGACTTCCTTTGTGGAAATATATAATAATAATATACATTTGAGAATATATGAAAACTCAGTTGCTTGAATTCCTAGAAGGCAATAACATAATTTCCTCTCTACAATTTGGATTTAGCAATGGTAAATCAACTGTGGATGCAGTTGATACCCTTATTTCTAATGTTATTGAGGCTTGGGAAAGCCATCATAGTACTAAAATCACTGTATGTGATTTAACCAAGGCTTTTGACTGTGTGAGTCATTCTGTATTGTTTGAAAAACTATGGTATTATGGCATAAGAGGAAAAGAATTGGACATAATGAAATCTTATCTTGATAACAACAAGTTGATTTCATGAATGGAAATGGATCATCTAGCTGCCTTGTATCTCAGGGAATACCACAGGGATCAGTTTAGGTCTCCTGTTATTCCTTATCATCATGAGTGATATAAATGACAAGGTTAGTGCAAAAACTGTAATTTACGCTGATGACATAACTATCTATACATCAAATCATAACTTTGAAGTACTCAACACAGCAATTACAACATACAACTACTTTGAAGTAACGCAGCTGTTTGCTTTAATTCAAATTATCTCTCATTAAATGTAAATGAAACTCAATCCCTAGCGCTTACATTAAAGGATATCAGACAGGAACTCGACTCTGCAAAGCTATTAGGTTTTAACCTGGATCAAAAATTAATGGGGGAAAATATACTAATAACATTTGCAGTAAATTATCAAGAATTATCTTTGTAAAAATAAACTACCCAAAGAATATATTAGGGATATTTACTTTGCTCTTTTTCAAAATCTACTGTGTTATGGCATTCACATATGGGAAAATAGTACAGGAATGGAGAAAATATTACAAACTCAGAAAAAAGCATAGAGGATTTTAGTGGGGGCTGACATCAGCACGTTGTTATCCAATTTTCAGTAATGAGGGTATCATGACTGTGGTCAATTTATATACATATGAAGTTCTCATTTATACCAAAGACAATCTAGTTAATTATGCAGTCTGCAGGACATACACCTGTATAGAACAAGAAGTGCTTACAAAATGTTTACACCAGCCTGTAGGTTAGGTGAAACAATGCATTATCACCACATCATGGGGATAAAGTTTTTAAATAATTTACCAAAGAAGGTGCAGAATGTATCAATCAAGAATTTTTAAAGCCTTATTATCATCATAGCTTGTAAAAACCTGTTTTATTCTGTAAATGAATTTTTTGATAGTATAATGACATTGTAATATATGTTTTTTTCTTCTTTTTTTACTTCAACGTTTTAACATGCTTTCTGTGTTGAGTTAAGAATGCTATTATTTAGGACAAATAAATATTATTATTATTGTTATTATTATCATATGATGTTTTACATATTTACCTGACCAAGTATCTGAATAGTAGTGGTAACCATCATAGAATTTAAACAGATTTTATGGAAAGGTTCTGCAGTATAAGTTTCAAAGATGATAAATCTTAACTGTTGTCTGCTCCTTTTTTCTCCCAAAGAAGAGTAAACTTTGAAGTCAAAGAATTCCCTATAATTTGCAAAAGCTGCCTCTGTTGTGATAAAATATATTTCTTTTTTCAAACCAGTGATGGCAAAGAAACAGTGAGGGATGACTGTAATTTAACAGTATATTATTCTTAAAACTGCTTCGACAGCTAAGGTCATTTCGCACATGAGCCCCCACCAAGAATTGAACCCAGGACTGCTTTCACCGGAGTCAAACGCACTGCCCACTTGGCCATCCGGGAGTCCAACAGTATATCAATGATGTTATCATTATCATAATAATATCCCCGTATACTTCTGAATAGAACAGTCCTAAAATCCAGGGTTAAGAATATAATCGTTATCTTATTTGTCATTCAGCTCATCTTGTGATTCAGTATCCAAAAAGAGAAGGTATGAAATATAGTGATTATTTATTTCTAAGTTATTGCATCTTGTCTACCTTTTATTATCTGAATCTTTTAGTAATATATTCATTATCTCATTTATGTTCACCTATGTGTAAGTTCAGATGACTTATTCAACTGAAAGCTGTAAGTTAATAACATTATATTATTTGCTTCTATTTGCTCATATCATTTGAGAAAAGCATGTAAAGAAAACTGAAAGTTTCAATTAAAGTAAATCCATTGAAAATTGTTTTACCAGTATTTAATAATAATGGAAAATCCCCTTAAGTTGACTTCAACAGAATATATGCACAGTGAGGAAAATTTTTGTCAAATTTTAGCTGGTCAACTTATATTGAAGATTGATTTGAAGATACACAAATATGTGTAGTATTTATTAACATATCAATAATTAAAAACATCTTCCATGAATTATGTTTTTTTAATGAAACAATTATAATGCTCGAACTTCAACCATTGGAGTTGAAAAAGCCATCTGATGAATAGTGTGAGAAATGCTTCATTGAATTTTCCATCAGATCCAAATGATGTGGAGTCTCCCCGTGCCTCATTCTCCATGTTGCCGTCCAAGTTTACTGTTGGATCTCAAACTCCTGCTGTATGTCCAAATGAAGAAGATCTCTCTTTGCTGTTGGGTACTATGCAGGTAAAGGAAGAAGTAGATTTTATCAAGAAAAATAGTTATTTATTTTTTATTTTGCTCTGTTTATCCCAGTTATTTAACCAAAATCTATATTTTAAAAATTTTAAATTATTCAAAATGTCTGTTCTGATTAACCAAACTTTTGGATGATTGAGGTAAAGGTGTTAACTTTGCACATTGAAGTTGTGTGGCTGAATCCCAAGGAATTATTTACTTTACCTCATTCCTTGAAACTTTTGGATTATCAAAGTTTGGAATAGAGGGACTCTAGTGCTATGACTATAGCAGTTACGGGGTTTAGATTATTATTAGTCTTATTCCAATTTGTAGCTCTTTAAGTTGTATCCCTTTGGAATTGAAATGTAATGTTATTTTAATATTTGTTGAAGGTCTCTAGGGGCCGCAGTTTCAGCACTACTTCTGCAACAAAAGTACCTGGATGGGGAGCAGGTTCTGGTGAATCAAAGGCATCTGGGACTGGTGGAGCAGAACCATCGCCTCAGATTCCAATACCTCAAGTTGCCTCTGCAGGAAGCAAAAGTGCTCACAAGGAGGTAATTCGTTCAAACAGTGAAAGTCGCTCAGTTGGAGGCAGTTCTGGCAGTGGTTTGACAGAAAGGATCCGAAAGAAGTCTGAACCAGGGGGAGTCTGTATGGAAAGAGCTGACGAGGAGCCTTACCTTGATCTGGTGCTACAAAGACATGCTCGCAAACTTTTGAAAGCAGGAAGACTGGGAGATTTGGGACGGCTCTCAGCATGGCATGCACCATACTTTGGTCTGGTTAGTTGGTTGCGTACTGAGAACGAAGGAGGAGCTCGTTTGCCTCTCCCACCAGAAGTTGCTTTGAGATCTCTGCATTCCAATTTGAGGTGGCCCTACCCTATTCCTCCTAGATCTCCTTCTGAACTCTCTCATCAAAGTTTACCTACTGCAGCAGCCAAAGTAACTGGAGACTCACGTAAGTACCTGGTCATCTAAATACTACCAACTGTTACTAAAATCTCATATTATTTATCAGTCTTGCATGTTTTGAGTTAAAGTACTCTTAAATCCAAGATTGCAGGTCACCTTGTGGCTGTTTGTAGAAAAGCCTCATCTCCAAACCCAGCAGAGTGCTTGGCAAGTGCAGTGATAGAACTACAAGACTGTCAATAGTTTTACCAAGGACTCAGGCTGAGTTTGGAGCTGCTATCTCTTGAACAGCTCCATCACGACCTGTTAACACAACTTTAAGGATATTTTAACTTAAAATTTTACTTCAATTACCCTAGTCATGAAAATTTTCTAACTCATGTTTTTGGTAATCAAGGGCTTCAATTAACCTTTGTTAACCTATTATGACCCAAATTACTCAAATTGATTCACAATAATTTCTAGTGAAATATATAAAAATCCTGAGAAGACTTTCCTCTAAGAAGGCTAAATTCAGTTATTCGTACTGTTCAGTTGTGAGTGTAGGAGAATTGAAGTTCAATTGTTTTTTATGCTTCATTCTGTTTTACATAATTACAAAAGCTGTAAAAGATAAGTTATAATTGTGATTAATATTTCAGCTGAGTCCTTTATCCTCTTATATATTTTAAAAATATATTTCCTAAAGATATTTTTAAGAGATATAATTCCAAACATTATCATATGAATAATAACATTTTTGAAATATCTTGAAGATGTACTGTGCATCCATTACATTTCTGATTGAACCATTACTTTGAATTAGAAACTTTCAAAGTATTACCTGCTGACCCCTGGTGTAGAGGCTCATTGTAACATATGAGGCATCATTCTAGAATTTAGGTTGATGTTTATAAAAGTAAAAGTAGCACAGATTTGTTCAAATATTATAGTCAAAAAAACTCCAAGAAGCAATGTGTATGTTTTAAGCAACTACGAGGATTGGCCAAAGAGTAATGCCCCACATTTTTTTCTCAAAAACTATTCTACATAAATTAAATTTACACTTATGAAAGAATGATGTTTTATCTGCTCAGTCTATTTTCCCACATAATCTCCTTCTATTGCCATCCTCAAGTAATTCACTAGGATATGTATTCCCTGTCAGTACCAGTCATCATTCTGGTTATGGAGCCAGGTTTTCACTTTCATCTGCCTTCTGATTTACTCAACCAGCAACCAACTGTACTATTGACTGCAGATGTTCCATAGACTTTCCACAAATGTTTGTGAATATTTCCTAATGTTCTTTTCTCCATGCATAGAACTGTAATGTGTATCATGGTCAGGCTCCATTTGAAAAGCTTCCTACAGCTATACTATCTGCAGGAGAAAACTGAAAGTATGCACATATACATCCTACACACGTCAAAGAATTTGAACCTATAATTTCAAATTGTTTTTGGCTGGGAAAAAAAATATGGGGCATTACTTTCTGACCAACCCTCTTGGCATGAAAATTCCCCTGAAATTGAAAATGCTGATTCCAGGGAACTGGAGGGAGTTGGAGCTGTGTGGTCATGCTTGCTGGGTTGATATTCTCTATATATATTTTGGCAACCATCTTCAGGGGATGATGAGAACTAAGGGTTTGAGATATGGAGTATTTGTTTCTTTATGCATTGTGACTTAAAAGAGGAAGAACAAAATAAACAATAGCATTGGTCATATCATAAAGTTCTTTTTGTTTCTATGAATGAAGATTTGATTTTGTATGATTTTTGTATGCATCCAATTTGAAGAGCCTCCATACAGATTTTATATATTTTAAGTTTTCTGTGTTAATTTTGTGGTTGTTTTCTTTTGTGTTGCAAAATTGTTTGACTATGTTAAAAATGGGCTGTGAATTCTTTGTTTTCTATTTCCAATTTATTTATGTTATGTATATTTTATTGTAATCTTGACATGAGATTTCATTAATGCCAGATGTTTGATGCTGGTATGGGGTCTTTATGGTTTTGAAGGTTTGATAGCTTGTTACTGTTGTCAGATGTTGGGGTTAAGTTAGATTTGGAAACAGTGTTTCTGTTTATTTATAATTCCAGGTGTGTAGGTTAGTTTTATGAAATACAGTTCTTTTTCGTTTGATGATTTTACAGTTATGCATTGATTCAAGTTTGTTTGTGTGTCTCAGTGTATTATTAACCAATGATGCATTGTAGCATTTGTTTGACAGCATATGGGATAGTTGTTTATTGAAGTATTTTTTTTATTTTTAATATTTATCATGAAATGGAAAGGTGCTAACTTTTGAGATGTAGTGGTTGTATTCTTGTGGAAATAAATGTGTGTGGGTGGGTTTACAGCAAATGTTAATGGCTACAATGCATCTGAGGCATTGCTCATGTGTCAATTATTCCTTTAAGGTTCTTCATCCTCTGGCATCCATTCCCTTCCAACTCCAACCGATGAAGCTATAGCAGTGGGGAGTGCATTTGATAGCAAGAGAGGGGCCACATCTGGTGGAAAGCATTCTCAAGTTTCTCAGCCTGTTTCTACAGAAATGTTTCCTTCTAGACAAGGACAGATTCTGGAGGCCCAACTAATGCCTCATGTTATTTCATTTCAAGGTAAATAGTAAACATTTTTTAAATAAACCGAAAGTGTTGCAGTATTTCCTTAACATTTGCAGGATGGGGAAAAATTCTACTGAATTCTAAAATTTGAATTCTTTTCTCCCTATTAAATCTAGTGATTATGTGATGATCTGTGATTTATATTTTGAAAGATTTTAAATATTAACAATTTCATCTTATTATAAAATTATAAAAATGAAGAATTTTTAATACTTTTTATTAAAAACTCAATCCATTATAAAAATGTAATTATTATCTTTTATTCAGTTTCTACCCTTTCTGATAAATTTTATAATTTAAAAATGCAAATTTCCAGAAGAACAAAGAATTAAACAATTGCTTGGTTGCATGTCTTCACGGGGCACATGCAAATTATGAGTCGAGCTAAGTACTTCCATAGTTCTTCCCACAATTAAAAACGAAAAGTATTGCGCTTATGCTAGGCTCAGGCCATTCTTCTCCTCTCTGTGGTAATTTGTTTATATTTTACGTTGTAGGATCTCAGATCAAAATGTAAAGATTTTGTTTTTAGGGAGCTGGGATAACTGATCTCGAACGTTTGTATAACGGTGATCTTAGTGCATTGGGGGATAAGAGTCCTTTCAAGGTTCTCTAGCCTTGTGCCTTTCTACAGCTGTCCCTTTTATGACCCTTACATATTCAAGTGTTTGGGGCTCCGTTGGAGGCACTTGGGTGTCACACTTTTGGCACATAGCTGGCAAAATCTCGGTAGCATATCCAAAAATTTTTCAGCGAGTAAAACTTACATTTCACTCATCAATTTTAATTTGCTCATAATTTCATGCCACAGTTTTACCAAAACCAATTATTACAACTGCTTGAGTAGTACTATTGCTTTGAAATCCTTTATAAAAATATCTTGCACAATATTGTATGCAAATGAATGCTGAAAGTAAATGCAGTACTCATCAGATAATTATTATTCTGTGGAATCTCCTACATCAAGGTGTATATATTTACATTTACACTACACTATTTGCACTGTACACAATTTACACTACATTTGCACTGTACAAAATTTACGCTACGCACTGGTTGCGCTGAATGTTAGTAGTCCTTTTCTGCATTGTATGCCTGGAAGCAAGGAGCAGCACACAGGCCAACATTGCAATCCTTAGATTTATAAATAGTTTCTTTTCGTTTCTTATGAGACGCACACACTACACATAGTTTATGTCCATGTTTTTTTGGATGCTGAAGGAGAATTCAAATCAGGGAAATGGCAACCAGTAAGTTTCAATGGTTGATCTGTGGGTGACGACTTCTTTCTCTCTTGTTTATCTTTAGAAGATGTTCAATATTTAGCTATTATTGAATTCATAAGTTCCATCCTGAACGTAAGATTTTTGTGGTTCCCTCCATTTCTTTTGTGGATAACATATGCATTGAAAATGAACAAATCAAGCAGATGCCGGAATATTTTTTGGTAGTATTTCTTCATTCTCTTTCTAGCTACACTATAGAATATCATATATTGGTCAGAGAGGTCCACGCCACCCATAGAATATTTATTATATATATATATAATAAATGAAAACCTCTGGTTTCATCTTCATTTCACCTTTTCTTTCTTTTACCTACTTCATCTTTCCATCGTGAATATGCAATTTTGTATTCGTTACATCTTTTGGAAGCTCCTTGTGATTGCAACAGACAGTTCCAACAGCATCCATTTTCAAAGAAGTAAGTAAATCAAAAGTTCAGGGCTGCTATAATAATTATCTAAGCCTATCAGATACCCTTTATTCAGAAGCTTTTCTGATAAATTTAGCACTATTTTAGTAGGCTTGGTAAAGTTTTTCAAATCAACACCTTCTATTACATTTTTTAAATCAGTATCCTTTCCAGTATATATGATAATGCTCCATACATATCCTGACTTTGCCTCACAAAATTTAAAAGATTCCATTCCAAACTGAGATGTTTTCTTAGGAATAAAAACTTTCCATGCCCTTTCCACGTAAGTAAACTTGTCAATAGAAATTTCAGTATCGGGTTTGTAACTCTCCCAAAATTTCTTCAATAAATAATTAAACACAAGATTTATTTTAAACAATTTCTGTGAGTTTGCACTCCTCTAGAGAAACTCTAGAATGACAGTAAAGAATAAAACGGTAGCTTTGGGTGGTTTATTACCCTGAAAGGTCAACATTTTGGGGAAGACCATTGCATGTATGAAGATGATTCAAATAAGAACTGAAAGAAACACGAAGTAATAAAGGATCTCGTAAGATGGCAGGACCAACAAGAAGGACTAGGATTAAGATTTGGCGTCTAGTAGCCATTCCATTTCCCCATTGAGCAAGGGGTTATTTCGTCTATAGATGCGCTCCCCACCTGGTAAGAGACATGGAGGTTTATTGGAATTTTTAAATTGGAGGGAAATTATCAAACAGTAAACGATTCATTTAATCACATCTTTTCCAAACACAGTCAATATTTTTCAATTACGTGGTTATGTCAATTTTTTTGTCTCATCGTAGTATTTTAAATATATTGAAAACTCCATCAGGTATCACAATCACTGTTTATTCCAAGATGGTCAGTTAGTTGAGCTAAGGAGATGGGTGATTTGCTTAATGCATACAAAAATTTAATGAAAAGTCATTATTGACTTCTCTTATGTTATATAAAAAATGCCCAATTGATAAAATCCCAGTCATTGTTTGGGACATTCACAATTTATCATTTACATTCCAGTTATTTCAAACTAATTAAGGTGAAACATTCTTTGAAACAGTTGTTGTCTTCTTTTTTACTAAATCTAGAGCTAAAAGATGAGTGATATTTGCACTCATAATATTTTAATGGCCGTATAAATATAGATAAGTATGATTTTTTTTATTCAAGGAAAAATATCTTTCCCAACTAATTATTTCATCGTGGTTATTCTGAGAAACCTATATTATATATGATGCATTTCATTGCATGTTTTCTCTGAACAATCACTATTCTTATATTTAATTACCTGAAATTTTAAAATTTTTTATCTCATTTGGTATTTTTTAAATGACTCATTAATAACCAAGTGACAAATGGTTGGTTCATAAATGTGTTAATACTCGCAAGTATTGATTTGATATCCCTGATGTAGGAAGTACTTAATTTACACTTTCTAACAACAATATCATAGATAATGCATACCATTATCCATTTTAAACAATATTAATATATTAATAAATTTCAATGTCTGGTATTTAAAGCTTTTTGTTTTACTGAAAACATTTAGAAGTAGTTTCAATTTAATGTAGTAATTTTTACTTACCTTCATTTATTAGGTTGGCAACTAAGTTCCCGTCGTTTTTTACATTGTTACAATGTAAAAAAAACGGCAGGAACTTAGTTGCCAACCTAATACATCCTGCATAGTTAATCACATTTCAAATACAGTCCAGAGCCAAAGTGACATTCCTGATATACACAGTTCTTGATTATAGCATTTGAACATTACTATCAAAGCCACTGTAAATTATCATACAAATCACCATCATTTCGTAATAAAAATAATAATAAGTTACTCTTTCTGTTAAAGCATTTAATTATTTGAGGTATATTCTGAAATAATTTTGATTTCAAAGCATCACATTTACTCATGCAGTGATTCAGGATTCACGTAATAGTTCTTCAGTGTTGAAATATTGATTTGAGGTATTTAAAACTATTTCAATAATTCATCAGAATTTTTATCAAAATTAATTTGGAAGAATGTTTAAATTCAGTTAAAATAATATAACCTTATTTTCATCGATGTTTGGCAGAAACATTTTACATTATCAACACATTAAATAACAGGAAATGTATGTATAAAGTAAAATGCCTTTTAGCTGAAGAACCTGTTGATTCTCAACGGGTAGAATAGAAGTCAGTTTAAATATAGTATACCTATTTGTAAGAGAAAATAACATCTTGCATCTTAGGTTAGTCCAATGGAACAGGTTATCAAAAAGAAAGATTTTTTAATCAAAGTTTGAAGCCAAAATCTACAATCAACAATAAGAATGTGAACCTTTATGGAATTTCCTTCTTATGAAACTTGTTTCAAGATAATGTTCAAGTTTGCAAGATTTTCAACTTATGGTTCTGAGAAATTTAATCATAAAATATGTGAAGAGTCTGAACTGATAAATAAAAACTTACTCATCCATCTCCATTAATTAGTTACGGTACTACGTATGATTGTTGCCCCTGCAATTCATCTCTACAAATTGTTCGTGACTGTAATAGTTAAAATCTCCGAAAAATTTCCTCCTCTTCATATCATCAATTGCTTCTAAATGGACCTAAATACAAATCCATTCTAATGGGAAAATGCATGAGCTCAGAATTGCAGATCATCAGGGGGACGGGTTGTTTACAATCTCAAAATTTCACAAAATATTTGTATAATTGATCTAAATTCTTGCAACTTCAAAAAAGCGATATTCCAGACAAGAATCTTTATTTAATCTGTTTGTACTTATCTCAATTTTATATGACTATTCCTTCTAATTTAATTTTGCGAAAGAAATAAAACTGATAAAATCAAACTTTACGTGTATTCCTTATGGTTATCAATCTGAATGATCTTGGTTCAAATCCTGCAAAGTTATCAAGTAAAAAGATAACAGTACTTCCTTCTTGATCTCAGAGAACATGTATGCAAAGTTTGACGCTAATTGGACAAACTCTGTGGACTCCAATCTCAGACAAACATAAATTTTGGTTCCTACAGACACTACAGACATTAAAGAAATCAAATAGAAAGGAACTTTATTCCCTCACCCCTTCCCTTGTATTGCTTGTTTATCTGAGGCAACAATGATATTCTGATATATTTTGTAGTTAGTACACAGAAGTAGAAATTTTCTACTAAATTTCAAAATAATGGCAAATTATTAAAAAAACCAACTTGAAAACACAAAAACATAGCAAGAATATGATTGATTGTAGATTTAACCTTCGATTGAACAAAGTTTGATAGAAATCCTTTCACATTTAGTCATTTTAATTAAAGAAGAAAGAAAGCCTTGCACACTCAAAAATGAAAAATCACGTGCAATCTTATGGAATCACATTATTAGCTTGGGGGTTCAACTCCGGGTGTTTCTGGGGATGAAAATAATTTTGTCCAGGGTTTCTAGCATCTAGAAATCCAATACAGTTTACCACCTGTCTCTAAATCTAAATTTTAATGGAATGAATATTTGTTGTAATTTTTTGAAGGAGAGGACAGAAGTTACCGCAGTGAAGAGAGCTCATGGTGGGATGATGAAGCCGGAGAAGAGGCTGGTTGGGGTAATGGTAGAGATGTTGGAGGAATGGTAGATGAAAGTGGTAATAGAATGGAGGATGAGGACCAAGAAATGATGGAGGAAGTAGAAGGTGAGGATGGAGAAGAAGCAGTTAGTGAAAAGGTTTGCAGGAATGAACCAACCAAAGACTCAGTGTGCAGTGTTGATGCATTTAAGGGTATCTTAGAAAATGGAGAAAACCACATTGCCAGTAGGGCTGAAGTACAGCTGAGATATCTTCACCAAATCTTCGTTGAGGCTCATTGTTTAGAATGGGCCTTAATTGTAGCTGTTGCATTGCGGGATCTAGGAGCATTAGCACACACAGTGAGGGCAGCCCTGAGACCACAATCTACACTGTGTCCATCACCGGTCATTGAAGCCAATCATCTTAAGGAAATACTTTCATCCCTCTACCAGTGGAGTTCTTCACAATGGTATGGATCATAGACACCTTTTATCTAAGTTGGGAAAATTTAGACAGATAAGTAAGGGGAAATTTTTGCGATGTCTTGAAATTATTTTTGTATATCATCCTTGTAATTACTTTGTGCTTTTTTCTAGCAACACTCTCCTCCTCATCATTTGTAGTGAAATTATGGAGAAGAATTACTATGATGATGAATGTTCAAACATTAAATTAAAGCTTTACTTCAGCCATAACAAGCTCACAAAATACATTGTGACACATAGTAAAACCCCTATTTAGTGAATTACCGAGGATCAGAATAAATTTTCACTAAATAGAGGTTTTCATTAAATCAAGGTTTTCCCATAAAATGTGTTTAATTTATATTTTCTACTTTTATATTTATTTTGTTAGGGTTGAGATGGATCTCGCAGGTAGTCAGAGAAAGCAGACATCTACTCTAAGCACACACTTTATTGAGACTTCCGTCAAATGTTCTGGAAGTATGGGCATAGACACAAAACAAAAGAAATCTATAAGGCAACCATATAAGTAGCAGACATCAAACATAAACCAAACCAAGTATTTAGATTATAAACACAACACTCCTCCTTAATCTAAATATGTCGACATGATTTATTACACTGAAAGAGAATGGAGACTAAGGCCTGGCAATTAAACATAAATCCTTTACACATTTATCAACCTTTAATCTATTTAATGCCTCAGTAAAAATATCAGCCACCATGTCTCCTGTAAATTTATACTTGATAACAGCTTCACCAGACAAAACAAGATCTCTTATAAAGTGATGCTTGATATCAATATGCCTTGTTCTGGCATGGTTCATTGGTTCACTAGCAATTCTCTGAGCCGACTGGTTATCATGAAACAAAGTTATGCCCAAATTTTCACCTGTCAGTTCACACAGAAAATTCCTCAAATACTGTCCCTCTCTGGCAGCTTGAGTCAAAGTCATGTACTCAGCCTCTGTGCTGGATAATGCAACAGTCTGCTGCTTACGACTTT
>KZ310289.1:3502-13620 GCA_000376725.2 Ladona fulva
GTTATATTTCTGAGATACAAAATGCTACTCTTTGGCCATGAAACTTTGGTTAAGATTTTAGTCATCCTACTACGCACAGGCTCCAGACATCCTTAAGATGATATGACAGGAGTATTTGGCCATGGAGGATGCTGTTGCAACAGCTCTGTTATAAGGGTGAGTCCAGGAATTCTTTGCAGACATTGCCAAATAGCATTCTCATTCTTCTATTTTATAATTATAGACTTTATCTATAGACTTCTCATTTAAGGCTTGATCCCATAATAAGTTTCTGTAAATTAGTATGCTGTTTGAATTTGCATAAAGCTAATGAAGATTATGAAATGCTAACATTCTACCTCTGTTTTTCTGCATGCTGAGTCCAGGTTAGTGCTCTCCAGGGCAGTTGTGCTATCTGAAGTCATCAAACAACTATCTGATCACAATGGCTATCAATATGCTCAGGACACTGTTTTTTCTACACCTTTATCTCTGGTGGAAACAATGTAGTCAGAAGCTGACATTGAGGAGATGACTGAGAGAATGGTATGTTTCCTTCTTTTCAATCTATGACTGCCATGCAAGGGTTTTCTATTAAAAATGTATAATGCTTTTAAATGCCTTTATCCAAGGATTCATTTTATCTCTCTGCAAGACTATGAGTAAATTATTTATCCCCATTTCTTCCTCTCCAGCATACTGGAAAAAAATACTGATTGCCTAACATGTGAGGAGACTGCACCTGGAATGAAAAAATCGGAAGAAGAGTATCATAAGGGTGCCTCCCCTTGAACTCTGTTACGAAGCATAGTGATGAGTTCTATGTGTGAAGGCTTGTGACTGTGTTCTGAAGACCAATATCTGCTGAAGATAGCTAGGAAGAAAATTCTACACAACAGACTATTACTTTTCCAATTCTACACAGCAGCTGAAGGACTTTTGTGTCTTCTTTTTGTTAACTTCACTAAATTGTGGTACTATATTTTCCTGGGATGTAAAGATATTGTAACATACATTTAACATGGATTCAAGCTGTGTAATTTATTTTTCCATGATTTTTTTTTTCTTTCCAGAAGTAGTACTTTGAAGAAGCTTCAATGTACTCCAAAAGTACTTTGAGGAAGCTTCAATGAAAATTGTTTTTGCATCATTCATTCACCCTTCATTAATATGAGGAATTTTCAGCTGAGGCTCACTCATTATATATTTGTGTAAATGGGAAGAAGTTTTACATTATAAATTAAATGAGATCTTCAAATGCTGTATGATATGAACTTAACATTAATTTTCTATATTGTGAGCAAGTAACTACGTAAAAAGTAATAGAAGTGTGGCTTCAATTGTTTACTATGCTTCTGGCTTATCTTATCATTCTTGTAAAGTTATAAACTGTGATTCATTTTATGATTTCACTACTTTCATAAGTGTCAGAATTTTGTTATCCTTTGTAAGTACACTTTTACAGCAATAATGCATAAACATTTCTAGTCGATGCATTGTAATGTTAAATTTATCATGAGTCATCGCTACAGTTAAAGAAACTGTGCAAAGGCAATTATGGTCAAATGTAAATTTTTTGTATCATATCTCTTACAGCTGTACATAGAGATTTAAGTTATCTTTATAAGGAGTTTCCCTATCTGGTTAATGAAAATGTCATGCAGAATGTTAATTCCCTTCAAAGTCACAGAAAATATTAGAAGAAAGTTTATTGTTGTAAGCAAATGGTGAAACCTTGAAATAATTATTTGTTTTGATGACATTTCCATTATGTAATTACTCTGACTTTCATCTTGCTGTACAATGAAATATGCTTTATTTATAGGTACTTTACTTATGCTATGCTATCCCTTACTTATGGCCAGTAATGTTTTCGGGAAAAACTATTCAGGTCTGCTAGCATGGATTGATGGCTTTTTCAATATTCTATTAAGTTTTTGTTTGATGTCTACTTTGCTGTTCTTTTTTGTGATTGTAGTTAATCTAAAACTATTATTTAATACTTAATGAAAATAATGTTACAAGTAGGGCTCCTGGACTGCCAAGTGGGTAGCTCTTTCGCCTCAGTAAATTGGTCCAGTGTTCAATTCCTTGTGGGGGCCAACTTTCTTCGATATGTTAAGGCTGTAGAGAGGAAACTCTTTTTACAATACCGCTACTACTATTACTTTCAGTAATCATATATCACGCCTTTAAGGAAATGGAAAGCTTACTTTCAAGTAGACAACATTTAATTTATATAGATGCGAGATTCGTTATATATACATATTGATTTGACAATTTACATATATAAGCGTTACAATGTAGCAGATTCATAAATCTAGCTATTTTGGGATAAATCACCAGACCAAACCAAATAAGCAAATTGCAAAAGAAGAAGCCTGCCTGCACATATAGTGGAAAAGCTTGATTATTTAAAAGGAAGGCAAGAAATACAAATACGGAAACTATGCTTGAGAGCGTGGGGCACCTATTCCAGACTTCAGCCAACATATTTACCTCTTTAAGGTTGCACAGTTACGAAACTTGCGATTTTTCACATATATGCATGAATGTAAATATTGCGAAGAGGTCCACCTGTCTTTATTTTTTTCTCCCACTTAAAATGTTCCCGTTCTAAAAAATGCCGATTTTTCGCTTTTTTCCCGAGTAACATGTGTTTACCAACTCCGATGCGACCAAAAATCCGCCCCTGAAGGTACTTAAAAGGGCAATACACCGTATTATAGTACCGTCCCACCCTAGCATCGCCGTTTCACTCCGCGCGCCCGTAAGATTGTCAGAATATGGAAATATGGAAATTTTATATATTTTAGATGTGAAGTTAGTTAGTATCGCCCTATCAGTAGTTAGGAGAAGCTCCAAAAATTGCGAATAAACGTCGAAAAATTCGTGAAAACAGTCATTATCGTCATCAAATATCTCAAAAAGTATTGCTTTCAGGGTTATGAAATTTCATTTCTTAAATGCGCATTCCTTGCTTTAAATAACGGCCAAGGCAGCCGTAATGCGTCATTCATATTTTTTTCAAGTTGCTCGTATTTGGGTACAGATTTTACAGGTAAGTTTATCAAAACAAAATGTTGCCTCATAACGATCGATTTAATCTTATTATCAAAAAGTCGTACATTTAAATGCAAAATAAGGATCGAACTTTGCCTCCCCTTTTTAAACATGAATTCAGACTAAAGGCAACGATAATTGTTCCATTCGTTCTTTCACATCGCTATAAGGTTCAATAAAGATATGCCATTTAGTAGCAATACTGTTAGAGATAATTTGCGAATATGTGTTGGATATGGCTCCCTAACGGTGGATATATTTTTAATTTGTCTGACAAGCTGATTTCGTAATGAGAAGAAGTAGTTGCGGAGTTTACATTTCAATGCGTCACATAGTTGACTTCCACATTTATTATCTTAGGTTTTAGTTATTGTCATTTAGTTAGCAGTGTTCATCGTAGTTCCCTTTCTAGTACTTTCTGCTTTAATTCACTGAGGTTTGGTTTATCACTAACAAATTGCGCATTGAAACAATGAATCACCTGGGATATCTTTTGCAAGGCAGGTTTACTAAGTTCTGTGTCCATTCATTGTTTCAAGAAGAGAAGTAGTCATGGTTAAGTGGAAATAGAACAAATGGGACTGCATCTGGCTTTGACTCTCCTTAAATTTAAGATAAGTAAGGCATTAATTGCATAATTTATCTAAAGAAAAAGACATAGGAAAGGGCATTCTGAGTATTGTAAATATTACTTAAATTGCTAGAGATCCTTTCCTTGTCTCTTAACATTAGGTATGAGTCAGATAAATTTTCTATAATTTTTAATTCTTGATCTGAGATTCATGGAAAGAACTTTTGCTCAAGTCCATAAAATGGCTTTTACTTCTCACTTATGATTGTTTTTAAACTTACTGCTTAGTATCACTCTGCATACTAGGGCATCACATTGAAAACAAATATAGAAGCCCATGCCTAACTTTAGGGATGATAATATTGATGTACTTTTAACTTTTGATGGACTCAATCTTAAGTAGAATGTCTGAAGCATCTCATAAACAACCTTGATGATTCAGTTAAGTGTCCTCAAATAGATTAGTTTTTGCCAAACAGTTCCAGTAAAATGTAGCTTAGCTTCATAACCTGAATCCAATGATACCTACATCAGTTTGTCAGTGTCAACTTAGAACTAGTGTAATTGTAAGTCTTCTCACCATTGTATCACTTTGGTTATTTCCAACCCTTCTCTGTCTGGATTGGTATATATATATATAGTTGTTCTGAAATCTTACCATTTATGAAAGTCTTCAGCATATTTGGTAAGTATATTAGTAGTATATTCCTAGAATATATTGACATTTGAAAACCTACTGTTACATTCTTGGAGGTAATAAACTTAGGATTTTGAGAAAAATTCTGTCACTAACAATAGTGGTCTAATTCCACTAATTGTGGAATTGCCCCCCCCCCATATTTAAAATATGCACAATTTCCTCTCAGGTTGAATCATATGCTCAAATCTTACTTTTATCCCTTGTAAAATAGTCAAATTGTCTTCCATTTTTCTCTTGATTCCAAAGGCAGTCAATGCGTTTCAAGGATCAATGTCAATAATTTAAATTTAGCTGAGGTAATGTGTATACTATACAGTACGTAAAAGCGGAATTTATGAATGATAACAGCTCTAAATGTTATCACCCAATAGGAAGAAAGATTGCTATATTATGGGAGTCATTTATGAGAAGAAGCTTAGGTTTATTCGTATGGTTATTTGTCTCTAGATATCATTGCCATGAAATTGATTAACCTACGAGATTTGAAGTTGCAACTTCTATTCAGAAGTGAAATCATACACAATAAAAAAATATTTGCAATAGAATGTTATGAAAGTAGGACTTAATGTTGGAAATAGTCACAGTGGTATTTTATTAGCATTGCATGAGCTATTTTAAGTGGTCTGGATAATCTTGAGAGTTGTTCACTAGGTAGTGATATTGCATATCGAATTTTTAATAGTTTGTTTGATGGGACCCCTGGTAATTAATTTGAGGGAATTGAAACGTTTGAGATCTCAAATCTCCTTTCTTGTCAGTGATTTTACCTCATCAAGATATTTCAAACGAGTGATATTTTTATCCCAAAGCTAAGGTCATTTAGCATTTCAGCTTCCACCTCTTATCGTAGTGCTTTCAGCGAACTCATTACCCACTTTGGTATTCAGACTTTTCTGGGAAAAGAGATAATGAGTGAGGATGGAATGTTACTCTGCTGATGATTGAAGTAGTTAAAATAATCTGTCGTAGAGTGTGAAGGTTTTCCCATGTTTGTTTAGATTATTTTAATGTACTCCAGTGTTGCATGCCATTTTCTGTATTCTGCAAAAATATGCCTTGAGCTTTGTTTCCCCTTTTTGATCATGAATTTAGACTGAAGGCAATCAAAATCATCCCATTCCTTCTTTGACTTAACTGTCAAGTTAAATCTAGAGATAACATTTAGTAGGGACACTGTTAGTGATAGGTTTCAAACAAAGTTTTGCATGTGGCACTCTAACTATGAAAAATCATGAAATTTATCTGACTTGACATGATTTGGATGAGGGATAAAAAGTATTCTTTGAAATCTGAAGAAGTTGTCAAAGGCTTGGGCATTTTGGGTGAAGGATCCTGAAGTAAACACCTTCAAGCAGATGAACATAGCTCAATTAATTTCAAAGGGTAGGCAGGGTAGTAAAGGGCAAAGATGCTTCTTGATCTTGCAATCACATTGGTATGGATTGCTATTATTTCTAAGCTAAATTTTGTGTTCATTTATTCATAAAGGGAATTAATTAAAGAGTAGCTCCATTAGAATAATTTAATGGATAGAGTGTACATATCCTACGGGGTGCATATCATAGCAGCAGATATAGAGTCCTTGCAATAGAAAATCCCAGAATGGCATTGTACTGGTCGCAGGTTAAAATGGAGTATTTTTTGTTGAAAATAGAAAAGTGGATGCATGTCCCCATAGTCCCTAATTTCAGTTTGCATTACCATTTGAGTAATTTAAGCATATACTTTCAGCTTTGCAAATTTAATTACACAGTGGGTTTTGAATTGATTGAATTTTTTTATCTTTCATGTTTAAAATATCTCTAAGTAAAATTTTAGCTGAATTGCATCATTTTGTTTTAATTTCTAAAAAAAATGATTGATTATAAATGTCTATCACTTTGAAATTAATATATTCATATCAGAGAATAAAATCAGAGTATAGTTTTTGCCAGTCGCATCTTAATGATAAGAGGATGTGGAGATTCCTTCCTGGTCCAAAGGGATGACCTCATATACTAACAATGTTGGTGAGTGTAGCAAATAATGCACATCATTGATGGTTGGTTTGGTACTCATTATTTTCCCTTACTCATGTACACATTGGCTTTCATGAAATGATTTAATGTGCATGCACAACTTTAGTATGATGTGCTCTAGATTTTTTATCACAACTAGCTTCTTTGATGAGTGTACTTGTATTTTTGACAATTACTGAAGTATTTTGTTAATGTTTTAATGAATTACAATTCATGTACCCTTCATTTTTTAAGTAAGTGAAGAGTGACATATCATTTCATACAGTTGTTTTGCGCATGTTTATATTAATATCACATTTATGTCCTGACTGCTAGATTTTTAAGGCATTATCCTGTTCATAGGTTAGGTTGAGTATTTGTTTCTATGTAATGTTTTACAGATTTGTCAGATTTTTTGAAATAGTAATTCAAATCATGTTCATTTCTAGAGGAAAAACTGCATGATAGCAACTTTGTGTGCATGTTTTAGGGGATGCATGATCAGACAATGCATTTTGAAATTTTCCTTAAATGTTGGGAGAAAGTAGAAACTAAGTGAACAGTTCAATGGGTCTCAGTATAGACCAACTCATATTAGAATGTAATTTATGCCATTTAGTAAGCTGTGCTCAACAAAATCGGATTTGTAGGGCTTTCTGCTTTATTGCAGTAAGTAATGTTTCATCACCAGCATCAAATTTGTGTGAAAACAATGAATCACCTGGGATATCATTTGCAAGGCAGGTTTGCTAAGTTCTGTTTCAACTCATTTTTCAACAACAGAACATGGTTACGTGGAAATGAAAGGAATGTGAATTGCATCTAGCTTTGACTCTCCTTAAATTTAACAAAGTGTAAGATAACAATGGCATCAAACACTGAATTTATCTTGAGTGAAAGACTAAGGAAAAGGCATGATCAATTAAATCTTACTAGGGAACCTTGACCACTGCGGCAAATGGCCCTCAATGACACAGTCAACAATACGTTCTTTGTCAAAAAATAAGGACCAATACGCTCCAGTTTGACCTGACTTAACCCTTCAGCTGCGGGAAATGTACTTCTACGTTCTTCTAAGAGGACTGCAGGAAAAACGTATTTCTACGTTTGACCTGCTCTTTCTTCCTTGTTCTTGTCCTTTCTCAATTTTATGGCCCTGCCTCTCAATGAGACACCCAAAGGCTCACTCTTCTGTATTGTTCTAGATTGGGAAAATCCAAGGGATTTCACACCTTGGGGGAAACCCAAATCTTCGATTTCTTAATAGCAGATTTTCAAAATTAGAAACAATTGATAAAAATCAAGATATCTACGTAGTGTTTGGTATCAAAATGATCAGCGAAGTGCAAGGAAAGTAAATTTGGACTGCTTATAAAGACTAATTTCTTATTAAATATATCATATGTGATACCAACCATAATTTCTAAACAATAACCACTGACCGCACCCATAGGAAAAAGGTCGACCCGGATTATAAGGGGTAACTACCTGCTAGGACTTTCCTGAGCCTCCAGTACTCGTTACTTTTCTCTCGCACACAGATGTAGAAGAATCTGAGGGTCCTACAGCTAAAGGGTTAATGATAAGAGGATGGTGGGATTCCTTCCTGGTTCAAAGGGATGACCTCTTGTACTAACAATGTTAGTGAGTTTACCAAATGATGCACATCATTGAGGGTTGGTTCAGTACTCATTATTTTTCATTTACTCATGTACACATTGACTTTCATGAAATGATTTAATGTTCATGCACAACTTTAGTATGACGTGCTCTTGATTTTTTATTACAAGCAGCTTCCTTAATGAGTGTACTTGTATTCTTGACAATTACTGAAGTATTTTGTTACTGTTTTAATGAATTACAATTCATGTACCCTTCATTTTTTAATTAAGTGAAGAGTGACATATCATTTCATACAGTTGTTTTGTGCATGTTTATATTAGTATCACATTTATGTCCTGACTGCTGGATTTTTAAGGCATTATCCTGTTCATAGGTTAGGTTGAGTCTTCGTTTCTATGTAATGTTTTTAGAATTGTCAGATTTCTGATTTTTTGAAACTAACTGCTTAGTATCACACCTCATCCTATGGTATCAAATTTAAACCAATATAGGGCATCATGCCTANGCAGTAACTATTTCAGAACTTATATTTGGCCATCATATAATAGCTGAAAATCTCTGAGTAGGTGGAGCACTGAATTTTAGTAATTGATTAATAGTTGTTCTGAAATCTTACCATTTATGGAAGTCTTCAGCATATTTGGTAAGTTTTGTTATGAGATTCTGAAGTATACACAGTAAGCTGCATAAGGTGTATCTGTGATTTTCAAGAGGCACCTTCATTGAAATCCTGGAAGAATAAAGCTTTCATTTTGATAAATAAACAAAATTATAATTACTTGTGGCTCTTTAATGTCTTGGCCATATACTAAAAGATTGGAAATTCAAACTGGTGGTGCCATATGACAGGTAACGGAAATACTGTGATAACAGTGAAAAATAGAAAATGTACATTCGTCTTTTAATTTTTTGGAATTTGTATCAATTGATCAATAAATATGTTAGCAAAGACAGCATAATTCACTTGTAATCTCTAAAAGAAGGTGATTTAAGTCCACAAAATGCTTATGTTTCTTGTTTGTACGAAGGTGTGGGTGTGGCTATTTCCAACCCCTCTCTATTGTAGATTTTGGTCTTAATAATTTAATGAAGTAATACCTTGTAAAAGATTTATTACTTTCAGTTTTCAAGGGGGGTAAATTTTTTACACCTTTTTAAAATATGTGCTCATTTTTACTGGAGGGTTGTTCAATGGCTTAGAAACAAAAGATTAGGCATCAGCATAACTGAATTCAACCTTTTTTTCATTACTGCCTATGGAACAGATATTTAAGTTGATTATTTGATTAAATCCTATTAAATTAATTAACATAGCATTTTTTAAATCTTAGAATTGTGTTTCACAACACAATTCATGTGCAACTGTTATTACCTTGGTATGGTAATTAATTCAAAACATTGCATTAATATAGATCACCCTCAGTTGAGAAAATTCAGAGCTGGTTACATTTTCTTTCAAAATGGTTTTGACTATTAAATGGGTCAATTGTGTTTAAATACAAGTTTTGAATGTAGTACTTCAGTCAAAAATTGCTTGAATCTGCTTTCCATTGATTATTTAACACTTCGAAATGTTAACTTTGAATTGTTTTCAATAATAGCCTGATGCTTTAAATCCTAGGCAATGTATCCGATGATAGCCCTTTGTCTCAATCTTACAGTATGAATTAGGCATTAAATTTAGTGTATAAGCTGTCAATATTTAGACTATTTGAGCCTCTTTCTTTTATAAATACTCTGTTAATGACGAGAAATAAATATTGAGTGAAAGGTAAATTTCATACCCTTTTTTGATCACTTCAGAATGTAGCTATGGACTTATACAATATTCAAATGAGTAGCTTCAACTGGAATTGGATTTCCACATTTACCTTGTGTGTGCATCTGGAATAATTGTGTGTTTTGTGAGTGCACTCATAAGTGAATGGATGAAAGTGGCTGTGGAATGTATTCCTGGGTTGAATGAGATGAGATAGTAGTGTAGAATGACTAACTTTATGAAGAGTGTCATCTTATATTTTGTTACTATGTGTATTTTTAGAATCTTAATAGTAATTGCATGTCTGATATTTGTAGATTTAACAAGTTGCGTAAAGTGTGTGTTTGTGTGCAAGGTAAATGTGGAAACCATATCTTAAATTCTCAATATAAACTGATTCAACTCAATATAAACTGATTCAATAGT
>APVN02035891.1:0-13556 GCA_000376725.2 Ladona fulva
GTTTCTTAAGAACACTCAAAAACAACCAGAATTGACCTTTTACAATAAATAATTTCAAAAATTGCGCGAAGATAGAAAAAATTAATTACTGCATATAAGCAGGAAACGGAAGGCTAGGAAAAGCAAAACTTATGCTACAAGTAACTTTGCAACATAAAGAAAACGGAAATTTAAACGACTGAAGTTATGAATGAGGTTATCAGTGAAGAAGCTCTACGGAGGGGGATGAGGGATATTAGAGAACTAAAGTTTAAAGGATTCGGTGGGACCTTTAGGGGATGGATTGGTGGAAATGAGGTATATTAAGCGGGCACGGATTTAGGGTGGGACAAGGAAGGATACGGAAAGAGGAACGTGAAAAAATGTCATTGAATCTGCAGTTGAAATTGCTCGAAACATTTGAAACTTCTATTTGTTAGCTTCGATGAATTAGTGGAGCGATGCACAGAGCAAAGGTTGAGTGAGATAGGTTGTAGAGGTAGGTTGTGCCATTACGGAGTGCAGAGGTTAGTCCGCGCGGTGAAGAACAGACGTTATAGTTATAAATAATGAAAATGGTCCATTTTTTGTCTTTTAATCGGGATTATAAAAAATGAATTGTTAACGAAATCTATGGACGTTAGTGTGCAAAAAATATACGAAGAAGAGAAACATTAGCTGTGGATGATAAAAATGTGGAGTTGGATCCTATAATGGCTAAAACAAGGAGTTGAGTAGAGACAAGCTGGAATACCGCAATATTTTGTAGAAGGAGGTTCCAAGACAGCCAAGTGGGTAGCGCGTTCGCCTTTATCAAAGAACTTCTTATTTTTTTTAAAGGTGACTCATGGAATTCATGATTAATCAAAATTAAATGAATTAAAAATGTTTATCAGAAGTAATTATTCCAGAAAACTTCCTAACGCACAATCTTTAAGATTGCACGTATACGTACTTCCGTTAGTAACCAAAAATAACCCCTTAACACTTAACCCTAAAATCCTGGGAATCATCAATACAGACCAAACAGATACAATTGTTTGGTGGGACTCCGAGATAGTCGGGTGGGTTGCGCCTTCGACTTTGGCGACAGAGATCCCAGGTTCGATTCCCGGTGGGAGCCCGAATGTGCGAAATAAACTCATCTGTCGAAGCACTTTAAACACTACTAATTCTTCGACAACTGTTGCTCAATTTCAATGACCAATTTTATCCGTTTTTCCATATCTTTCGAAAGGGAGAATGAATATGTTTCCTACAGTGAAATTTATGAAATAAGTAATAAATTCGGGAGATACAAAGTGGTAAACGAGCTAACACAGAGGTATCTCTCCAGTCCCCGAGAAAAAAGTCGTCCTCGGTAAGTTGGGCCGTGAAATGAATTGTATCGGCATTTCCCTGATTCGCCGGCTTTTAAAGAATAATTAGTAGCGATTAGAGCAGAAGAATGCCTCTCGAAAACTTCACCCCGCTCCACAGAATTTGATTTCATGCTCCATTTAATTTACTGCTCCTTCCAAACTTTTTCGTTGCGCGGAAAACTCAATGGAAAAGGTCTTTCGAACTGGAGTAATTCAAAAGTTTACGAGTTCTTGGCGATCATTATAAATCGGCACGGACACAGAGAGATTAATTTTTCACATCCTGCTTAATTTTTCGAGGGGTGAAATTTATTTAAAACAATGAGCCATGCATGGCTTCCAGCAGCTGATTAAGAAGAAAAGTCGTTATATGCTTCATTAGTACCACCCAATTAACATTTAACGAAGAGATAAATCCACTTACTTTAACCTGTACTTCCTTGTTTTTGGAGAAGATTGTGCTGAAGAAAATAATGGACAAAATGGTTCTGAAGGGAGTGAAAACCCGAGATAATGATGGCAGAATGTGGAGAATGATATACTGAAAAGAAGTACGCTCCTTTAAAAACCAAATATAAAAATTAGAAAATAGAAATATATAGAATAGAAAATTATAAAGAAATATAGATGTTTCTGAAGCTAAATATGCGTACAATGTAAGGGATAACATGAATAAATCAGGCAGGTAATGTGCTTATCCCATAGGGGAATTGCGTTTACGATGTGTATATTTTTATGTACGACAACAAGGTTTTAGCAGTGGTTACGATACACTGAAAAATAATTACCTACCGTCTGTAAAGATTAATAATATTAAAATCTGTTCTCAGTATTGTATTTCCATTACTCCCAAGTGTGATGCGTCACTCAATCTAAATTTCCTAGCTTTTAATGCACCTGAATTTTAAATACGTTGTACATTATTGTTTTTGTTTATACATGTGTCTTCTATTGTAGTATCTTTAAGGCGACGTGCAATAAAGCAAGCAGCAAAGAAGGAAAACAATTAAATTATTAAGAAATTCATTTTCGGATGAAAAGAAACAGTTTAAGATTCCCCGTTTGCCGAGGAGAGTGAAAAATTTTGAAATTACGTAAGCGCTCTTACGACGAATGTACGGTGATCTGCTCTCTAAGGGGAACGCAATATCTAAACAGCTGCCCGTTCCCCAAACTCTTCCATCATTATGATTATTGTGTTTATACGTAATAGAAAAACGGATATGTCTGGATCGGATGATGTTTGTTTGCTCAAAAGGTTGGAGAATTCCCTTTGAAGTCAATGAATGGGAATGTTATCGAATGCTTTTGTAACAATATTTGGGGAATGAGCGCAAATAGATATTTGAGTTATCACAGTCATCATCGGCGTGGATTTGCTTTCAATTTCTGTTTTTTTCGACGGAACTGCTGTAAAGAAGTACATCCATAAAATATCTAAATATTTAATTCTTTACGTTTTCAAATAACTGCCGTTCGATGAATAGTTGGTGAGAAAAATACCCGTGACTGAGATGTGTCTAGATAAAAGAGAAAATTAGAAGAAATAAAACAAAACAATAAAAACTAAAAATTGTTTTTAAAACAATTTCAGGCCTGATTCTACCATTCGTTAATTCAGCGTTCATCTCTGGCGTATGGTCAATCTGCAAATGACAATTGAAATTATAGAGTGATACTAAATGCGCATGAACCGTAATATTTTTCCTTATCATTCAAATTTCGGTTCATTTCCTGTTATGCTCCGCTTGCTTGCCAAACTAAAATCGATTTTTCACTAAAATATTACGCACTTCTGAAATTTAACAAAATTTAAATTTCATAAGATTGCATTGAATTTTATAGTTTAACTAGCGGTATAAAAATCCGAATAACGATGCCCAGATTGGATAAATTTAAAATAAAAGCATTCATTTCATTTAATTAAAATTCGCCGTTAGACATATTTAGAAAAGCTTCATCACTTTACACTTAATTAAAGTGGTATTGCTTGGAATAGAAATTTGGAAAGGAGAAAATACCAATTGTTGATTTATATTAGGGTGAATCTGCAGTTGAAATTGCTCGAAACATTTGAAACTTCTATTTGTTAGCTTCGATGAATTAGTGGAGCGATGCACAGAGCAAAGGTTGAGTGAGATAGGTTGTAGAGGTAGGTTGTGCCATTACGGAGTGCAGAGGTTAGTCCGCGCGGTGAAGAACAGACGTTATAGTTATAAATAATGAAAATGGTCCATTTTTTGTCTTTTAATCGGGATTATAAAAAATGAATTGTTAACGAAATCTATGGACGTTAGTGTGCAAAAAATATACGAAGAAGAGAAACATTAGCTGTGGATGATAAAAATGTGGAGTTGGATCCTATAATGGCTAAAACAAGGAGTTGAGTAGAGACAAGCTGGAATACCGCAATATTTTGTAGAAGGAGGATCCAAGACAGCCAAGTGGGTAGCGCGTTCGCCTTTATCAAAGAACTTCTTATTTTTTTTAAAGGTGACTCATGGAATTCATGATTAATCAAAATTAAATGAATTAAAAATGTTTATCAGAAGTAATTATTCCAGAAAACTTCCTAACGCACAATCTTTAAGATTGCACGTATACGTACTTCCGTTAGTAACCAAAAATAACCCCTTAACACTTAACCCTAAAATCCTGGGAATCATCAATACAGACCAAACAGATACAATTGTTTGGTGGGACTCCGAGATAGTCGGGTGGGTTGCGCCTTCGACTTTGGCGACAGAGATCCCAGGTTCGATTCCCGGTGGGAGCCCGAATGTGCGAAATAAACTCATCTGTCGAAGCACTTTAAACACTACTAATTCTTCGACAACTGTTGCTCAATTTCAATGACCAATTTTATCCGTTTTTCCATATCTTTCGAAAGGGAGAATGAATATGTTTCCTACAGTGAAATTTATGAAATAAGTAATAAATTCGGGAGATACAAAGTGGTAAACGAGCTAACACAGAGGTATCTCTCCAGTCCCCGAGAAAAAAGTCGTCCTCGGTAAGTTGGGCCGTGAAATGAATTGTATCGGCATTTCCCTGATTCGCCGGCTTTTAAAGAATAATTAGTAGCGATTAGAGCAGAAGAATGCCTCTCGAAAACTTCACCCCGCTCCACAGAATTTGATTTCATGCTCCATTTAATTTACTGCTCCTTCCAAACTTTTTCGTTGCGCGGAAAACTCAATGGAAAAGGTCTTTCGAACTGGAGTAATTCAAAAGTTTACGAGTTCTTGGCGATCATTATAAATCGGCACGGACACAGAGAGATTAATTTTTCACATCCTGCTTAATTTTTCGAGGGGTGAAATTTATTTAAAACAATGAGCCATGCATGGCTTCCAGCAGCTGATTAAGAAGAAAAGTCGTTATATGCTTCATTAGTACCACCCAATTAACATTTAACGAAGAGATAAATCCACTTACTTTAACCTGTACTTCCTTGTTTTTGGAGAAGATTGTGCTGAAGAAAATAATGGACAAAATGGTTCTGAAGGGAGTGAAAACCCGAGATAATGATGGCAGAATGTGGAGAATGATATACTGAAAAGAAGTACGCTCCTTTAAAAACCAAATATAAAAATTAGAAAATAGAAATATATAGAATAGAAAATTATAAAGAAATATAGATGTTTCTGAAGCTAAATATGCGTACAATGTAAGGGATAACATGAATAAATCAGGCAGGTAATGTGCTTATCCCATAGGGGAATTGCGTTTACGATGTGTATATTTTTATGTACGACAACAAGGTTTTAGCAGTGGTTACGATACACTGAAAAATAATTACCTACCGTCTGTAAAGATTAATAATATTAAAATCTGTTCTCAGTATTGTATTTCCATTACTCCCAAGTGTGATGCGTCACTCAATCTAAATTTCCTAGCTTTTAATGCACCTGAATTTTAAATACGTTGTACATTATTGTTTTTGTTTATACATGTGTCTTCTATTGTAGTATCTTTAAGGCGACGTGCAATAAAGCAAGCAGCAAAGAAGGAAAACAATTAAATTATTAAGAAATTCATTTTCGGATGAAAAGAAACAGTTTAAGATTCCCCGTTTGCCGAGGAGAGTGAAAAATTTTGAAATTACGTAAGCGCTCTTACGACGAATGTACGGTGATCTGCTCTCTAAGGGGAACGCAATATCTAAACAGCTGCCCGTTCCCCAAACTCTTCCATCATTATGATTATTGTGTTTATACGTAATAGAAAAACGGATATGTCTGGATCGGATGATGTTTGTTTGCTCAAAAGGTTGGAGAATTCCCTTTGAAGTCAATGAATGGGAATGTTATCGAATGCTTTTGTAACAATATTTGGGGAATGAGCGCAAATAGATATTTGAGTTATCACAGTCATCATCGGCGTGGATTTGCTTTCAATTTCTGTTTTTTTCGACGGAACTGCTGTAAAGAAGTACATCCATAAAATATCTAAATATTTAATTCTTTACGTTTTCAAATAACTGCCGTTCGATGAATAGTTGGTGAGAAAAATACCCGTGACTGAGATGTGTCTAGATAAAAGAGAAAATTAGAAGAAATAAAACAAAACAATAAAAACTAAAAATTGTTTTTAAAACAATTTCAGGCCTGATTCTACCATTCGTTAATTCAGCGTTCATCTCTGGCGTATGGTCAATCTGCAAATGACAATTGAAATTATAGAGTGATACTAAATGCGCATGAACCGTAATATTTTTCCTTATCATTCAAATTTCGGTTCATTTCCTGTTATGCTCCGCTTGCTTGCCAAACTAAAATCGATTTTTCACTAAAATATTACGCACTTCTGAAATTTAACAAAATTTAAATTTCATAAGATTGCATTGAATTTTATAGTTTAACTAGCGGTATAAAAATCCGAATAACGATGCCCAGATTGGATAAATTTAAAATAAAAGCATTCATTTCATTTAATTAAAATTCGCCGTTAGACATATTTAGAAAAGCTTCATCACTTTACACTTAATTAAAGTGGTATTGCTTGGAATAGAAATTTGGAAAGGAGAAAATACCAATTGTTGATTTATATTAGGGTTCAAGAATTTTAATGTTTCGGTTCAGGTTCGGATTTCACTCCGAGAAAATTAACTTCGGTTTCTGGTTAAAGATAATGTTCGGCTTCGGTTCTGGTTCGATTCCCAGGTGTTAAGTTCAAAGTTTCTTCTTTCAACTATTATTGGTCATTTGGACGTAATTCGTTGTGTTAGGACTTTATGGATGTCGCCGTTGATCATTCATAAACCCGAGTGTTCAATCTTGATATCTATTAACAAGTAAACTCGAAATTACTTTGACAGCAAAGCATTGCTCTAAAATGTGCTCTACAGCAGTTTCTTTTTACTTAAGCAATAATGTACTTAGTAATAGTTTTAATGACCGTGTATTATTTATCAGCGTAAACATACATCAATATGAACAGTTTGCTTTCGAGAATTTTAATTAGGTTTTGTATCTTAGCTTCATCAGCGCGAGAAGAAAGATGGTAAACTATTCTTATGTGCGGTAAAAATCTAAATATCTCTACTTGGTTAGGCAATGTAAAGAATTGAAAAAATGGCAGAAGATAAGCTGTGGAAAATTAAGGTTCGGCTCGGTTGAAAGACAGATATATTATACTTGTTCACATATCCTGACGTTTCATACCCTATTCAAGAACATAAGCATTTAATTAATCTAAAATTACCATTACAGGTTTTATTTCCAAAAACTCAATATCAGCGGCAGAAATAATCTTCTCTGGAGCCTTCATGACAAAATGAAACGTAATTAAGGACGAGATAAATGTATGTGTTGAATAACATTATATACAGTTCAATATTTCGTATGTATATACATCACTCATACTTTTGAGCCATAAGCACAAANGCAGACAGTGCGGGTAATAGTCTATGACTATTACTCGGACTCATCAACGCGAGAAGGTTTCCATGGAAACATTGTCATATACCCTTTGAGATGTATTGTCATCGAACAATCTTACGCTATATGCAAGCAAACATTTTGATACCGCGCTTTTTCATTCTTTTATTGCCTAATTTTTTGGTAGGAGCTGCAAAATGAAACCATTCTCAAATCCTAACATAGCTTAGGACCTCAGGTTCTAAGGAATATCCTTTGGTAACAATATAGGTGGAAATATTTAAAGTAGCGAAATTAGTTTAATAAAACACTTGCGAAAAGTCAATTATTAATTTCCAGCCTGTATATTCTTGTTGGGTTCTAAATAGAGTAATTTTGCAACATTCCGTACATTTTCATCACTAACTTGGAGCCGTAGTCAGGGGCTTCAGAGTTTTCCATTTATCTATCCTTTATCCTTCCTTTATTTTAAGTGTCACCAGTGTACTCCCTGACTATTCGCTTGTGGTATATATACCTACGATCTTTTCGGCTTTTTCTTTGGGATTTCGGAATTATTTTCTGATATCTGAGTTAGGACCGTAATAACACCAGCTCATGTTGAAGTCCATGGTGATTATGATTCAGATACCAGTATTCTAGCTATTTATCTTACCTTTACAGTAAATTTAAGATTTTTTATGGCATGGCTAGATTAAGATTTTTGATTTTATATATATAAACTTATTAATATTCATTAATACAATGATCATTAATGATGTCTGAAGATTATGTAGTTACGATTATGAAGTTATATGTTTATTTAACGAGATTTAAAAAAGAACATATTGAGTAATTAAATTGAATTAGAAAGTAGAGAAATGGTGGAACATTAAACAAGTAGTAAATAAGTCAAAACGAAAGCAAACGACAATTACAGTAATACAGAAAGGATACAATGTAATTCCTATCGATAATTTGCTGTGGATGACAAGAGAATAATAAAAAAGGGTAGAGACATTTAGAAGACCAAAAATCATGTCAACAAAACATAACGTTAATAGAGATCAAAGTCTTTATTGACGGACAAAATATGTACATACGACTGTTATCCTAGATAAGATTCAATGAACCATATCATCTAGCTTATTCGTCGCCTTTCTCTCGAATGCAGAGCTTTCACGATATCGTAAGACAAATAGTGCACCTTTCCCCGAATTTTTGTTAAAGGCGCACTAATGACTTCTTTTGTTTATTCAGCAGGCGCTTCTCGATTTCATTACCTTCGAAAGACTTGAGCGGTCGAAAGTGATTGCGCAGGTGGTCGCTCTTCGAAAGGCAGTCGTTAATGCGGCAGATGAGTCTTTTTTGTTTTATTACGCTCGAATGGGATTGCTTGGATTTGCAGGCCTTTGTGTTGCCGAATTGAGACGGAGATTGGAAAAGCGAGGAAACTCAAGGTTACCTCAAGGAGATAATGGCCTCAAATAAGGGTCATTACAAATCCGTCAGACGAGGGAATTGCGATAATCTGTTCGCCTTGTTCATTGCTATCGCTAAGAGCAAAACTGACGTATGCGCCCACATTTGGAATCAAAAGCGAAGACACAAATGGTATTCCACCGGAAAATCTCTTTTTAATGAGGTTCATAACGAATAAAGGGGTAAAAAGGATTGACTTTCGCTTTATTTAAAGAGCTTCATTTTATTTTGCCTAATTGATGTTTCTTTGAGCTTGCTGAATTTTTTATTATAACGCTTGTTATTGGGGGTTACCTTATACTTTTCCGTAAACTATTATTATTATTATTGGGCCTCCAGATAGCCATGTGGGTAACGCGTTCTACTTCGGCGAAATCGATTCCGGGTTCGATTCCCGGTGGGGTTTTGCAAGCGAAATGAACCTTCGTTATAAGCTGTCGAAGCACTGTTAACATTACTACTGCTGTTATTATCATCAAAATTGAGACCAATTACCGCATTTTGGCAAGAATTTCCAAATTTAGTGAAAAGCAAAAGCTTATTTCAAGTCCCTCTTTTATCGGTAATTCTATAATTTAACGAATTCTGTTATAGAACACGCATTTGATCACAATAGTGCCACCTCTGCAGGGGTAATATAACTTGCTGAAGGTAATGATTAGTCGTCCTAGGTAGGAATCGCTCCCTACATGCAGCAGTATCTTTGAGCTGGCAGAATGCTTATCATTTCCATTTAAACGTGTATTTTTATCATTTTAATACTATTAGCAAACGCCGCCGAATGTACAAAAATCAACCGAGGATTTTACGTGACGCAGGATTTTGAAATATTTCACTAGAATTTGGGTATTCATTGCAGGACCTAATATTTATATTAAAAAATAAACATTAAATATCAAAGCAGAAGCGCATCTTTTATCTGTTGTTGAATATGTAACCAAATATATCTGTTTGTTTATAACTCTCTTATCCCAACAACCACGTATCCGTGATGTTTTTAATTTAACTTTACCTACGTACTAGATCTGTCATTTTCCTGCCTTATCATCTGGAAACTCTTATTTCCGTCTCTTTTCAATGAGGTTCATAACGAACGAAGGGGAGAAAAGGATTAACTTTCGCTTAATTTAAAGAGTTTCGTTTTATTTCGTATAGTTGATGTTTCTTGGAGCTTGTTGAATTTTTCCTTATCACCTGGAAATTCTTATTTCAGTCTCTTACCATAAAAAAGCGTGAATTAAAACATGCAATGAAAGGAGGTATCCTCAATCATTAGGATCGTAGCTACGCAAGTAAGGGTATTCAACTCCCAATACTCCCTCCTACTCGTAACATGATGATCAATTGGTCTGCACTCTACGCTAAAATCAAGAGTTGCAAACGTCAAGCCTAATAGAAACTCATGAAATGACGCAGAAATTAAATTATGGTGAATTTTGCAACGTTATTAAAATCCATGTCCTAATTTATCAACTTCTGGTGCTTTATGAAGGCAGGGGATTAAAGAGGTAGTGCCTCTGTAAAAGAGTTACGATTATTACATAAAGAAAATTAATTTTTCAACCGCGCGGAAAACTGAATGTCGCTTTTGATGTAACGAAAATTGTCTCATATATTCTCGCCTTTTAGATTCACTTTATCATTCTAACCTTCAATTAAAATTTTTAAGATTTACTCCTCATAACTTCAAAGGATTAACCATCGCTATCGAATATCGTGATAAAATTTTGCCTTTCTCAGAAGTTGTCTCTTTAGATTGCAGCAAAAATAGTCTACTGTCAGTTATATTTAGCTTTAAAATACACATAAAAATTCAACCTAAAACATAAGAGATCCCTCTTTCATCTCGGCTCAAATTTTCACTTAATTTACTCAAAATCTCTTCCCCGGGACTTACAGTAACCACCTGCTTACGTAAAAATTAGCGACTAATTGCCATAATTAGGAGAAAGAAAGGCCAACTTGGGCCTAACCTCGCCTTTTTAAAGAGTTCACTCATTTATTCTTGATGTCCTTATGGAAAAAGTATCATAATCTTCAGAAAAAATAACATTGTTATAATTCAAATCTGGAAACAATAATTGGTAATGAGAATAATCTTTTTAATGTTCTTCTACGCTTTTATCTTAAAAATTCTACCAATTTAACTAAGGCAAAGGCATTTAAAAGGATCTACATTATTATTAAAAATAAAATACAGGAGGGAAAAGGGTAGCCGGAGTAGCTACCTTACAGTATCTGCGAATTATTGCAAGCGTTCTAAAGATATTAAACACAAACAAGCGATTAATTAAAAACCAATTTATACTGTTCATAAATACCATTTTGGTCAGAATCGCCGTTTTATTCACCCTACGAACCTACGTTATGTAATCATTCCCAGAAAACTCATTGAAGGAAAGAGCCGGATCAAAGGCAAAGGAATTAATCTTTGTCGTCAAGAGTAAGGTGTTCGAATTCCCGGTGTTTTGAAACCTTGGAAAATCGAAAACAGCACAACGTATATGAGGAAAGATCCCTCAATTGAATTTATTCATTAAATTCGTATGAGTTCAGCGGTAATGCCCGTGGTTCAGGCTAGAGCGGAGATTATATACAGTAAAATGCAATAAAAAGTCCCAAATTGGTGGTACGCGCAAAATTCGTGATCGAAAAGTATTATCCAAGGATTTACAGAAGTAAGAAATAGCAACATGACTGGGAATCGAACCCAAGTCTCCTGCTTTCTGGTTAGGTATTTTAACTATGTAAACTACCACGCCACTCTCCACGACTCTGTTGACGGGTTGACCTGTACGGGAAATTTGACACCTGGGCTCGAATCCCAGCATATTGCTGTTTTCTTTTCTGCTTACATTTTTTTATTAAGACGTCCCTCTTTATGAGAAGTTACACATATTTCCTTCCTTCTCAGCCTCGCAGAACGTTGAAAATGTTCGTCATGGCGCTGATAATCTTTAAGCGAGGTTTTTGAATTATTTGACCGACAGTCAGTGATGAGTGGAAAATTATGAATGTTGTTAAGTCCAAGTGAGCAGTATATGAAACTTATAAGGGGAGTTTACATTAGTTTAAAATTAGATAATAAAAAAGGATAAAGGGTGCTGAAACACGGAGAAAGAAATTCTTAAGAGATGTACGTAGTTTTCTAAAAGGAAACCGTGAAAAGACGAATGGATTCGTCTGAAGTGAAAGATAAATACAAGATTAAGAAATTATTTTTTATATTAAGAAAGGATTTTATGAATAAAAAAGAAAACGTGCTCAAAACTAAAAGTATGCGTATATGGTTGATAAAACTTAAAATAAGTGTATGTTTATATGGTTGATAAAACTTGAAGTCTACTTAATATATAAACAGCTTAATATCAATTTGTAATATTAGTAGTATTGTTAAAAATGCTTCGACAACTAAGGTCATTGCGCACGTATGGGTTCCCACCGGAAATCGAACCCGGGACCGCTTTCACCAAAGGCTAAAGCGTAGCCCATTGGCTATCCGGGAGCCTAATATAAGTTTTATTTAACTAAATCTTCAGTACTAAATCGAGATTTAGAGGTTTGGAAACACTCCGTTAGCCATATGTTGGCAGATAGAACTCGCGTTTCTAACGAAACGAAGTTTCCATTCTCTGGGGTTCCACGATGAGAAAAAAATCCAATTATCTTTTTAATTTTTTTTCATTTTTTCCCATAGTGGAACCCTTGAGAATGGAAGATTTGTTTCCAAAATGCGCACATGGTAATTCCTAAAAACCGGTAATCCGGAACTTCCCCTTTGCCTCCAAACGCTAGTTCCTTCTACGGAGTGTTTTAAAACCTCTAATTCATTAATAGCCCTGTTCCATTTTTCTTTTCTTTCACTAAATCGAGAGATATTTTTTAAGGAGTTGGCTATAACTTGACCAATTTGCGATTATTGCAGCACTCGTCTTTATACATCGTGAGTCGTGCGGCGATTTCATTCAGAATTTGTAGTAAAGCAGTGCAAAAACACTAGTAATTTGTCCTTAAACTTTTTGTAGGCGACCGCGAAAAGAAGATACTGATTTATATCCCATTCGAGGAAAATGCGTCACAGAACTCAAGCGAGTTATGCAACAGTGCACGAATGCGTTGAGAATAAAAAGCAATATTACTTCCATTTCATTTATCCTCTGTGATATTTCCTAGAAGCGTAGAGGAATAAAGATCGGGAGTGTAATAAACAGAACTCTGAATGTAGGATGGATTTATAAGCGAAAAAAATCTGGAAATTACAAAATAGGAAGGTGTTTCATATTAGATTTACTTCAATATCCTTTTGGGAGCTGTACTTTTATGAAAGACTGAATTAGAGATGCGATTCTTAAAAAAAGGTGTCAGGTAGAGTACTCCAATGGAATACTGAATTTAATTAAAGTTGGAATTGAATAGGAAAGATTCCAGGTTGTGTGCACTCATCATTCTCAGAATGCTTTCGTGCGATCTTTTCTTAGTGAAAAAATTCGGAAATTATTTCCGTTTAAATTCAAAGGAACGTAGAATAGATACAATGAATTCAATGGGGCTCATAGTTATCTCTTCAAACTTGATATATTTCGTTTTTGAACAAAAAAAGGGATAAAATGAAAAACACGGTTATTTATTGGCACGCAGAATCTGTCAGTTGAATCATGGGCTGAAATAAAATATAATTAAAATTATGAATTAATTCAAGCCTCTCTTGAATTAGATAAGAAGTCTTCGAAATAGCATACAATTATGTGATTTGTATGTATGTACTATTCCACAAAAGCTCTATTAACCACGACAGGGTTTCGACGTATTCACGTCAGCGTCAGGTGGCTCAGAAACTAAAATTAAAACAGCAGCATAAATATCCATGGAAGAA